>CM064533.1:43452798-43692798 GCA_032716605.1 Paralithodes platypus
TGCTTAAGGACTATTAATTAACGTAACGTAATAGTGCCGATCCGAAGTAGAGGGTGGAGGACTTCTTAAGTTCTTAGTCAAGGGTGGATTACTTCGGCTTCGGCCAACACTATTCTTTGGTGTTGTTGTTTCTTACTTCTTTGTTTGATTGTTGACCAGACTAGAGAATTCCTGTCTCTTTATTAGTCTGTTGTTGAACACTAGTACCGAGTTCTTGTATACCCCGTTATAGCAGATTGAACTCTGGAGGGTATTGGTGTTTTTTGTTCGGCTGGCAGTACTCAGGGGTTGGGATCGTGTGTTTCCGTTGTGGCAGCGAGCCGTATTAGAGTCCTGATTGAGAGCCCTTGTGTACCCGAGTGCCAGGTCGTAACAAATGGCGACCTTGCTTAGGATTTTGTGAACAGTATAAATTTTTGCAGAGTTGTACAACATTTGTTTGTTTGTATTTTAGCGTGCATATTGAAGAATATTTGTTTTTGTATGGCAATTAGTAAAGCATTTAAGAGACTCCAGTTAATTTAGTAATTAGTGCTTGCATAGGAAGTTAAACACTTTTGTCTCGAGAATTTTTTTGTGGACTTCAGTATGTCGTGCATTAGCACTGACGATGAGCGAGAGATGCCATTTGAAGGTGTGCCGTTAGTAACCAGTGAGGAGGATGCTAGAGTTTTTGTGAGTAAGCGGTACCACGTGACGGAGGAGAGGCTGACTGGGGTGGATGTTTGTGGCTTGCACCTGATAGCCAAGGTTTTGGGAATTTCCAATGTAGTAGGGATGTCCAAGGGGGAGCTGATTTCCTGGGTGTTGCGTGGGCGACATGGGGTTTCGGAGGAGAGGGCGTTTGGGGGGGTTCCTCCCCAGATCCCCTCTCACTCGACTCCCACAGTGCCGTCCACTCAGTTACCGGAGGTTAGCACTCTCCCACAGAGGGATGAGAATTGGCAGATTGGAGTGCCCTCGGGTGGTGCACATGGTGGTTCCCCAGTTTTTGCCCCCCCTCCTTCAGTAGTGGCAGCTCCTCTTCCTGTCTGTCTCCAGATATGGTATTTAGACTTGAGCTTGCTAAGATTGAGGCTAGGAAGCAGGAGGATGAGACCAGGAGGCATGAAAATGAGACCAGGAGGCAGGAGGATGAGACGAGGAGGCATGAGATTGAGGTTAGGAGGCATGAGGCTGAGCTTAAGTACGACTCGGAGAAATATTGTGCTAAATTAGATTTAGATAAGTCTCGTGCAGAGTCGACAGGGACTTGGATGGGCCGTGAGGGCCAAGTAAGAGAACAGTCCTTGGCCCAATTAGTCAAATTGGTGCCGGTATTTAGTGAAACTGAAGTCACAGAATTTTTTAATCGTTTTGAGAAGAAATGTAGGGAGCATAATTGGCCTGAAGAGAAGTGGGCAGCTCTAGTCTCCTCAAGACTTACGGGTAAGGGTCTGAAGGCTTATGATGCACTGCCTTTAGAGTCTTGCATTGACTACCCAGAATTGAAGAGAGCTGTCCTACGGGCATACGAGTTGCAACCGGAAACATATCGATTGAAGTTTCGGGGTGTTACAAAGACTAGGGAGGTGACCTTTCTTGAACCTGCCCGGGACTTAAAAGATGCACTTAAAAACTGGACACGTTCTGAGAAAGCTGAGACGGCCGAACAGTTGACTGAGCTGTTTCTGCTCGAGCAGTTTTATAAGTGTACTGGTGCAGAAATGACTTTAACTATTAAAGAAAAGAACCCAAAAACTCTACAGGAGGCAGCTGAGATGGCTGACCTCCGGCTATCACTAATTCGTGGGTGCGGGTCTGCCCAGCGTAGTGAGGCAGGTAACAAGGGGCGTGACGCCCCACCCCCCCGAGTTTGTGATATACCTTATGCAAACAAGTACAAGAGCCATGATACCAAGACTGACCACAAGACTAGCACCGTCCCATTTAAGAAGGGGCCGGGCCCTTCCCAGTACCAAGGGAAGCCCAAAGGGGAGGTGGAGTGTTATCATTGTCATAAAAAGGGGCACTTTGCAAGAGTCTGTCCTAGCAAACCACCTACAGCAGCTGTGTCTTTGGCCTGCAACATTGGTGTGTCTCCGAAGTCATCTGAGTTTGCCTGGGGCAGTTCGTCAGAGGCTGAGGCACAGCCAATGCAGAAGCACCTGGGAGGCTCGAACCCTGCTCAGGATGTTTTTGCGACCATAGAGGGCGGGGTTGCGTGATGTGGGCGGGGCGCAAGCATGGAGTAGAGGGTCTTGCGTGATACAGGTGCTTCCCAGACTCTGATGAAAAACTTGACTGGCTACCCTATAAACGCGGCTCGGGTGGTAGTGGTGCAGGGTATTAATGCAACTCGGTCATACCCGCTGGTGCGGTTGGAGTTGGAGGTGGATGGTGTGGCACGTGAATTGGATGTCGGGATTGTGGAGAAACTGCCAGTGGAGGGCGTCGACCTTCTTCTCGGCAACGACTTTGCAATGCCCGCTTCCGAGGTTCTACCCTTAGTCGTTGCCGAGAGGCCGGCCGACGTGAGTAGGGAAGAGCAAGAGTGGGTCGAGCGGTGCCAGACACAACCCATGGCGTGTGTTGTCACCCGAGCTCGGGCAGCTAAAGTGTCACAGCCTAGTCCTCCGCCTTCAGACCAGCGGAGGAACGATCAACAGGAGGAGGCTAAAGCTGGAGTTGGTTTTAAGAGTTTTGACTCGGCGGCTCTCCTGGGTGATTCAGTATTAGCACCATTACTTAATTCTGGAGTAGCCCCTGGGCCTGTCATCGAGAGTGACGAGGCTGGGCATGACGAGTCTCCACGACAGCAACGTTATGTACATCGAGAGAGACAGAGGGAGCAGCCCAGTATCGGGGAAGGTCATGCATTGCTCCGGGAGCAGTTAGATCGCTTGGCACCCTCAGATATAAGTCGGTTGCAACTAGAGGACCCTGAGCTCCAAACGTGTGCTAATGGAGCTGTAGAGCTCGACGAGGACGGCGATGCACAGCCAGGAGATTTTTTTATTTAGAAGGCATCCTTTATAGGCGTTTTCAAGACCCTAAACGTAGTTGGCAAAAGGGGTCCGGAGTAGTGGACCAGTTGGTGGTGCCACGGGAGTGCAGGGATAGCCTACTGAGGTTGGCGCATGACACACCACTGGCAGGACATCTAGGGGTGAGAAAAACGGTGGCGGCTTTGGGGAAATTGTTTTGGTGGCCGGGGATGAAGTCTCATGTGCAGTCATGGATAAACTCCTGTGATATTTGTCAACGTGTCGGGGAAACCGAACCAAGTTATTCCTAAGGCTCCGTTACACCCTATTCCTGTGATTGGGCCACCCTTTAGTAAAATTATTGTTGACATGGTTGGTCCACTCCCTCCCACTAAGGCGGGAAATAAATTTTTGTTAACCATAATGGATGTTGCCACTAGATACCCCGATGCATACCCTATGAAAAATGGAATGGCTAAGACGGTAGTCAGTAACTTGTTGTGGTACTTCTCAAGGTACGGGTACCCGGAGGAGATTCAGTCTGATCAGGGATCTAATTTCACCTCCAACATGTTCAAGCAAACAATGCAACAGCATGGGATACGAGCAGTAGTATCGTCAGCGTATCACCCTGAGAGTCAAGGGGTGCTTGAGCGGTGGCATGCTACACTTAAAAGCATGCTCAGGTGTTATTGTGCTGACAACGGTATGGATTGGGATCTTGGATTGCCTTATGTGCTGTTTGCTGCTCGGGAGGTACCTGGTGAGAGCCTGGGATTTAGTCCAAACGAGCTGATTTTTGGACACCGTGTCAGGGGCCCCCTTAACATGCTGAAAGAAATTTGGGAGGGGACTGTGCAGCCTTGTCCATTATTAAAGTATGTGCTTGAAAGCCGTGAGCGCATGCTTAAGAGTCTGGAGATGGCAGGTAGAAATTTGACAGAATCACAAGCTTTGATGAAGGACAGGTATGATCGCAAAGTGAGGCTCCGGAAGTTCACTGTAGGACAAGAGGTATTAATTTTGTTGCCTTTGGTTGGTAACCCCCTCTCTGCGAAGTACACTGGACCTTATAAAATTGTAGAAAAAATTTCAGACTTAGATTACCTTGTTGCCACTCCAGACAGGAGGAAAAAGAACCAGTTATGTCACGTGAACCTTATTAAAGAGTATGTGAGGCGCCCCTCTGAGCCTCTCACTGTCCCTGTGTTGGCTTGTTGCGGCCGTGGTGGAGAAGGAGAGGGGGACAGTCAAGCTTCAGAGGAGGATAGCTGGGATCAACATGTTTCAGCGGATCAGTGGGCGGGGAACTCGAGCCTATAGCTCATTTGCCTGAGCCGCAGTTTGATGCTATCCATCAGTTGTTCGGTTCATACCCCACTGTATTTGCTGAACACCCAGGCCTCACTACTCAGGCTATGCATGATGTTGACGTGGGGGACCATCTACCCTTTAAGTCAATCCCGTACCGTGTGCCCCCCATAAAACTACCAGCTCTGAGGGATGAGTTGGAGTATATGCTCGGTAGAGGGTTGATAGAGAAAGGCACAGTTAAGTGGACTTCCCCCGTAACACTGGCAGCCTAAGCCAGATGGCAAGGTACGCTTTTGTATTGATTTCCGTAGGTTAAACGGTTTGACTCCAACTAACCCATATCCTCTTCCTCGGGTTGATGATAGTGTTGACAAAATTGGTAATGCTCGTTTTTTTGTCTAAAGTAGATTTAGTAAAAGGTTACTGGCAAGTACCTTTGTCCGAGCGTGCTAAAGAGGTATGTGGTTTTGTTGTGGACGGGAGTACCTACCGGTGCAATGTTATGCCTTACGGGCTTAAGAATGCACCAGCAACGTTTCAGAACCTGATGAATGAAATTGTAAAGGACATTCCAAATTGCACCGTATATGTGGACGATGTAATCATTTATGATGACGACTTTGAGAGCCATTGTGAGCACCTTGAGACCTTGTTCCGGAAACTTAGTGAAGCAGGTCTGGTAGTAAATTTGGCAAAGTGTGACTTCGTAAAAGCCACTGTGCAGTACCTTGGGTTTGTAGTGGGAAGGGGACAGGTGTGCCCTCCTCAGAACAAGGTACAGGCTATCAATAAATTTCCGCACCCAACAACCAAGAAGCAGATTATGAGATTCTTGGGTATGATAGGCTACTACAGACGCTTCATAAAAGGTTACTCAACGGTGTTGGCACCTCTCACAGATTTGTTATCTAAAGACAAAAAGTTTTTGTGGGCACCTGAGTGTGAAAAGGCTTTCACTTTGGTGAAACATTTGCTATGTACTCACCCGATACTCAGGGCCCCGGACTTTAACAGGCCTTTTCAGCTGGCAACAGATGCTAGTGGTGTAGGGGCTGGTGCCGTCTTGCTACAGACAGACAATGAAGGTGTGGAACACCCAGTAAGTTTCTTTTCTAAGAAGTTCAATGCTGCACAAAAGAACTATTCTACAATAGAAAAGGAATTACTGGCGATTGTGCTGTCGCTCAGGCACTTCGAGGTGTATGTTCCAGCCTATGGCCCAGTCGTGGTTATCTACACTGATCATCACCCTTTGAGATTCCTGAATCAATTTCACAATCACAATATGAGACTGACCAGGTGGTCTTTGTTGTTGCAGGAGTATAACCTGGACATCCGTCATATTGCTGGATGTGACAATGTGATCGCGGATTGTTTATCAAGGGTGGATGATCAGTCCTAGGCTATCACAGGTGTGTGGGTTTGAGTGGAGGAAAATAGGCTGCCCTTATAGTGCAGCCGGGAAAAACATATTAAAATATAAAAATCATATAAAAAACTCTTTCTTTTGATATAGGTAATCGTATAAGTTTGTCATAGCCTATAGAGTTTGAGTAGTCCACAAACTATCAAACGGCTGAGCTGCTGTAAGCTCGCTCTGGGAGCATGATATTGTGTCTTTTTGCTATTGTTGGGAGGAGTTATAAAATGTGAATTTTTGGTTAATAATAAGATGCGTTTTGGTGATAAACTCAGCTTTGTTTTAGTGCCATGCGGTCGCTGGGTCGCTGGGTGTGAGGGGCTTGATGGGGTTCTGTGTTTGTCAGATTTTAGCTCAGGGTTGAGCAAGTAAAATCTTGGGGGAGGTGTGACGCATGTCCAGTGTGAGCATGCTGTACAGAACGCCTAGTCATGCCCCACTCTCGCTAGGATCGTCAGGGCAGGAACTTTGGCTGTAGTCTATGTAGAGTTTCCTAACTTAGTTCATGTGAGCCGTTGTACTATAAGTAATATGAATGTATTTTGTTTTCATCTGAGTCAACGAGTTCTATTTTATATCATTAGTTATAAGTATTGTGTGTAAAACTTATTTGTAATGATGGGAGAAGCGGCAGCCACAGTTGGGGGTCAGTGGGTGCGCCATGCGGGAGGTGGGCCTAACTCACTAGCACTCCCCCCCCCCTCCCCCCTCCCCTCAGTGCTAGGAAAGCCTTTGTCTATCCCAGAGGAGAGAGAGAAATTACGTAATGATTGTCAGTGGGCGGTCCTTAGTAGTTCACGTTGGGCTCACTAGAGGGCCGAGTATAAAAAGGGAAGTCTAGCCATTTTTTTGATCAGAACTCATTAGGCAGAGCGACTTCTCATTTCCCTTGCTAACTATATATATTCTTCTGACTGATGTGAACTTTCTCTACTACCTTACATTCTTATCTCCTCTTTTCCCTACCCTTTTTAACTTCCATGGTCCCGTTGGTGCAGAGCTAGTCAGCCAACGTATTATCGCTTGAGTTCTCATGAGATACATGCCTATTAGATAGCCTATTTTGGAAGGGTTAACTTAGAATAGGATTGATTTATGTTTGTTGCACTCGTCTATGCATTTCCCTGTGTGTTATTATTATTATTCCTGTTTTCTGCTAGTCTAGGTAATGCTAGACTGGGGTAAGGCTTTTCTGTGTTACGAGTTGTTGTTTGATGCAGTGGTTAAGCGATAAACCTGCATACTCGTTTCGGTTCAGTGAAGCCTAGGTTGTCTTCGCGGCTGACTGTGTTGAGTTAATAATTTACAGTGCGTGAGGGCAAGAGCCTAACCACCCTGTATTTTATTAACGTTTGTTTTTACTTTGTCAAGGAGCCGGGAGAAAACCAGATACAAGGGATCTGGATTTCTCAAAGTGCACTTGTTAGTGTTAACGTAATACTTTAAACAGTTGTGAGGACTTCGCTAGGCTACGAGCCGTTTTTTGCTCAGTCACTGCTACCTTTTGCCCACAGTACCCCAGCTAGACTTTACTCGATTAGTAGATACAGAATAGTATTGAAGCTTTCCTTATGTATGATATTGTTTATGCACTATTGATTTCATGTGTTGCAAGCTTGGCTACTTTAGTGATTAGTGGCCCACGAGCACAATCCGAGTAGGCTATTGCCGTTGCATTTGCGGAGTACTTCTTTTTAATGTTTGCCATTTACTATTGCATATTCTTTTAATTATTCTTATGCCAATTTAAACCTGTAATAGTATTTAATTGCCAGTGTTTTTCTTATTGAATTACTGTTCAAAATCCGATACGTACTTCTTACGAGCATCCGAGAAGCATCTAACTTTTTTCAGAAGATTCCTTGCTCGATGCTTAAGGACTATTAATTAACGTAACGTAATAGTGCCGATCCGAAGTAGAGGGTGGAGGACTTCTTAAGTTCTTAGTCAAGGGTGGATTACTTCGGCTTCGGCCAACACTATTCTTTGGTGTTGTTGTTTCTTACTTCTTTGTTTGATTGTTGACCAGACTAGAGAATTCCTGTCTCTTTATTAGTCTGTTGTTGAACACTAGTACCGAGTTCTTGTATACCCCGTTATAGCAGATTGAACTCTGGAGGGTATTGGTGTTTTTTGTTCGGCTGGCAGTACTCAGGGGTTGGGATCGTGTGTTTCCGTTGTGGCAGCGAGCCGTATTAGAGTCCTGATTGAGAGCCCTTGTGTACCCGAGTGCCAGGTCGTAACACGTGAAATGCATGTTAAGTGTTTTATGTACTGTTGGAATGGCTGTGGATGTGTGTGTAGTCTGTATTTTAGCCAATTGGCGACATCGGAAACGAAGGCTTAGGGTGGATCTGTATGGTACCATTCTCACTATAGACGGTACCGTCTCGCCCGAAGGCTTAGGTAGCCATCAGCTTAGGTGAACCATATGATACCCATCTCGCCTTGTACCATTTTTGCCAACCCCAGATGGGACGTCACAACGTCGTCCACTTATTCCAGGTACCTATTAACAGCTAGGTGAACAGCTAACATGAAAGGAGACAAGCCCAATTTGTCTCCACCCGGTCGGGGATTGAACCCCCGACCCCTCGTGTGTGAGACGAGAGCTCTACCTACTAGGCTACGGGCTGTGTGTTGGGTTGTGTGGTGTTGTGTGTTGGTGTGTGGGCTGGGTATTGTGTGTGTGTGTGTGTGTGTGTGTGTGAGACATTGCCCTAAGAATTGTATTGATCACTTAAGTAATGCCCACTTAGGCTTTGATTTAACCGCTTGGGAAACAAGTATTTTCTCCTCAGGCACTCAAGGGGCTTCTTTTGTTGGTTCAAGCTGTAATTCTCACTGTAGTGATTACTTCTTGCTTTCATAATGTGGATTTCGTAAGTGGCGAGAGAGCGAGAGATAGTGTGTGTGTTTGTGTGTTAGAAAGAGAACAATTTTCATAGATTTACAAGATTTACATAGATACACAGGCTGCACAGACCTTGCGGTCCCTACTAGGCAGTCCGGACTTAATACTAACATAGATTTTGCTACAGAGGGAAGGATAACGATAGCAAAGCAGAGAGAGTGTGTGTGAAAGAGTGAGAGTGAGTGCGTGTGTGTGTGTGTGTGAGAGAGAGAGAGAGAGAGAGAGAGAGAGAGAGAGAGAATCAGAACCAAAGAGGAGCTACATAAAGAGTAAGGTAATCCCCATTGTACACGAACGAACAACAAGCGTAAAGCAGATACCTCAAAACATCTGTAGGAACAAGCACTACAGAGGATAAAGGGTAATTCACTGTAGCGTTTTCTCCTGGTATATTTTGGTTGGTATCTTTTTTCTAGTACTTTTTTCGTGGGTCTCCTTTTTAACCATTTCAGTACCAGTGCCGTCCATTTAATGGGGTATTGTTAATTTATTAGTGTATTGCTTCTTTGATTTACCTTTGTGTTAGTTTCCTCCCTAGACCTCCATAAACTATCCTCAAGATCCCCCTTCAAGATAAATGTGTACATTTTTTGGTAAAAAAAATCCCGGCCGAGGGCTGGTTTCTCCAAAATAGAAACCAAAATGGCACGCAAGGTCTTGATATTGATAAAAATAATTGGACAAAAGGTCTTAAAAACAACAAACTAAGGGGGTCAAACATCTTCAAATCTACAAACTAATAAAGCTAAGTATGAGGGAGAAGGGGGACCAGAAAAAATAACTACCTCCCCCTTACCTTTATCATGACTACTATTAGATTAGATTATTAACTTTGAAAAAGGCCTCCAGCAATTTACAGGCTTCGAACTATCTCACTTAACCCTTTTACTACCACAGACCCTTCTAAAACTGCAAAAATTGCCTAAATACAGCAAGAATACAAAAAAAAAAAAAAAAATTGTCCCCGGTACAGAAGGGGTTAAATTGACATCATTAAATAGACTGGAGAGGGATTATTATAGTTCAACCCAAATTAAGGGGGGATGGGCGTATTTATTTACCTTTTTATTGATCTTTTAATTATTTTCTTAGTGTTGGTGGAGGGAACATAATAATTTCCTCCCTACACCTCCATCAAGCTTAAAAATAAAAACCATCTGGACCCCTCTCAAGATAAATTTGTACATTCCTCTTGTTTTTCCTGTTACCCTTCCTTCTCTTCTTCCTCCCTTCCAAAGCTCTGCTCGCGAGTTTCGTCCCCTTAACTTATCGTTGCAAGTCTTCCATATAAAGACAAACTCCCGTAATTTTACCTGGAGCCATATTCCTTCACTGATGATCCCCACCCTTACTTGTCTTGGAGAAACACAAATACAGGAACAGTGTCGTCAGACGTGTCTCACAGCTGCAGACACACAGCTCCACATGTCCCAGCCTATATACCACCACATAGATGCACTCAGCCTTACATTCTTCTCCATAAGTGTGCCTCAACTCTGGCAATGACAGAGGTTGCTATGAATCATGTCTCGGAATTGCCATAGTACCCCAGGATGCCCAAAACGACTCTGCTCAATTTCCCAACACTAAACAGAAGGGTGACAGGCTAAGGGTTGGATGTACTTTTGTGTCTGCATGGCCTGTCAGTAATCAATGTCCCATCACTCCGCCCAATACTCCCCACTTGACCCTGGCTGCAGCACAACCTTCCTCCAAAATACTCATCAAATATATCATCCTAAACCTACTTCATGTGAACTAGAGACAATCAGCAAATCCAGACAAAATTCAGGCCCTGAACACATCAAGCACTTTGATGGTTATCACCTCTGACGAGCTGCCCAACATCTTCACGAATACATAAACGTCTTCTTCAATACCTCACGCCATGAACCTTACCTAAGGGGAACACCAAAGAATATACACTCCCCCACAGGATTTTTTTTTTAAAAGAAGGGTAGCGTTATTCCACTAAAACAACAATTAACCCCAAATCTGTGCTCAACACCAAAAGGAATAGATTAGAACACATGTCCATCAACAAAATCACAGAAATTGGACATGGAATATCGAAGTTTACGCTACTTAGAGAGATAAAATAGAGCACTAACTCAAAATTGACCAGATCTCGTACCTCTAGTCTTCGAGGCCCTATCTGCCTGCCTCTACTCCATTTTTGCCTGTGACTTACTTGAAGCAGAGCACGAAGATCTGGACTCATCAACAATTCTTGCCACTACAGTACCAGTGTTGAGGCTGAGCCAGAAATAACTCCAGCTCAATGCTCTCTTTTAGGGGTTTGTTATCTGTGACTAAATATGATCTGACATGTGCACTCAATAATGTTCTGCTATAGATAAAGAAATTTACCGTGCAGTGAATGCTTGAATGGAGTAATTAGCCCACATGACAGTAAAAAGCCTTTCAATGTTACAAACACACAACAAGTTTCGACTCTCTCTAGAGTCCTCTACAGGTGAGGTCCTCTTCACCTCAAGAGGACTCTAGAGAGAGTCAAAATTTGCATTGTTTATATAACAGTAAAACACTAATTCTATCGTGTGGGTTAATTACTCCAATGGTATGCTATCTGAGATCAAGCGCAGTTTGTCATCCATGATTGAAACTTATCTACATTATGTGATCAAAGTCTGTCGGCCAATTACGACCACACAACCATTTCTGTCAATCACCTCTTCACTGTTGCAGTTACTAGAGCTACACTTATAAACTCCATCACTGCCGACTTCTGGCATCAATGATGACGTCATCAGGGTCCCATGCCCACAGCGCCTCCTATCCTTAGTAATGGCCATTTCAACGTCACTGTCTTAAGGGTCCGTACAACATTGCTAGACCATACCCCTATTATCTCTTAAGAAGAATAAACCACATCTAAATTGCCTGTGTGAGTTCATTATCCTGTTAAATCCAATTATTCAACAAATTTTCTTCCTCAAATTTTCTCCCAACTTAACAAAAAAGTGTGAAATAGAGATGAGGAAAGTTGAAAACAAAAGAAGAGAAGAAAGGGGTGAAATCAAGATTAAGTTTTCCAAAAATACAAAATCTATAGTCTGAATACAAATATTACAGTATTCAAGCACATGACAAATGAGATAAGGGATGGACGACAGCAGATATTGATAAACAAAGAATGGAAATTATGAAAATAATTTGGAGAAAAGGGAAATGGAGAGTGGAGTTATAATTGTCAAGGGGTCAACTTCATTATGACTTTTTTCATCTGTTAACTTCAAACTATATTTAATACCATGCATACTTATGATAATATATTCATGGTATATATGCAACCCATTAAAGTATTTTCCTCATAGTTTATCAGGTACACTGTTTCCCCGTATACTGTTACTAACCCATCTGTTCCCTTCTAACTTCCTAATCCTGCCACGGACATTTGTTCCAGGGCAGTATTTCCCTTTCCAATTTTCCCTTACCCACTCTAAGCCGCTGTTTGGACACTTGATCCTCAGTGTTTTGGAGGACAAGCAGGCTAGAGGGGTCACTAGACCTGTTGTTGCTTGATTTCCTTTGTACTCCTGTGTACTGTATATCAATAATCTCAACATATAACGTCATATTTGGCGTAGGTCTCTCTCTCTCTCTCTCTCTTCCACCCACATTTCTTGCTTGGTATCCCGGCAGAGAAACACAAAGTAATTGCGTTGGCTGCCATAAACGGAAAAATTGGTGCGGGAAAGCTATGTTACGGCCGGTTCTGTTGTGCCAGCAGCGAATGACAATAGCCCGGGAGAAAAATGTTAAGGGAAAATATGTGTTTTTTTCTTTAACCTATTGCCTTTTCTATGTGAATGTGAAAAGTAAGGGAATGAAGTAACTGATAGTAGGTTGTTTTGTACTTTTTTTTTCATTTAAAGACCTCCGTCTACGAATTATGAAAACACTGTTATACTCTGGTAAATTGCGGGGGTGAGTGAGTGAAGTGAGAGAAAGTAAATAATATGATGGATACATGTTTTTCATAATATGTGTTGCTAGCCCCAAACGCGCTAGCAACTGTGGCTTTCAACCATCCGACACATCTCCTTTTATTTATGTACGTCAAACAACATGTAAATTACAAATAATTTTTATGTGTACACTCTACCGTAGAAAGACTACGGATATACCACTCCTGCCAGGGCCTCACACAGTGGCATGGCCCAGTCATATTGAGCTCATGACGCTGGTGGCATTGCCCTGGAAGATAGCCATCCCTAGTCTTTGCTTGAGCCAGAGGGTTTCCCGGGGTTCTCCTGAAAATTCGCTGATTTTGCGGCCTATTTCATTCACTAAATTGAGGGTGGTACGGCCGAAGACTCCTGATGTTTCGAACGCCATAGGCTCGAACTGATGACTTCTGGCGAGGGCTTGATATTTTTCTAGCTTCCTACTTTCTGTTATCCGGGCGGCTGCACCTGCTTCGTTGGCGCTTCTGGTGATGTTGGTTATTGAGAAATTTGCTAACACATGTGGCATCCCACACGAGGCACCGGCCATTCTTGTAAGGGAAGGTGGTCATCCCATCTGGCCATTTGCCGTCATCTCTGGCAAGTCCATGTGGTTCAAGGATTGATGCACGGTTAACACCCTGCAGGGCTCGTTTTATGACATAATTTAGAGCTGAATGTCTTGGCAGGGGGCCTGCGCTGTGACTACATGACAAGGCATGGTGACCTTGAGCATCCATCAATGCACCACACTTGCAAGTGTGTGGGTGACAAACTGGCACACCCACTCTGAGCGCGATGGCAACCCGGAGCGCTTTAGCGTGCAAGTGAGCTCCAAGAGGTGGGATGGGGATGGCATGTAACCACAAGCCACTCTCCCAACGGGCGGCTGCCTGGAGGCGTGCTTTAGCAACCTGGTCCGCATTGGTTAGGAGACTTTCTAATGTTTTCTTAGCCGAGATGGTATCCCACGCTTTCTGTTTGCTCCTGGAGGTACCCTGAGGCTCCTTCTCTGCCCCTGTACTTTCCTTTCAGGTGTTTATCGCTTCTGTTACGTCCTCATCAAGTGTCATTCCGGTATGAGAAGAAAAGATGGACTCTACGAGGTCGTTGGTTGCAATAAGGGAAGAGATAAAGGCAGGGAAGGAAATATCAGCGCTCTCCGTATCCCTAGGCCCCTGACACGGACAGGGAAAGTGGCTTGTGCCCAGGTCCGATCTTGAAATTCTACGTTGGTGATACTGGTCACTGCTTCTTTGTTATGTTGTCTAATTCTTAGAGGCCACCAGTGTTCGTGTAAGCCATCGATGTGTGCAAAAGGTACTGGAGCTTTAGGATGAAGAAGCAGTTGTTGAAAAGGGCCAGAGCTGAGTGGGCATCGATGTGTTTCAAGCGGCTCACAAGACATTGAACCTCCTCCTTTTTACCTTGAAGTGCTGGTGGCATTGCTGCTGGAGTAAATGGGGAACCTAAGAGGGTTTGCTGGTGCTCCTGAAGAATCCTTACACCTGTCAATGTGTCTCGGAATTGGGCCTGGCTGTGTTCTCTTTCTTCAAGTGCGTGGTTGAAGAGGACAAGTTCATATTTGGTGTCATTTATCTCTACCTCAGGCTGGTCCAGATCAGATATGATGTTGTTTAGATCGGTTGTAACATTTTCTACAGACCCACCCAAGATAGCATCATCCAGGTACTAAACATTCAATTCTGACCTGGCTTTGTTAGCTGCTGTGTCCACCCCTAGTGAGAAAAGAGCAGGACCAACAAGATCTCCCTGCTGTAACCTTATCGCTGATGGGATTGCCGTCTCTGCGATAATCAGAATTGAAGGTTTGGAATAAGCCTGCCAAAGTAGGTGGTACAGAGTGGGGATGTGCTCTTGAGCTGCACAGAGGAAAATATCCCTGCGCATGCTGTTAAATGCGTTCCGCATGTCCATCTTTAGAAGCACTCGTTTATCCCGGGCTTGGCTGAGGTAGGTACGGGTTTCATGTACAGCAGCTTCACACCCCCCTGGTGTTCCAAAACTTAGTTGAACTGGTCTTAAGTGTTGACCTAGGCCATTCAAAAGCAGTTTCAAACCCACTTTTGTGGTAAGGTGGCGGAAGGTGTTCCCTACTGCTATTGGGTGAACACCGCCATCTTTTATGGCCAGTGCACAGAGTGATGCCCCGAAAAATAGGGGTGTGGCACAGTCGGGTACTTCCCCTCATAAAACCATGTTGATATATTTGGTGAGGGTTTCCAAGAGTGCCTCCCCAGCTGCTCCTGAACCCTGACCCAAGAGGGAGGATCGGATACCATCTGGGCCCTTGGCTGAACCCCCTCCGTCATATATGACGCGATCGCGTCATATGGCGGTTTCGCCCAAAAGTATCATATGACGCAATCGCGCCATATGAACTTAGTGAAATAGCTCAATAATAAGTTTATGACGAGATTTGCGTCATATTGAGCTCAGTAAGTTAGGTAAGTTAGATCATAATCTGTCGGTTGGCGGCAACCCCAAATTCCTCCGACTTATAACGGTCCCTCAGTGTGAGAAAGAGTGTTGTGGGGGAAATACCGGGCACTCGAGCAACCCCTAACTTTCGTAAGTTAATATGTCTGGGGGGGTTAAAAGTCTTGAATAGTGTATATAAATACATTTTTCATTGATCAAAAAAATATATGATTACTGGAAGAATTAACCTCTTCAAGAACGGGGACGCGTTTTTGTATTATGTTTTGGCTACTATTGGACTATCCTGTTCAGCTTAGGAAGGATCTCTATTAACATTCTGACTTCCAAAATGTCTTCCTCTAATGATCGTCAAAATAAAAGGAAGAAACGCGTCCTGAAACTGTTTAATGAAATGGATAAATAGGTGTTTTACATAGCACCTACATCTATAACGAGGAGATACTGTCGACAGCAAGAGTTGGTATCCAGTACACGTTTTTATCAATTAATATGTAAAACTGGCAATACAAACAAACCAAAATGGGAAACGCACAATAAAATGTCAAAAGAACTTATCAAAATCACTATGTGGAAATAACGCATATGTGAACACCTTCTCAAAGTCTCTGGCTGGAACTTTGTTGTACACTGTCATATATAATGGGGGTGTGAAAAATATTTAAAAAGTGTCCATAGTAATCTACCAATTTAAAATTATACGATTTATTACGATAGGACATTCTGGTACTGTACCAAGGGAACTTAAAGATATTTAATAGTAGGAGTTTACTGATAAATTTCACACATATCGTGAATAAATTTAAATTCGTGACTTCCGAATAAAACAAAATTATTGTTCTTTTGATCATATTATTTACAAAGTCGGGCTAAAAGAGAAAACGTACATCCGTACAGATGCGAGCAGGATAGACTATTGTATCTCCAAATATTAAACTTAGCATCAAGCATTCGTAAACACTATTGTCCATATGTTCTAATTGTATATAATTATTGTACAATATAATTGTGCTTATAAGTAAACTTTGATTAAGTCTAATAATCTATGGGAATAATCAATTCCATAAATATCATCGCATGTTATTGTATTTCACAATTCAAGCATGTCTATATTTGAGCCCTAACTCAAGTAAGCATTATATTATTTTGTAGTAACTTAGAAACTACACACTTTTGATAAGGTGTATATTAAATAAAGGTAATCAAATGAGGTTGAAAATAATATAACACTCAATAGGTATTTGGTATAATAAGGTAAGTTGAGTTAACAGTTTTAAAACAGATGATAATTACCAGCAGTAAGTATATATATTCTCAATAAACTAAGATATATAAAAATGGGTTATATGAGTTATATTAGTAATAGGTGAATCAGGCGAGTCTCCCGTGTGCATAGAGGACTCCACAGTATGACTTTGTAAGTAAAGACCAGACTAAAGGTGTCCTCTTGAAGGTCACTAAATCTTATGAATCAGTAGTAAATGTAAGTGTGGCTTAACCCCTTCATTACCAGTTACGTCTTCTTCATTTTATTCTAGCTATATTTTGACGATTTAATTCGGCTTAGGAGGGTAGTGTGGCCATTATGAGACTACAGACTATTGGAATTAACCCCCTTTACTACCGCAGATCCTTCCTAAGCTGCCTAAATTCGTCAAAATGTAGCCGATAAAAAACAACACACATCCCCGGTAGTGAAAGGCTTAATGGTGAAAGTGAGTTATAAGGAACTCTATAGGCTGTGTAATGGCCATAATAAAGAGTAAGGAGGCCTTATGGGAGGTGTGTTGCCCTGGCCGTATATCTATAGCTATATCTATATCTATATCTATATCTATACTCAGTGGACCTATATGAAACTATTATGCCTCTACCTTATATATATATACCATGTTTGCATTAATTAATAACATATTTCACAGCAGAATCTTAGCAATAGTTTATTAATCAAGATAAAGACATGACAATTTACCATCAGTTGAAAATAAACAGAGTATTAACCCCGTACCCCTTCCAGTATTGCTAAATATTAATAATAGCTAACATATTAAGCCGGAGTCACACGAACCGTTTTTCGAGCAATTTGTACGGGCAATTATGGTCTGACAGCTTCAAAAATTACCCTTTATCAGAATTCAACCGTCTAACATACTCTACCTCCAGTCTAGTTACCGGTACCAGTGCAAAACAGTCCCAAAATATAACGAGGAAAAACTTGCTCATAGAAAATTGATGGAAACATCGCTCGTGTGACAGTGGCTTTAGAATGTAAATAGAGGCTACTTGGCACCACTGGTACCAAAATTGCGGAGAGTTGTCGTTGACTTCTGGTGCTACATGGTCTCTGTTTCGTCTGCCAGTACTTTCGGCGCATTGTTAAGCTGGTATAACACGAGAGCTTTTATAGTCAACATTCGATGATCAACGTTTTTCTGGCAACATTTCTGGAATATTTTGCACTGGAATCGGAAACTAGACTGGTGATAGATGAATTTAGGTGACAGAAATGCTTTAAATTAACCTAACTTAACTTAACTTAACCCTATTAGGTGCAGGGTGGGTTAATTTGGATCCTCCCTGATTTACTCCATTAGCTTGGATATTTCAAGACGTTTCACCTCATTAGTTTGGCGATTATATGATGCTTCAACCCAATAAGGTGTCGATTATTCCTGGGCGAGCGAAAGCGAGCCTGCAATTTGGGAGAACATAAGCTGCCAGACCAGTGTTCAGGATAAATGTTGAGCGAAAAAGCGCTCGTGTGATACCGGCTTTATTTCGCCCATATTCAAGTTGCCATATCCATTCTTTGATTTAGGTCAAGTTTTTCTGGTCTGGTTAATTAGGTTAGATTGGGTTAAGGTGGTGTCAAACGAGCTATTTTCCCATCAATTTTTACAGGCAATTGTAGTATGGCACCTTCAAAATTATATAATATTAATTATCATACATCCTAAAGGGGTGTTCCACCCCTTTAGGATGTCGATTATGTACTGGATGAGCGATATTCACCCTGTAATTTTGGAGAATCTTTGTGTGTATGGGGAGGTTTGTGTGTGTGTGTGTGTGTGTTTGTGTTTGTGTGTGTGTGTGTGTGTGTATGTGTGTGAGAGAGAGAGAGAGTGTGTATGTGGGTGGGTGGGTGAGGGGGGAGGTTGCAACCTATGAATATATTCCTTTGAATTGGCAAAAAGCAATACGCTCAACAATATTTAAGTGAACTATCATAATAACCCTACGGCGTCGCACCAGATAATGGTAACTTGTTAACCCTTTGAAGATTGTGACGCATAATGATAAATTATGCTGGGAATCATTGGACGATTCTATACAGTTTAAGAAGGATCTGAAGGAATCATAAGGCTAAACACTATCTCAATATTATCCCTCTGACTTTCATATATCCTTACTAATCTGAATAAAATTGTCTAATAATAGACAGAAAACAGAACAGAAATGCGTATTGGATCTTGAAAGGGTTAAGCAAGGATAGGATGAGTTGAGTCAAATTATTATAGTTTATAATAAGCAAAGGTAGGTTAATAGAGAGCAAATAAACTCTTAGTGTGTGAGAAATGAATCCTAGCGAACCATCTTAGGAGTGACCTGACCCCAAGAGAAGATAAGAGCCGATAATGAGTACATAACAGGTCGAACTATTCCGGGAGCAAGGAGAGGGAAAGATGATCCATAGAGACCAAGACGATAACATTGTCTGCATCACGGGGGAGAGAGAGTTGAGCCCGGTTCACATTAGCCGTTTTCCGTTCCGTTTTTCGGCCCGTGCAAAAAATCGGACCGGACAAAAAGATTAATTCGATTTATCTTTTTGTATGCGTGTATGCCCCGACAGAGGATATACTTGAAAGAAAGAAAGAGGAGTTCTGGATGAATGTGGAGGCGTGCCTGGAGAAGTTTGACAAGAACGAAAGAATATTTCTGATTGGGGATATGAATGGTAAGGTGGGTGATAGGAAAGTTGAGGGAGTGGTGGGAGGGTGGGGGGTACCATCAGAGGTGAATGGGAATGGTAGTGCACTTGTGGACGTATGTGTGGGAAGGAGGCTGTGGATAGCCAACACCTTCTTCCGACACAGAATGATCCACAGGTACACGTGGAAACGGATGTTGACGATGAAAGATAAGACAGTGGTGGAACGAAAGTCATTGATTGATTATGTATGTGTGGATGAACGAATGAAGAAATCTGTGATGGATGCTAGGGTGTATAGGGGTATTGGAGGGGGTCTGTCTGATCATTATGTAGTGGTAGCTAAGGTTAGGATACAAAAGAAGTGGGTGAGGAGAGCGGGAGGGAGGCGAGAGGAGGGTGGAATGGTGAGGAGGGTGGAGAGGTTGCAGGAGGAGGAAGTCAGGGAGGAGTACAGGAGAGCAGTGGAAAGACGACTAGGTGGGTTCAACCTGGAAGTTATGGAGGAAGTGGAGGAGATGAGCAAGGTGTTTAAGGATGAGATCTGTGCAGCATGTGAGGAGGTGTGTGGAGTGAGGAGAAGAGGGAGGGGAGTGAAAGGTACAGCATGGTGGACAGAAGAGGTAGGAATAGCTGTGGAAGAAAAGAAGAAAGCATATAGAGTGTGGTTGGGTAGTAGAGGGAATGAAGATTCCGAGAGACAGAAACGAGCGAGGTACGTGGAGAGTAAGAGGGTGGTGAAGAGAGTAGTGAAGGAAAGTAAGAGAAGAGTAGATGAGGAATTTGGAAGGAATCTGAGTGTAAAATGGAGGGAGAGTAAGAAACTGTTCTGGAAAGAAGTCAAGAAAGTTAGGGAAGGTAGCAAGGGAAACAGTAAGGGTGTGAAAGATAAGAATGGGAGAATGCTAGCCGAGAAGCAAGAGAGAGTCGAAAGATGGAGGGAGTACTTCAGTGAGTTGCTAAATGAAAGGAATGAAGAGCCAGCAAACATAGCTGGATATGGTATGGGAGGGAGAAGAAGAGAAGTAGTGGAGGAGGAGGTGGGGATCAGGAGGTCAGAAGTGTGGGAAGCCATGAAAAGAGTGAAGTTGGGGAAAGCACCAGGAACAGATGGAGTGTGTGGGGAAATGTTGAGGTATGGCGGTGAGATAGTGATAGAATGGGTATGGAAAATGTGCAAAATAGCATGGGAGAAGGGGAGTGCACCCGATGACTGGAAGACTGGCATAATAGTCCCCCTATATAAGGGCAAAGGGGAAAGAGGAGTGTGTGGTAACCACCGAGGAATATGTCTTCTAAGCGTAGTAGGGAAGGTATACAGTAGGGTAGTGATTGAGAGAGTGAGAGTGAGATCGGAGAAATGGATAGGCGACGAGCAGGGAGGTTTTAGGAAGGGAAGAGGATGTGTAGATCAGATTTTTACCCTGAATTGTGTTGTGGAGAAGTATCTGGAGAAGAAACAAAAGGTGTATGTTGCCTTTATGGACTTGGAGAAGGCCTATGACAGAGTGGATAGAGAAGGTTTGTGGAAAGTACTTAGAATATACGGAGTAGAGGGCAAGTTGCTGAAAGCAGTGAAGAGCATGTATGAGGGTGCAAAGGCGGCAGTACGTGTGGAGAGTGAGCAGAGCGAGTTCTTTGACCTGAATGTTGGTTTGAAACAGGGGTGTGTGATGTCCCCGTGGTTGTTTACTGTATATATGGATGGAGTCATGAAAGAAATACTATCAAGAGCAGTGAATGTTGGTGTATCGCTGAAAAGGGAGGGAATTGAGTGGAAGCTACCTATACTGCTGTTTGCGGATGATACAGTTCTGATGAGTGATAATGAATGGGAGTTGCAGGGTCTGGTAAATGAGTTTGGAACAGTGTGCGAAAAACGGAATTTGAAGGTAAATACGGGGAAGAGCAAGGTTATGGTCTTCGAAAGGGGTGAAGTCACACAGTGTGAGGTGAAGCTGAACGGTCAGGCTATGGAGATCGTCAACTCTTTTAAGTATCTGGGCAGTGTGTTGAGTAAAGATGGGACTATGGATGAAGAGGAGCGGGAGAGGGTACAACAGGGGAAGAGGGTTGTAGGAACGCTAAAAGCAGTAACAAGAAATAGGGTGGTCAGTATGGAAGTGAAGAAGTCCTTGCATGACAGTGTGGTAATCCCGACACTGACTTACGGAAGCGAAGCATGGACGTTGGTTGAGAGACTCAGACCAAGAGTGAGAGCAGTGGAAATGAATTACTTAAGGAGTGCGTGCGGAGTTACATGGAGGGATAGACAGACTAATGAGGAAGTAAGAAGGAGGTGTGGTGTGGAGGTAGATGTGCTGGAAAGTGTGAAAAGGAACAACTTGAGATGGTTCGGCCATATGGAACGTATGGAAAGCGAGAGAATGACTAAGAGGGTGTACGAGAGCGAGGTGGAGGGACAGAGGGGGAGAGGTAGACCGAATATGAGGTGGAAGGATGGAGTGAGGAACTACATGAACGAAGGCGGTGCTGGTTGGGGGAGGGGCGTCGACTGACTGGGGACAGAGGTGCATGGGGGCGGTTCATTCGTGGCCACCCCTTCGGGGATCACGGCGTCAGGCAATAGATAGATAGATAGATCTTTTTCCAGTCCGCACAAGCAGTCTGTTCCGTACTTTGGACATTGAAGTGAAACGTGTGTAATGTTTTGATGTCAATTTTCATTACATTATAGTAAATATCGCATAGCAATATACGCTATATGTATAAGTTTAATGGCAGCACAAATATTAAGGCAGTAAATATGTTACCCTATTAATCGTGTACCTGGCAGCCGTCGCGGCACCACCAAAGTTAACACGTTGTACTCCTTCATGCGCCTTCAGATGCAGACAATAACACCCCAAACTAGATTATAACTACGCAGCAGCAAATACAGCGTGCTTCTCCAATATAATCTCGAATACCATCTACAGTGCATATACTTATGTCCAGGTACCGTTGCCCACTTAAGTTCTGTTTCTAATCGTGATCTGATGTACGAAAGTCAAATTAGTTTACGAATGAATTGCGAGTGCGGTTTCTTTTAATTATCAGTTTACTAATCATATGAGTTTACCACTACACTCTTAATTCAATCATGCGCAATATATTTCCATGAATATGATCACGGAGAGGAACAGAACTTACATAAATATGTTGGCGACTGCAGGCTAAGTGATAGCTTTGTTTTGATCTATTTTCTTGGTTAAAATGCATTGAATTACCGTGGTGGTTCACCTTCATTCAAAATTAGGAAAGCAGCACCAAGAAATATATGTTTTCAGTCCATGCTAACGATCGTCTAGCAGTTGTTTACCTTGCGTCCAGAAAAGTACCTTCCGCACCCTAGAGTCCGGACCGCACACTGGGACGCAGCACACACTTTCCTTTCAACTTTAGTTTTCCGTGTCCGTTTTTCGTATGTGACGTCGCAGGCACGAAAACGGATCCGCAAAAGACTTGTCGTCTTGGTGGTGTAATGGTTAGAGTGTTTAAAAAGCTGTGTGTGATAACCCAGGTTTGAATCCCGGTGGATCACATAATATGCTTTCATTAATTTAATTGGAGGTGTTGGGTGTTGGGGTGGAATTAATAAAATATAGATTTACATAGATACACAGACTACAAAGACCTTGCGGTCCCTACTAGGCAGTCCGGACTTAATGCTAACATAGAATTTGTTACAAAGTGGAAGGTAAGGATAGCAAAGCTCAAGGCCATCTCCCCACCCACCACTCCCTCCGGCTTTGGGTTGGCATGACATTTTATTTGGGGAAACAAGGCCCCCAGCAGAATGAGAAGATTTCTACTGGGAAAGTTAGTAAAGAAGGAAGTTGAGAAATATAGTATAATACTGATGCTTCACCTTATATGGTATAATACTGATGCTTCACCTTATATAGTATAATACTGATGCTTCACCTTATTTTTTATTTATGTTTTGAAATCCAACCTCCACGAAATGGATGTTTAGACTCCTTGTTATTGTGTCAATTGTATTAGGCTACATTGTACCACTTTCTCTGGCAGTTTATTCCACCCGTTGACCACACTGTAGGTGGGGAAATGTTTTGTGACATTGAGATTCGCCCTCCTGGTTTTTAATGTAATTCTATTTCCACGAATTGATGAACTATTATCGAATTTGAACAGTGAATATACCTCAATTTTGTCAAAGCCTTTAAATATCTTATAACAATCAATTAATTGACCTCGTAATTTTTTCTTAAATGAAAAACAAAATTATAATCTTTCATGATATGCTACATTTCTCAGTGACAGTATCAACTTTGTCGTTCTACGCTGCAGTGACTCGAGTTTTTCAATGTCCTTGTTCTGATAAGGAGACCAAAATTGCACGCCATATTCAAGATGGGTCCTCACTATGTTTTTAAATAACGGTACTATAATGTTCTCATATATATAAGTACAACTTCTCTTAATAAATCCCAATGTTCTATTGGCCTTGTTTGCAGTTGCTGCACATCGAGTTGACGTCTTTAAGTTTTCAGATATTTGAACCCCCAGGGTTTTATCTAATACACTTGTTTTGATTGGCTGGTCTTTCATCTTGTATTCAGATTTTCTGTTATTATTACCTATTTCTAAGACCTGGCATTTGTGAACATTGAATGGCATCTGTCATTTTTGTGACCACTCAACTATTATGTTAAAATCAGATTTCAGCTTATTCCTGTCTTCTTCGGTTAATACTGAATTTCCTATCTTTGTGTCATCAGCGAACTTTGAGATAGTGTTATTTAATCCTACATCAATGTCATTTATACAGATACTAAACAAAACCAGGACCGATCCCTGAGTCACTCCCCTATAAACAGGCTCCCACTCAGATTCCACTCCATTTATCGCAACTCTCTGCCTTCTGTTTGTGAGCCAGCTTCTTATCCATGCATACATTTTTTCTTCAATGCCTAACATTTCCAATGTATTCAACAATTTTCCATGTGGTACCTTATCAAAAGCTTTCTGGAAATCTAAATAGATTATATCTAATGATTTAATTAAGTCGTTATATGTAAATAGTCTATTGTATAATTCAATCAAATTTGTTAGGCGTAACTAACTGGATCTAAAGCTACGTTGGCTATCTCTTATCAACTTGTTTGACTCTAGATAATCTATATCTTGTCTCTTATAATTATTTCAAGAATCATTCCTATTATTGGCATCAGTCAAACTAATTGGTCTATAATTATTTGCTAGGGCCTTATTGCTTTTTTATAATATTGGTGTAATATTTGCAGTTTTCCACTCACTAGGTACGGTTTCCTGCTGGAGTGACAATTTAAAAATGCAGGTAAAGGACTGAGCTATTTTTTCTTTCTCGTTTTTCAGAATTCTTAGGTGAATGCTATCTGGACTGGGAGTTTTATTATAATTTAAATTGTTCAACTTGCATAACACTTCACTTTTGCTTATACAGTAATAATATTTCCAATTTCGTGTGCCGTTACGTTTTTCCCCAAGTAGGGTTTTATTCTTCCTTAGTAAAGACGGAACAAAAAATATTCATTAAACAAATTTGAAATGTTTTTGTCGCCTACTATTGTCTGGTCATTATTTATTAGCAGTCCTATTCCGGTTTTATTTTTTTATTACCATTAACGTAAACGTAGCATTGCTTTGGATTTTTTAACACTTTCCTTTGCTATAAGATGTTCATAATTTCGCTTCTCTGTCCTAATGTCCTAAATAGCTCAAGTTTGTATTACTTATGGGATTTTTACTAAGTTTATGATATGTATTCCTTTCTCTCAGCGCCTTACACATATTTGTATTGAACCAAGGAGAGAGAGAGAGAGAGAGAGAGAGAGAGAGAGAGTGAGAGTGAGAGAGAGAGATCAGGGAGATATTGGACGGAACTGAAGGCTATATTTCAGCTGAGCATTGTGATCTGAATGGCTGAGGTGGAGTGAGTGGGAGATTTGGGAGAGGCTGGATGGGGGGTGGGATGCAATTTTGAGGTGGTTTCTTGCTGGTACTAGGTGGATGTATTTATGGATGTTTGAATAGGTTGTAGATATTGCGTGGATGGTGAATTAATGCTCGTTGGTGTTATATTGAATTAGTGTGTGAACATTGCGAAATGGAATTTGAATTAATATGATATGGACATTTTGCAAATGCGTTGTTGTTGTTGTACATTTTTCGGTGGAAAAATGTCTCGGTCGAAAGTCGGTTCCTCCTATATTACAGGCTCGCTATCACTCGTTTGAAAATGATCGACACTTTAGCGGCACGAAAGGTCTCAATATTGACAAATAAATAGAGCGAAAGATCTTGAAATTGCCAAACTAATTGGGCGTACGTCTTAAAATATCAAAACTAATAGGGCTAAACACGAAGGAGAATGGGGTCCAGAAAAACAAAAGCCTCCCCTTAAATGTATGTTTAGATGTACAGTGCTGTGTTTAACCATATCAATGTTCGAAGATGCATTATTTCACTTCATTCTGGCTATCAATAGACGATTTTATTCAGTTTAGTAGTAGTAGACGTTTACTGGGATAGAGAATATTTGCTACAAATTTCAATAGTTCTGCTCCTAAAAATCGTGCCCGAGTTGAAAATCGTCTATTGAAAGCCAAGCTACACTGCTGAAACGCGTCATAATACTCATGGAGTTATTTTTTATTTTTTTTTAGTTTGTATATTGTTCTTTTTTTATTAAGAACGGATTATGAAAAGCAACATAACGTAATCAAAATTCATGCACCTAATTTCGTCATCAGTTCATGGGAAATTATTAATATAAATTTTTCATAAAATTCCAATACCATTTTGGGGAGGTTTATGTTTTCCTGGACCACCTTCTCCCAGGTGTTTAGCCCCGTTAATTTTGAGATCTTAAGACGTTCGCCCCATTAGTTTGGCAACTTTAAGACCTTTCGCCCCATTTCTTTGTCAAACTTAAGATTTGTTTTGCTACATACAGTAAGTGTTGATTTTTTTCCGGGCAAGCAATAGCGAGCCTATAAAACCATCCTTCGGCTGGGACATTTTCCTACCGAAAAATTTAAACATGTTTGTTTAAGCTTAATGAAGGTCTAGGGAGGAAACTACAGAATACATAATGATAGATTGATAAATAAATAAATTAATAAATTAATTAAAATATAGAAATGAAAATAATGAATAAGTAAATGATCAAAATAAAATAATAATAATACAAATAATAATAATAATATTAATATTTATCTATCATAATCAATACATGAGAAACAAAAACATATAAATCTCCTCTGAAGCTTGGTACTATGTTACTGGGGAACAATGACAAACAAAACAAACTGTGGTGAGGATATTGGAGGTGGATCAAAGTATACAAAGTTTCATGACCTATATTATTGGAACATGTTGAGTTATTTGAATGTGGATCAAATGATAATACTTATTATTATTATCTGTTCTTTTTGGTCATCTACTACTTTATTGTATTCTAACTACCCACAGGAAAATATAAATATTATAACGGCAAATATGTTTAACAAACAAAAAATAGAACACAAATGTGTTTTGCTTTCTTTCTAGACCTCTCGTCAAGTCATCATATACTACAAGCATATTAAGACATTGATATATATATATATATATATATATATATGGAGGTAAAATCAGAAATAGTGTGATCAAATTATGTAGTAAAACTCGCTAGGAAAATTGAAACAATGGAACACCAATCTTTCGTCTATTCTCTTAAAACATCTTCAGGGTAATACAATAAAACAGGGGGAGAGTGAGGCTTATATATATATATATGTGAAAGGTATATCACTTAAGGGAATAAGTATTATATTTGTTTAAATATATATTAAGTGTACATTACATACAATAATATAGACTCTCTATAATTACGAACATACATAGAAAAGCACCACCAAGTAGTTTTGTCTTCCAACTGCGGCGCACCAAAGAAGGAATAGAAAGTATTGGAAAATCATTATGGAAGGAACTAAACTCTACTGTACTATTGGGAATAAAACCCAGAAAAAAAAAACGGAATCTGAAGGTATTATGATGGGCAGTGTGTGTGTCTATGTGTGCGTGTTGAGTGTGGGTGTGTGTGTGTGTGTGTGTGTTTAAGGGGGAGCGGGTTGTGTAAAATTACTGTAGGGGTTAAGGAAAATGTGTTGAATAAGAATATAGGACAGTTGTGTGTAATATAAGGGGAAGTGGCTGTTTTTCTACTAGGGAATACAATTGATTTTTTTATCCCCTTGGAAAATAAATGCTGTTGTATATCTCTCTCATTCTGTAAATTACATACAAGTTTATGTGCTTAAGGAATTTGAGAATAAATTGTTAAGGCAAGAATATATTACGAAAACATAATAAATCATATACCGGTACGTATATATACAGTATCAGTTAATCTATCTATCTATCTATCTCTATCTATCTACTGTATATATATCTATCAATCTCTATTGATCTATCTACAGTATCTAGCTATCCATCTCTATCTATCTATCTAGCTATCTCTATCTATCTATGTATATGTATCTATCTATCTATATATCTACCCATCTCTAGCCATTTATATATCTATATATCTATCTATCTATATCAATCTATCTATATCTCTATCTATCTATCTATCTATCTATCTATCTATACATCTATCTATCTATGAAGGCGAATGTGATTCGAATCTAATAGCAGAAAAGTTTTCACAAGTATATAAACGTGTATTTGATGACCAGAATTGTCAATCTAAAGGTAATTTTGAAGCTTTAACCCTCCTGGCCCGGGCAGGCTCTCCTAATGACGGAGCTCGTATCCGGGCGATCTGGTCGAATATCAACAAAAGTAAACTAAGGCTAATCTTGCTTAATATAATTATGACCTACATTAATCAAACATATATAGAAATGAGCGCCTTACCTTCCTGCGTAGAATGGCGTTGAGTAGAGCTCTCTAGCTCAACTGGTTCCGGAGTGATGGTGATGGAAGTGGAGGTAACTTTTGCCGCGTATTTACCTCGGCGTGTCCGAACACTCAACCGCGGCCCCGGCTACGACGCCCAGTTGCACTCGTCGCTCCACCCGCAATTATGCCGGGAAGCGATTTGATAGTGTTTTATTGGTTATTCTGTCATTTATTATAGTTATTATGTTATTTTCACTCAATAAAGTTATTTATATGAACTTATTTGTGTCTCTGTCACTTATTACTTCGTTTTATTATTATTATTATTATGATTATTAGTGTCACTTTCACTGGACTTTGGTAATTGGTAGTGTCATTTCCCCTTTTATGTATTGTTAGGTAAGCTAATAATTTATATAGTGTCACTGTCACTTATTCATATTGTTATGAAGGCACTTATTATTACTTGTGTGTGTCTCTTTCACTTATACTTAGTTTTATTATTATACTGTCACTTTGACTGGCCTAGGCTTATTGAGTGTCATTTTCACTTATTTATTGTTAGAAATATATATTTTAGTGTCACTTTCACGTGTTCATATTGTTATTGAAGGCACTTAATATTACTTATGTGTCCTTTTCACTTATACTTAGTTATATTATTATTCTTAGCCTACATTTGAGTGTCACTTTCACTGTTGTCACTTCCACTTCAAAAGTTTGTTAGAGTGTGGAAGTCGTTGAAGCAGGTGCCAGCACACAGTCCAACTTGACACTCGAGGCATTCCCAAGTGGTTTTTGTGGGTTTGTGGGGTCTGCGAGTTGTGTGGCTGCACACATGGCACCTCTTCTGACTCCTAGCGTTACTACCTGGTGCTTTGAAAGGAAGGGCGCTGAGCTGGTGCTTCCTGAAGAATTCAGCACACCCCGTTCTGTCAAGGTGGCCTGGTCCTTGTATTGGCCTGCCTGGTGTACCCGCATGTTTAGCCAGGAGCTCAAGTAGCACCTGCTTGTGGAACTTCCGCAGGGACTTGTACTTCTTGGCTCCTGGAGTCCTCAGACGGTAGATGTTGTAGGCATTGAGGATCGACATATCTACCGTATGCAGGATAAACTTCTTGTACCACCTGCAAGATGTTCGCAGGCAGTCGATGAAGCCCATCTGCATGTCGGACTTGTCAACGAGGCGCATGTTGATGTTATAATCCAGGACAGCAGCTGGTTTTTGGACGGGGTTCTTGGTTGTTCGGTCCACCTTCCCTGTGGCGACCATCTGGGCCTTGTGGCATGTGGTGAGGAGGTTGACCTTGTGCTGGTCATGCCAGTGGATGGAGAGGATGGGGCCACTCTTCTTGTGGAAGATGTCAGCCTTCTTCGTCTTGGTTGGGTAGCCTGGCATGCCCTTCCTTTTGCCCTTGACTGTGCCGACAGTGCCGGTCTTGCGGTCATGGAGGTACTTGGTCAGGAGAGGCGACGTGTAATAATTATCTGTGTAGAGGATGTGGTTATTATTGAAGTGCCTCTCCATCATCTTCTTCACTACAGCGCCACCAAAACCAATGAGAGGGTCAGTCACAACTTCTCCAGCCTTGCCGCTGTAGACTATAAAGTCCAGCACATACCCCGTCAAGCAGTCGCAGAGGACGAAGAGCTTGATGCCGAAGCGGTGTCTCTTGGACGGGATATGCTGTCGGAAGTGCAGCCTACCACGGAACAGGACCAGAGACTCGTCGAGGCACATCTTCTGGAAAGGAATCAGGTATGTGGTGAACCGATGACGTATCATGTCATACAGCTTCCTGATCTTCCATAATGAGTCGGGAAGGTGGACTGCCATGTTGTTTGTCAGGTGGAGATAGGAGAGGATGTCGAAGTATCTGTCCCTGGACATGTATTTGCCAAATGATGGAGTCGTTATGATGTCGCCAGTGATCCAGTAGTCAGCCAGAACGTGCTTCCTTATATGAGTCATCAGCATTGTGAGTGCCAAGAACACATATAGTTCTGCCACAGTGAGAGCTCTCCATGCCACCATCTTGGCACTGGTCTTCCTCCCAAGAAAGTTGGCACAGATAGCATGGTGGTGATTTGTCTCTTTGACGAGGTATTCCATGACTTCATTGTCATAGAAGCCACAGAAAAGTTCACTGGGGGTAGCATCTGGGCCACAGGGATATGCTGGTGACACCCCAGAACCCATCTGTACCTCGTCAAAGGCAGGACAATCTGGCTCAAAATCAGCTCCATCTGATCACACAAACAGGTCGGATGCTTATGCTCGAGGTCGTGCTGCAGCAGGCACACGCCCTGGACGCCCTGGCACACGCCCTTGGCCAGGCGGACGCCCTGCACGCCCACGCCCAGGCCCAGGCCCAGGGGCAGCGGCGTCGGCAGGCTGACCACGTCCACGACCTCGCCCTCTCCCTCGATTTGTCGGCACATCCTCTTCCTGTTCCTGTTCCTGTTCCTGTTCCTCTTCCTCCTCAGGCGACGTCAGGTCATCTGGGGCAATGTTGGGGTCGTCAGCATCCTCCTCAGGAGACAATTCTGGTGAAGAAGTGACCGGGCGTCGGCGGTGTGGGGCGATGGAGGCTGCGGGAGCTTCAAGAATGGGAGCCGAGGCCTCGGGAGTTGGGCTCCTTTTGCGGCGAGCCGAGGGCTTTTCAGCAGGAAATAATGCTCTGCGGTGTGTTGAGGCCTGTGGCACATCACCAATACCACTTGAAGAGGCCCTTTGGTCATCCTGAACGAGAGATGAACGCGAGGGCTGTGGGTGACCCACGCGGCGTCCCGTGTCAAGGCGTCGGGACAATGGAATGCGGGTGGTTGCTAGGCCAGGGTCGGCATCATTATCGCTATCTTCAGCTTCCCTATGCTTTTCTGCGGCTGACCTGCGTGCTTTTTTAGCTGCACTTTTGATCAATGATTGTTTGTAGAAATATTTGCCCACTTTCAAGGGCGTACGGGCAGGCAAAGGGGAAGGTCCTGGGGTAGGGCTAGGGCTAGGCCTAGGCTGACCTAGCAAAGATGGCGAGGGGGTAGGCCTAGGTTCTAGCACACTGGGAAGCTCAATGGCACCTTCCTGAAACACTTCCACATCAGGATCATCACTACTGTCTCCCCCCTCAAATAAATCGACATTATCGTCGTCTCCAAAGCCCACGAAATCGTCTTCACTTTCACTTATAAATTGTACCTTGTCCACCAAGCTTTCACCACTGCTCTCTTCATCACTTTCAAAAAGTTGTCGCTGTATAGCGCTATCACTCAACAAACGCTTAACTTTCTTTTGTTGAGCTCTCTTCTCGGTTGGAACAGGCGTTGAAGTTGCAAGTGGGGTAGCAATGGGGCCCGCGGGAGGTTGCAACGAATCGGACACGTCGGATTTTTTTTCTTTTCAGTATTACTCGCTATGGCGGCCACGTACGAACTGATAACACTAGTAGTTGAGGCTTGGTGGCGCTGCGGTCGCTCCTACCATGCCAAAATTGGCCGCGCAAATTTTGAAGCACGCTTTCAAGCACAAAGATTTTAAAATGACACCCGGGTTCCGGCCCTTTTGTTTTGGTGTCATTTTAAAATGACACCCGGGCTGGAAGGGTTAAGATTAAAACAAGATGTTCGAAGAGGTAAAATAGTTGGGACCATTAACTTGAATGATATAAATACAGGCATATCGGAGTTGAAGTATGTTATTGGTCACGATAATATCCATTCGAATCATTTGAAGTTTTGTCCAGAATATGCAAGAGGTTTACTTGCTAAATTATTTTCAGCATTTATTGTTCATGGCTTTATACCTAATACTATGATAACTGGAGTCATTCTTCCTCTTATTAAAGATCGTGGTAAAGATAAAAATGTAATTGATAACTATAGACCAATAATATCGTCTTCAGTTTTTCTAAAGACTTTTTAATATATATTGTTTAAAATATAAATCAACAAATTATGTCGACTTTAATGAGAGGCAACATGGCTTCAGAGCGGGCCATTCAACTCTTTCTGCAGGTTTAATATTTAAGGAACCTTTTTTTCGCTATAGATCTGCAGGATCGAATGTATATGCGAGTTTTTTTGATTTTAGAAAAGCTTTTGATAAAGTGAATAATTTTAAAATAATCCAGAAACTTTTAGAACTAGATATACCTTGTAAATATTTTGTTTTATTTTTACAGAAACCAACTGGTTGCTACTAAACATAAAGATGCACTTTCAAAGCCCTGGAAGATTATGAACGGAGTGAGACAGGGTGGAATTTTATCTCCTTTACTTTGTAATGTATATATTGATCTATTAATCGAAACTGTATCAAAGTGCAAAACTGGATGTACTCTTGGCAATAGGATGAGTAACATTATTGCCTATGCTGACGACATAGTAGTTTTAGCACCAACAGCGACAGGGTTACAAAAGTTACTAAACATTGTGGAACATGAAACGAAAACTTTAGATATTCAAGTGAATGCAAAGAAATCAGTGTGTATGTTTTTTAGGGATACTAATATATAAATGGTCTGCCGAGAATGAAGCTTAATGATGAAGTAATGATCAATGTACATGAACATAAGTACTTAGGATTAATTATTGATGATAAACTAAATAATGATATTGATGTAATAAGGACAAGAAATAAGTTTTATAATGAATTCAATTGTATTTTACGTAAATTTCCTAATGTTAATATTAATGTTTTTATTCAACTATTTATTAGTTATTGCTTAAGTTTTTATGGTACAGAGTTATGGTTTTCCAATAAGCGGTGTGGTGTTCCTCTGAAACAATTTGCGGTTGGACACCACAAAGCCATTAAGAAGATTTTAAAACTTAAATACTGGGAGAGCAACCACAAAGCATGTGATTTAGCAGGGTTAATGACATTCACTCATCTAATTAATTGGCAAAAAATACGGTTTGCTCACAGATTTATGATGAAGCCTTGTATCTTTTTAAGAAATTTTTTACTTAACAATGATGATAGCTTATATTTGATGAAGGAAGTAAAGAATATTTTATTGAATATTTATAATATCGAATGTTTAAAGGAAAATTACATTGACGCAGTAAAATCTATAATTACTTTTATTCAAAGCCGTGAACCAACTATGAGATAAATGTGCTTCACAATTCTCTTACTATGTACAAAGTTTTATGTAGCTTTTACGAAATAAAATATTGAGTCTATCTATCTATCTATCTCTATCTATCTATCTATCTATCTATGTATCTATCTATCTATCTATATACATTGACTCTATCTTAAATGAACTAACTACATGTAAACAAGGGTGCAGTCTTAGACTGCAGTCTTGTAATATAATTGCCTATACAGATTACCTTGTATTAATGGCTCCATCAGCTAAAAGTTTAAAATATTTGATAGATAAAGTACAAGTGTCATCAACATCATTATATTTAACAATTAACGAGATTAAGACAGTCTGTATGTCTTTTAAATGCAATAACGATCGTACAGTAGGTCCTGAAATATATTTGAATGGTAACATTTTAAACCTGTTGCTGACCATAAATAACTGGGTTTTATTATTGATAGCAATCTGTATATTATAATGATAAAGACATAGATGTAGAAATACATTTTATATTGAATTTAATTGTATTTTAAGGAAGTTTGGCACAATTGATTTTAATGTTTTTATATATCTTTTTCAAAGTTACTGTTTGAATTTTGATGGGTCTGAACTATGTTTTTTCAACATGAAGTGTTACATTGCTCTTAAACAATTTGCAGTTGGGTACCATAAAGCCATAAAGAAAATATTGAATGTGAAGTATTGGGAGAGCAACCATTATGCATGTTATATGTGTGGCCTGATGACATTAAAATATTTTGAGCATTATCTTAACTGGATAAAAATTAGATATGTCCATGGAACTCTCATGAATCCATGTACCTTTGTGAGTAAAAACATTATATATTTCAAACAAAGATCATTTATTGTTAAAGACGTGGAGAAAACATTGATGGATGTATATGGATTTATTGTTAAAGACGTGGAGAAAACATTGATGGATGTATATGGATTTATTGTTAAAGACGTGGAGAAAACATTGATGGATGTATATGGATTTATTGTTAAAGACGTGGAGAAAACATTGATGGATGTATATGGATTTCAGAACTTAATTACAAATTATATTGATGCAATAAAGGCAAGAATATTTCACGCCCAGCATAATGAGACCACATTGCGGTAAGGAAGGAACAATATATATATATATATATATATATATATATATATATATATATATATATATATATATATATATTTTTTTTTTTCTTTTCTGTCTTATGTTATGAATATGTTATATACACAATGTGTGTGAATGTATATACTGTATAATTATGTGTATGTATTATTACTATTTTTTGTTTTAACCAATATGTAAAAAGCATACCTTGTATCTTTTTATGAAATACAAAATATGACTGACTGACTGACTATCTATCTTTTTCTGCACACACAAATTGAGTGAACCAATAAAATCAGTCATTGATTTTTGTGTTCATATTTATTTCATAGTATACTCCTAATTTCCTCACCTCCCATATATCGCTCATTTCTCTATTCCTACTTACCTCTTCTTCATAATACTATCTGGTGCGAGGCGGGCCTTTTTTAAATCTTCCTGTTTCGCTCCATTAGTTTGGAGATTTTAAGAAGTTTCGCATGACAAATTTAGCAACTTCTAATCTGACTGCCAATTCCAATTGGGGCAGATAAAACCTTGTTGCCTTTAATGCTTCCAAAACCAAATTTCTCCATCTATCTACCCGTCATGAATTCCTAGAGGACTATCCCTTATACTTCAACAATACAAAAATCAACCCTTCATCTTCTCTCAATATTCTTGGTGTCTCTTTATCTTCTGCTCTCTCTTAGAAGGACCATATTACCAGTCTAGCTAAGGCGGCCTCTCAGAAGCTGGAAAAGCTCAACCCTTGCACAGCTTCTTGCTCTGTACAGGGGCACAGTGCATCCTTGTATTGAGTATTGTTTACATGTGTAGGGAGGATCCTCTCACACAGCACTTCTAGACAAAGTAGAAAGGAAAGCCTTTCGCATTATTAACTCCCGTCCACTCACCGACTCTCTGCTTCTATTCAACAGCTGAGCTCTGGAACTCTCTCCCTGAATCCATCTTTCCCTCATCTTATGATTTAAATTGCTTCAAACTGTTCGACTGTTCCTTGATTTTGGCCTTATCCATCTTTCAACTTTGGGGGAGGCACTTGTCACAGGCAGTTTTGCCTTTTATCTCCCTCATCCACATAGAACAAAAAAACGATAGGGAGCTATTAGGAGGAACCGGCCTTCGGCCGGGAAATTTTTCTACCGAAAAATATATATATTTATCTTGAAGGGGTTCGAGGGTTTTTGTTTTAAGCTTGATGGAGGTCTAGCGAGGACACCTAAAAGTAAATAAATAAATAAATATATTGACCAAAAAATAACCACTACCCCCTTAAACGCCCATTGTCTCTTTGGTATGACCCCTTTAACACTCCAGCCAACACAAGTCTTGATTGCTGTAAGTGAAGGTCACTTGGGAGAGGGAAGAGAAAAAAGTATTAACCAATTCTGTACCTGAGACGTGTTTTTTAACATGATTCTGGCTACTAATAGACGATACTATTCAGTTTATAAAAGGGCCTCCAGCAATTAACAGGCATCGAACTATCTCACTTAACCCTTTTTATTACCATGGATCCTTCTTAAACTGCACAAAATCGTCTAGCTAGATTTGGTTTTAGAAAGACTTCGCCGTTACAAAAGGGGTTAAGGTTAGTAGGATATGCCACAAGGTTTGGACTTTCGTGTTAATGACTCTGAGTACTTCGGCAGTACTTCTTTGATTGCCTTTGGACAAATGTTTGCTTCTGTGTCCAGGAATCATCAAAGTGTGCTAAATGCTTTGAGGAGGAAATCATATCTGGCATGGAGGCATACATTTTATTTTTGTAATTCCTCTCAATCATATGCAAACAAATATCGGCTTACTCACGCTTGTTGTAGCCTATACTGCTGTTCCCATGCAATCCTTCTGTACCAGCGACGTCTTTTTAATTTTATTATGGCTATATTTAGACGATTTTGGACAGCTTAGGAAGGATCTTGGATAGTAAAAAGGGTTCAGTAAGATAGTTTGAAGCCTGTTAATGAATGAAGGCCCTTTCTAATCTGAATAAATTAGTTTGTTAGTAGCCTTTATAATATGAAACGGACGGAACTGATACAGAAAGGGTTAAGGAGGAAGCATTCAGGCAGTATAGACACCTTCACGCTCAACAAACTCGTAGCCTTTAAGGTTTTGCCCGGAAACAGACCAATTCTGCTCTTTGACTTGCCAAAAACTCTTGCATTCACAACAAATGCAATTAATTTTCTTATTCTTTCTGTTTCCGATCTGTTTTTGACATCTAGCAAGAAAACCTGCCCATCATTTCACTTCCTTGTGTTTCCCTCCACTTTTCCACTCTGACGGCATCACCAAAACTTCTGACAGAGCCGAATGCTTTGCTTTTACTATAATTACTACAGCACCGGTAATTAACTTTGGTTAACTCAAATCAGAAACTCAAACTGTGTGTTTGCTGTCTTATATGTTGTTTATTATATGTATAGTTTGTATACAGCATCCATCACTACGTTCAGTATTATAAATATTTGTTTTCTTTCCTTACTCTGAATTTCCCACCAGACATCTTGTCATTTTGTCTTGGGTCTTTTTTCAACAATTGTATATAGTATATATTCAAATATGGGCAACCTATTAGGGACTGCAAGGTATGTGTAAGTTGTTGTTGTTGTTGTTGTTCCCCAAGCTGCTTGGCCGAACAGCCCCAAGGCCCCGAGTAAGGCCAAGGCCATAAACGAGCGCCCCCACAGAACCCTCACTGCCGACCACAATAAAGCCTGGGTGACCGAAGCCACTCCAAGGCGGGGAGCTGAGAGGGTGCGTAAACGCCCGGGAAACCAAAGCCCCACCCAGTGCCCTGTGCCCCTCAGCAATTATAAAGAGAAAGTTGAGGGGCAAAGGAATAATGTGACGCTTTAGCTTCCAATCTTGGTAGATTGGGAGGTCAATCCACGGAAGAGATGCCGTCACATGAGATCTAGAAAATATATAAGTAAAAGGAACAGTCAGAGTAAGCTATGGGTATGGCAGAGATCGTCTCACACACACACACACACACACACACACACACACACACCTGGTATTGACAAGAGAGAGACCTTGGTTCCTCATATTTTCGAATTTGTGCTCTAACGTTTTCATTTATCTGGTTATTTCTCTAGGGAAAGTTTGAAGATATAAATTGAAGCCTGTCTTCTTTTTTCTAGTCATGCTCCGAGATTTGTTTTTAATATATATATATTTTAGATTATTGTATTTTTTATTTCTTGGATTAGATTTCGCTTCTTTCATTTGTGTTTCAATTTTACTTCGCTACTGTTTTATGTAATTCCAGCTTATATTCAATATATATATATATATATATATATATATATATATATATATATACAGTATATATATATATATATATATGTATATATATATATATATATATATATATATATATATATATATATACAGTATATATATATATATATATATATATATATATATATATATATATATATATATAACAAATGACAATTTAGTTGCCGAGTCTACGATTCATGAACATTTTGGTGGCATCAAACTTGGTTTAATAAGTCTACTAGAAAGTGACTGATACACCTCAACTTGGGCACCGCCTTTTTTCGAAAAAAGTGAGCCACCGTCTTACGCATTCCTGGCCGACATTGGCCAACATATCGGGAGTAACATATGGTGAGTTATCTGCTCAACAGGTGGCGTTGTGTGTGTGTAAGTGTGAGAGTCCGAGTGTAGGTGGTGAGACAGTGAAGCACGGGAACGAGGTGGCTTCAGAGATGGGGTCGTTTCGGGCCATGAGTGAGCACCGTGCCTCATGTGAAGGCAGGATGGCAGGTGCTCGTTGTACTCTACGTGCTTCACATGTCTCACTCCCTAGACTGGAACAAGACCTCACGGGCTTCACTGTTCATTGTAAAGCGGTGAATGTTAAGGCTCTCAGCCTATGCCCGAGAGGAAGTAAGTTGGAATATAGAAAAAAAAAAAAAAAAAAAAAAAAAACAGAAGCACACTTCGAGGTCTTGCTGAACGGGGTTTGTCCTTTACGGATCCAGTTTCCATAAAATTCCGGTGGGTGTCGATGATGGTGTTCCTATCCGGTGCATAATGCTATCCATAGACTGTCTGGAATCGTCGCTGCGCTTGGACCACTAATTATTAAACCTCCGGTCATGCAGCGATTTTACACCTCTGCTTTAGAATCAGCATGGTAGCAGAAGAAAACAGCGCAAAACTTCAAATGTAGACTAAACAAAAATGTCAACTACTGAGTAAGAGTTTACCACAAGATGAACGTCATTGGTCGATTACCTGCAAGGAAAATTGAAAATATAATTAGTGAGGGACTCTTGAAACACCCTGTATATATATATATATATATATATATATATAGTATACATAATTATATATATTGCGTTCACCGACTTCCCTACCAGTAATCAGAGTGTATTTGTAAGTCTGAGAAAATACCTCCTTCGCCGAAAGTACGTACCACCGGACCAGCGGAGGAAGTTTGTAAATGAAGAGAAGGCGCCCTGACGACATCCTAGCTGTACCCTGGAGAAGATAAGACGGACAAAGAGGATGAGAATTTGGGGTCCTGTCTTGCCCGAGATCCCTGTCAAATCAATCGTTCTGAGTTAGGAGCAGAAGCACAATTTAGCTATTGTTGTGTTCGTTGTATGAGATCCATTATCATAATTAAACTGAAACAGTGCACACTCTCTTCCTTGCTTTATTAACAAAAAATATCTGTCTTGATAGCGTAATGCTTAGTGTGCGGAAATTTGGTGTGAGTATCCTAGGTTCGAGTCCTTGGCGTACCACATGTATTCATTACTTTCATCGATTTCATTAGCTAGGTTTATTTGTAAATTAATTGGTGGGTTGGTGAAAACTAATATGAATTTATGTACAGGTATTGTATGTATTGTATGTTTTATAGACGCTTCCTTCTATATTACTAAGTATATAACTATATATTTCTATTAACGTCAGATGCATAAAACACCACCCTTTTATACAACACCAAGTTATATATCCCTGCTTCACTCTCCCTACAATAAATGTTACTTCACTGTGTTATGTTTGCTGTCATGTGTAATTTATAAATACAAGCCTTTTATTCTGTGACCGTGTACTCTCTTCTAGTCTTTAGTCTCCCAGTTATTGCAAGACACATCATAAAAGGTTATTCTGCGTACTGTAAGTAACCTGAAGGAACGCCAGGTACAGTATGTGACCTTTTGATAATGAAAGGTATGAAATGCGTCATCGTATTGAAAGGTTGAAAGGTTAGTCTCAGTATAATTACTAAATGTAGAACCATCAGACAGTTCCTTTATATAACTATTTAAATCAATAGTATTTTCACTATTTTCGTATCGAGTATACCCAACTATTAACATTATTAATTACAGATCCACCTAAAATTATCTGAATGTTTTTGAATAATCAACTTAATTTCGACATTGTATAAACTATTCAAATCACGAATAAGCTTGGTTTGATATTTGTTATTGAAATAAATAATATAAACAAATATGACAGATAAAATCACCCAAACTGTACAGAAATCTTGCTTTTCCGCAGAAAGGCAGAAACAAAAATGGGTGAAAGAGAATGTGGGAGAGGACGTGTGTGGGTGGCTGGTACTAATAGCATGAGAGAGAGAGAGAGAGAGAGAGAGAGAGAGAGAGAGAGAGAGAGAGAGAGAGAGAGAGAGAGAGAGAGAGAGAGAGAGAGTGAGAGAATCTCAATGAGCCTTGCTGTGAGTGATGTATCTGCGAAAAGAATGAGTGATTACGTGTGAATAAAAATGTTGCATAGGTGACACTAGCTTGCTGGAATATATATTGAATCTTGAAACATTTAAAACATGCACCCTTAGGGCCTTAACCTTTCAGACCTCTCTCTCTCTCTCTCTCTCTCTCTCCCTCTCTCTCTCTCTCTCTCTCTCTCTCTGTCTCTCTCTCTCTCTCTCTCTCTCTCTCTCTCTCTCTCTCTATTTCCCACACACACGTACACACTCTCGACCCCATTTGTATATATTTGTTGTTTTCTTCCTTTCTATTTATCCGTGCCAATCTCGGCATATTAAATGATCGTATCTAGTGTTTTGTGCGTCCTCTGTTGAATGTGGAGTCTAGATACCAGTGTTGTCTTTAGGATTAGGTCTGATAATGCTCTTATTTAGTGATAATAACGTGCCATTTCTTTTATATATATATATGTGTTCGATTATAATATATTCTAAATCGATTTGCTTCAAGCCGAATTTTACGATATTTTTGTGTTGATTGTATAGGCCTCCTACTGAAGAGATATTTTTATTTATTATATATTTTGTCTGTACTATTATCCTGTTTGTACTGGAAATTATCTATCTACATATTAACAAAAACAAAACAAACGGAATCTGCCTCAACGTCCGTCTCCAAATTAAGAAAGAAAAGCTGCCATATGTACCGGGTTTATATTTGTATCGAGAGGATTACTGGTAGAAAATGTGAGCTTCGAAACACTCCACATATTATGTATGCTGCATATGCTGATTATTTCATCATACGGCACATATGCCTCTGTACATCTTTGCTATGCACAGTAATTAGATAATTAATTTGCATTTATCTTTTGACAAATAAATATTTTGTATCTTAATGCATCTGCGAAACTGCCTTAATTGACTAAGAATCAGCTGAACCTCTTGGGAAGCGTTTCGTATATATCATAACGATTTAGATCATATAGGTGGAATAGTACTCATATGCAAAGCCGGTGTCTGCGTCGTATAAATTGTATTATGTATCCAAGTGAAATTTACGGAGTATTAAACTCCAAGGTACAATAATGTGTGCATGAACAAAATGCTGTGTATGTTTGTCACAGAGTATATAAAAGAAAGAGAAACTGTGATACGTTGGAAAAGTTAGCCGTACGGAAATATATTTGGCACGTGTGGGAAGGAGGAAGGAAGACTGGCTTTATGAGAGAGAGAGAGAGAGAGAGAGAGAGAGAGAGAGAAAGAGAGAGAAAAAAAAAGAGAGAACAAAAATGAGAGAGAGAGAGAGAGAACACAAAAGAGAGAGAGAGAGAACACAAAAGAGAGAGAGAGAGATACTGCGCGTGCACGTGTGGGAAGGGGGAAGGAAGATTGGCTTTTTGAGAGAGAGAGAGAGAGAGAGAGAGAGAGAGAGAGAGAGAGAGAGAGAGAGAGAGAGAAAGAGAGAGAGAGAGAGAACAACAAAAAGAGAGAGAGAGAGAGAGAACAAAAGAGAGAGAGAGAGATACTGCGCGTGTGTCTGTAGTTATAAGATGTTCACGCTTGATACTGCAATTAGGCAACTAAATATATGTAAACCTTGAAGAGTATTAGAACACCTAGGTTTATAAACACGCGACCTGTGCACACCTCTGTAAGATAATGATGATACAAATATTTGTATACAATGCATAACACTTATAGCACGTACTTTCCAAGCCGCTTAACCCTATATTACAAACGAAAGTATCAACAACTGACCTACTGGTCCTCTCTTGGCCGCTTTTGATGAAGGATGTGGAAAGGGTAATTGTGGTCGCAATCAATACAGAGTTCTGCCCTTGGAAACATTGCCTCTCCATAACCCCTTGAAGCTCTGACGTGTTTTAGCAGTTTATTTTGACTATCATTAGACGATTGTATGCAGCTTAGGAAGGATCTGTAGGAGGTAAAAGGGTAAAGAAGATACCAATCAACCCCCTAACTGTCATATATCCTTCCTAATCTGAATAAAAGTCTAATAATAGCCAGAAATATGAAATGTATTGCGTCATAAGATCCTGAGAGAGTTAACACTACATCACACAAGCATATTTGACTTTATGGAATACACCTAACTTTAAAATAATGTTACGTTCACAATGTGTAACATTTTGACGTGTAGATTGCTGGAGAACTTGGGTTTTGTAAGCATTGAAATTAACAAGATTTTATCTTCCTCAATCGGAAATATTGGCCTCATCACGTGAGTTTTTAAATAATTACGTACACATGAGTCGTTGTGGAAAACTAGTTGAATAGTGTAAGGTAGAGTCATCAGCATATGAGGTACAGTTGAGTAGATCATTAATGAATAATATAAAGAGAACTGGAGACAAGACAAAACCTTGAGGAACACCGTCCTTTGCTGCAATTTAAAATCACTTACAAGTATCCAATTGTGACTATCATAAAAGTTAAACAGAGGAAGTTATATTCAAGGGTTTATAAAGTTACTCTTATCATAATATATAAATAAAAATACATCAGACGGTTACTTTAAATAATAATACTGTATGTAAACTATACAAATCAAGAAAATAATGTGTTTGATAATTATTCTTGTACAAACTAAAATATCAAAGTATGACAGATAATCCCTATTTACAGTATATACGAATATAAGAATATGCGACAGAATGCGCGAGAGAGGATGTGTGAGTGAGTGGGTGTCTGGTAATGGAATGACGTAGATACAGAAAGAGAGTGACACAGAGAATGTGGGTCAGAGAGCCAGTGAGTGATTTATCTGTAAAAGGAAGAAGATAGTGTGAATGTGTATATACTGTATGTGCGTATATACAGTATACTCATTTTATATTAGTGAAAATAACTTACTGGAATTCATTGTATCTTGAAAAATTGAAATATAATCCTTGAAGGCTTAACCTGGCATTATACAAGTATATCAAGTTGAGGTATTTCATACTCTCCCCTTACACATTTTATTTGTTTTGTTTTCATATCTGCATTTATATCCGTTTAAACATTACATTGCATTGTTTCCAATGTCTCCGGTGTCCATTGTTGAAAACGGAGCCTAGATATCAATACCAGGTCCCAGTATGAATACTGTCTTTAACATGGGGTCTGAAAATGATCATATATTGTGACAATAACGTTATATGTATACAGTATATGTATACAGTATATATATATATAGGCCCTATATATATATATATATATATATATATATATTAGTAAAGCCAGGTAATAAATTTTCTTTAATACATACGAGGTTGAAAGAAATGGCAATTTCTGCGTTGGAAATATTATTATTCAAAGTTTCCAGGTCTCTGATGAGTTTTCGCTGGGTGGCAGGAAGTAGATGAATGAGATGAGCAAAATTCATGGTGGTACAGGGTTACATTAATGTACATGATGATACAGTGTAACGTCTACCAGCGTTGGCAGAATCGCCTCTCGTTAGCCACTAGCGCTCGCCAGGGACATCGAAATGGGCTACAGTTATCAGAGAATGTTGTTCTTTCTTTCCTAGTCCTCGCAGTGTCACAGACAGTCCAGTGGTGGTCTTTGTTTTCGTCTGTGACAACGGGAAGTATTTGATATCATTAATAGAATATAAGATGCATTGTGTAAAGTTAGGGAGAAAAAGCGATGTAGGCAGCGTGGTGGTAATATGTGCGTGTGTATGTATGTGCTGCCTCCCTCGCCCGGAAGAGTTTTCCCACTCGCGCGCGGGCTTTCCCACGCCCTTGATTGGCTGGTGGATCCTGGCGCGTCCTAGGGACGCCTGCTGCCTTGTGACGTCTCGGCCCGTGATTGGCCAACCATCGCGCCCTTGCGGGCTCCTGTGTAACTAATCTCCTCCATGAGGGTTCCCAGGAGCTGTCCTCCTCAGGACAGGCTTGGCGCACGTGCTTCTAACATCCCCTTGCATACTCTCTCCTGATCACCCCCTTTACCACTATTTCTCTCACTCGATTCTCTCTTTCCATACTCTAATCTTTATTAACTGCACAACACTCCCCTTCGGTTCTGCATACGATTTCCATAGCCGGCCCATTGTATTGCATGCGCCGTCCTCTGAAATATTTACATGTACTTAGAATAGGTTTGAGGGTTCTTAGTTAGTATAGGTTAAGAACTTTGTTTGTGTCTCCATTATTGAGTTAGTGTTTCTGCTCTTTTATTTAATACTAGACTGGGATAAGGTAACTGTTATCGTTGTCTCCGATTTGTGTACGGTTTGCTTATACCTACACGACTTCGACCGGTCCTGTGGTAGCCTGGGTTGTCTTTTCGGCTGCGTCCTTTGCGAGTGCAGCATTGTGTTGACTGAGGGTTTTGGCCTGTACCAGTTCCACACTTTGCTGCCTCTTTGCTTGCCTTTAGAGGGTCACCAGGATAGAACCAGATACTTGTGATCTGGATCTATCAAGAGAGCACCCTAGTCAATTAACGTAACTTAACCCTTATTTAGCGGCGAGCAACATAAGTCGAGTTAAATAAAGCTGGACTATGTGGCGGCGCTCGACATAACTCGAGTGGCAATTTCAGCACGTAATGTGGCTGAGAGAGAGAGACAAGTGGTGGCAGGAGACTAGCGAGCGTATGACTGCTCCAGACCACCGCGGCGAACCTACTGACACAAATCTCAGCTCCCTCCTCCCTCTCTCACTCGCTACATACTCAATTATGTACCGAAAGTACCGAATTACCTGCTTTTTGCACTCGCGTTGCACGGTTATTGCAAGAAAACTATCCATCATACAAGGATCGTTATGGTGTCATTCGAAAGCTCTGTTTATGCCCTTTCAGGGATAGGTACTTGTTTTACGTTCTGGGTCTTATTTAGGCATGAAAATGATCACGTAAACAGCCCTATTTTGGCTAAAAACACCCCGCTGTGCGGTACACATAAATAAACCGCATAGGCCGCTCGTAAGGTGTTAAAGGATGCAGTCTTAAGGACATCGCTAGGCTACGAGCCTGTCTTGCTCACCCCCAGTTCCTTACCTAGAGTATCCCAGCTAGACATTATTAATCGAGTAGACACTTGTTAGTATATAATATAAGCTCTTTGATATGTGCGCATTATTATTCACAGCATTTATTAGTCTAGGTTGTTGCTGAGCCACACAACCATAGCAAATTGTTTCATTGATGAGGAAGTACTTCTTTTAGTGTCGAGCATTTGCTACCGTTGCGCATTTATAGTATTCTCGTGTCAGTTAACATTATATGTCCTATCTTTTAGTGTATTCCATTTACACGTGTGGTGTCCTGCCTCCTGCCTTTAAATAGTTTAAGATACGAGCATCTTATGAGCATCAGACTTTCTTCAGAAGTTTCCAGGTCTATGCTGTAGGACTATACTTCACTTTCTTTCAGATAGGAGTGAAGAGTTTATTGTTATTTAGAGTAACTGTATTGAAGCATCTTTTTATTGTATTAAATCTTGCAGAGATTTAATTGATCTTTCCATAGATTCCTTGTTATGCATTTTAACGTAACTTGCATCTTGTTTGTTATCAGGCTATACCAGTGCCGGTTAGCCTGAAGTTGAGTACATTTATGCCCAGTTAAGGATACCCCGCTATCGCAGATTAACTCTGGAGGGTATAGGTGTTTTTGTTCGCCGGCATATAAGTTCGAGGGTTTGGATCTAGCGTACCGTTGTTGCATAGTGCCCTATTATTAGTCCAATCATCAAGTGCCCTTGTTTTATTCGTAGTCCCGGTCGTAACAACAGGATATAAGACGCGTTTCACTGGACAACCAGCATTATCAAGTAAGGATAGAATGATATAAAAGGTAAACAGGAAGGGTATATATAGAGGGTGGAGGATCAGAGGAGGCGAAAATCAGGGGGCAAAAGTCTGCTATTGGTGGAGGGGTATTCTACGATTGCAAAAGAGAGAACCGCTTCACACAGGCGCGCTGGATGCGGGAGGGTGGTGGTCGGTTGGCGGGGTCAAAGCTGATTGGCTGCGTGTCGAGGGGCGTGGCCTAAGTTGCGTAGTACGTGTGGCGCCGGCAGAAGACGAAGCTGAAGGAGGTAGCGCGGGGGGCGAGGGGGGGCGTTAGGTCCTGTAGGATAGTGCCGATCGGTTGATAGCTCCAGCCTGAAGGTGAAGAGTTTACCTTCAGGCTGGAGCCATCAAAGACCACTATCTCACCCCTAACCACCCCCACCTCACACGCAACGAGTTAGAGAAACACACCACCATACTCGATAAAGAACGTGACCCAAGGAGATTACCTATAGTCGAAGCATTATATATCCAAGCCTAACATCCTAACATCAACAACCAAACTCTGGACCTTCAGATCCTTCCTTCTGCCAAAAGGCACTATCCTACAGGACCTAGCACCCCCCCTCGCTCCCTGGTGCCCTTGACGGAGCCCCCCGCGCTACCTCCTTCAGCTTCGTCTTCTGCCGGCGCCACACGTACTACGCAACTTATACCACGCCCCTCGACACGCAGCCAATCAGTTTGACCCCGCCAACCGACCACCACCTTCCCGCATCCAGCGCGCCTGTGTGAAGCGGTTCTCTCTTTTGCAATCCTAGAATACCCCTCCACCAATAGCAGACTTTTGCCCCATGATTTTCGCCTCCTCTGATCCTCCACCCTCTATATATACCCTTCCTGTTTACCTTTTATATCATTCTATCCTTACTTGATAATGCTGGTTGTCCAGTGAAACGCGTCGTATATCCTGTATCATCATGTACATTAATGTAACCCTGTACCACCATGAATTTTGCTCCTCTCATTCATCTACTTCCTGCCACCCAGCGAAAACTCATCAGAGACCTGGAAACTTTGAATAATAAAATTTCCAACGCAGAAATTGCCATTTCTTTCAACCTCGTATGTATTAAAGAAAATATATATATACCGGTATATATATATATATTTATATATATATATATATACCGGTATATATATATATATATATTATATATATATATAGTATATATACAGTATATATCTATCTATCTATCTATCTATTGCCTGACGCCGCGATCCCCGAAGGGGTGGCCACGAACCGCCCCCATGCACCTCTGTCCCCAGTCAGTCGACGCCCCTCCCCCCAACCAGCACCGCCTTCGTTCATGTAGTTCCTCACTCCATCCTTCCACCTCATATTCGGTCTACCTCTCCCCCTCTGGCCCTCCACCTCGCTCTCGTACACCCTTAGTCATTCTCTCGCTTTCCATACGTTCCATATGGCCGAACCATCTCAAGTTGTTCCTTTTCACACTTTCCAGCACATCTACCTCCACACCACACCTCCTTCTTACTTCCTCATTAGTCTTTCTATCCCTCCATGTAACTCCGCACGCACTCCTTAAGTAATTCATTTCCACTGCTCTCACTCTTGGTCTGAGTCTCTCAACCAACGTCCATGCTTCGCTTCCGTAAGTCAGTGTCGGGATTACCACACTGTCATGCAAGGACTTCTTCACTTCCATACTGACCACCCTATTTCTTGTTACTGCTTTTAGCGTTCCTACAACCCTCTTCCCCTGTTGTACCCTCTCCCGCACCTCTTCATCCATAGTCCCATCTTTACTCAACACACTGCCCAGATACTTAAAAGAGTTGACGATCTCCATAGCCTGACCGTTCAGCTTCACCTCACACTCTGTGACTTCACCCCTTTCGAAGACCATAACCTTGCTCTTCCCCGTATTTACCTTCAAATTCCGTTTTCGCACACTGTTCCAAACTCATTTACCAGACCCTGCAACTCCCATTCATTATCACTCATCAGAACTGTATCATCCGCAAACAGCAGTATAGGTAGCTTCCACTCAATTCCCTCCCTTTTCAGCGATACACCAACATCCACTGCTCTTGATAGTATTTCTTTCATAACTCCATCCATATATACAGTAAACAACCACGGGGACATCACACACCCTTGTTTCAAACCAACATTCAGGTCAAAGAACTCGCTCTGCTCACTCTCCACACGTACTGCCGCCTTTGCACCCTCATACATGCTCTTCACTGCTTTCAGCAACTTGCCCTCTACTCCGTATATTCTAAGTACTTTCCACAAACCTTCTCTATCCACTCTGTCATAGGCCTTCTCCAAGTCCATAAAGGCAACATACACCTTTTGTTTCTTCTCCAGATACTTCTCCACAACACAATTCAGGGTAAAAATCTGATCTACACATCCTCTTCCCTTCCTAAAACCTCCCTGCTCGTCGCCTATCCATTTCTCCGTTCTCACTCTCACTCTCTCAATCACTACCCTACTGTATACCTTCCCTACTACGCTTAGAAGACATATTCCTCGGTGGTTACCACACATTCCTCTTTCCCCTTTGCCCTTATATAGGGGGACTATTATGCCAGTCTTCCAGTCATCGGGTGCACTCCCCTTCTCCCATGCTAGTTTGCACATTTTCCATACCCATTCTATCACTATCTCACCACCATACCTCAACATTTCCCCACACACTCCATCTGTTCCTGGTGCTTTCCCCAACTTCACTCTTTTCATGGCTTCCCACACTTCTGACCTCCTGATCCCCACCTCCTCCTCCACTACTTCTCTTCTTCTCCCTCCCATACCATATCCAGCTATGTTTGCTGGCTCTTCATTCCTTTCATTTAGCAACTCACTGAAGTACTCCCTCCATCTTTCGACTCTCTCTTGCTTCTCGGCTAGCATTCTCCCATTCTTATCTTTCACACCCTTACTGTTTCCCTTGCTACCTTCCCTAACTTTCTTGACTTCTTTCCAGAACAGTTTCTTACTCTCCCTCCATTTTACACTCAGATTCCTTCCAAATTCCTCATCTACTCTTCTCTTACTTTCCTTCACTACTCTCTTCACCACCCTCTTACTCTCCACGTACCTCGCTCGTTTCTGTCTCTCAGAATCTTCATTCCCTCTACTACCCAACCACTCTCTATATGCTTTCTTCTTTTCTTCCACAGCTATTCTTACCTCTTCTGTCCACCATGCTGTACCTTTCACTCCCCTCCCTCTTCTCCTCACTCCACACACCTCCTCACATGCTGCACAGATCTCATCCTTAAACACCTTGCTCATCTCCTCCACTTCCTCCATAACTTCCAGGTCGAACCCACCTAGTCGTCTTTCCACTGCTCTCCTGTACTCCTCCCTGACTTCCTCCTCCTGCAACCTCTCCACCCTCCTCACCATTCCACCCTCCTCTCGCCTCCCTCCTGCTCTCCTCACCCACTTCTTTTGTATCCTAACCTTAGCTACCACTACATAATGATCAGACAGACCCCCTCCAATACCCCTATACACCCTAGCATCCATCACAGATTTCTTCATTCGTTCATCCACACATACATAATCAATCAATGACTTTCGTTCCACCACTATATATCTATACTGTATATATATATATATATATATATATATATATATATATATATATATATATATATTTTCCTCCCTGGACCTCCATCTAGCTTTAAAAAATTCTCCCAAGTCTCACCATTCGATATCAATTCTTGTTTTTATTTTTTTTCGGCAGAAAATTACCCTTCCAGAGGCAGGTTCCCCTAAATTATACGTTCGCTGTCGCTCGCCAGGAAAATATCGATACATAAATGACACAAAAGGTCTTAAAATCGCCAACATATTGGGGTGAATGTCTTATTATTTCAAAACTAATGGAGCTAAGCAGGAGAGGGAGAAGGGGGTTTAGAAAAAACCCAAAATAACCTTAAAACAAAAACGGAAATGGTTGAATGATACAAGTGGTTAACCCTTTCACCACCATTAAGTCATTTCCATCACATTCTGCTACGGGTAAGTATACGATCTCAATAAACCTTCTTAATAACTTAAGTCCTTCTTAAACTGCATAAAATAGTGTAATTTTAGCCAGAGTCAAAATGAAAAGTCGTCATAGTGCTGAAGGGGTTAAGGGGGAGGTAGTCGCTTGTTCGTTCCATTAATTTGACGATTTTAAGACCTTTTGTGCCGTTTATTTGTCAATATAAAGACCATTCTTCCCATTTAGGTGTCATTTTTTTCCTGGCGAGCGAAAGCGAGCCTGTAATTCCATGAGGAACCGGTCTTCAACCGGGAATTTTTTTCTGCCGAAAAATGAACAAATTTGTCTTGGAGAGAGGTCTAGGTTTTTTTTTTTAAACCTTGCTATAAAATAAATAAATAGAAAAAATAGACCACAAAATAACCACTACCCCCAATAGAGTTGCGTTGGTGGGTTTGTATTCCTGTTCAACCTTCAAATCTTCCAGTTAGCCTTTTCAAGATCCGATTACGCATCTCTTCTCTGTTTTCTGGCTATTATTAGACGATTTGTTTTCAGATTAGGAGGGGTATATGAAAGTCAGAGGGTTAAGGGGGCATTGATTTGTTTTTGGTCTATATATTTAGTTATTCATATATTTTTTAGTTTCCTCGCTAGACATCCACCAAGCTTAGAAAACAAAAAAAAACACCTAGACCCGCTTTCAAGATAAATTTGAAAAAATTTCGGTAGAAAAATTTCCCGGCCAAAGGTCGGTTCCCTCTAAAATTAGAGGCTCGCTAGGAAACTATCGACAGATAAATGGCAGGAAAGGTCGTAATATTGACAACAAAATGAGGCGAAAGGTCTCAAAATCGCCAAACTAACAGAACGAACGTCTCAAAACCTCAAAACTAAAATGCTAAACATGAGGGAGAAGGGGGTCCATAAAAAGCGAGTACTACCCCCTTAAGTGAGATAGTCTTTACCCTGATAATTCCCACATAACCTTCCTGAAGTGTATAAAATCATGTAATGCTATCCAGAATATACTGTCAAAATGCGTCATAATCTTCAAAGGGTTATCTATCCCCTTCAGCATTAACCCCTTCTCTACCGAGGACGTGTAACTCATAATATTGTGGCAACACTAGACGATTTAATTCAGCTTACGACGGAACTCTAGCAATAATAAGGCTTCAAACTATCTCAACCAACTCTTTTAACTACCACACACCATTCCTAAGCTGCATAATATCTTCTAAATATAGCTGGAATAAAATATAGCGCACGTTGCGGTACTCGAAGGGTTAAGACGCGTTTTGACAGTTTATTCTGGCTATTATTAGACGATTATATTCAAATTAGGAAGTCAGAGGGTAAAGTGAGATTCTCTTTACTCTTATCCTTCCCACAGTCACTTCCTAAACTTCATACCATCGTTTAACCCCTTCTATACCGGTGACGTTGTTTTAATTTTATTCTGGCTACTATTAGACGATGTTATTCAGTTTAAAAAGGGCTTCCAGTAAATTAACAGGCTTCGAACTATTTCTCTTAACCAATTTTACTACCAAAAGTTCTTCTTAAACTGCAAAAGGTGGTCTAAATATAGCTAGAATAATAAACAAAAAAAACATCGCCGGTACAGAAAGGTTAATGACAGCCAGAATAAAGTGTCAAAATGCGGCCATATTCTTCAGAGGGTTAAATAATCTCTCTCTTCAATATTTTCTGCCACTTACCAAACCCTCTCTATCATCATACAAGGGTCTATGATGAGGTAATGCTTCTCTCCATCTAGTTCATCCTTATTTTGATATATGTATAGCCTATTTGTTAACCCCCTTCTCCCTCTGGTATTGTTAGTTTTGACATTTCAAGACGTTTGGTTCAGTAGTTGGACTATTTTAAGACGTTTCTCTACAATTTCCTTGTCAAGGGACTGGAGTTCTCGCAGAGAGGCTTCAGTCCTGGCGGTATTCTTGACTTGAAGTGTGCTGGCTTAATAATCCAATAGGGTTGATAGCCTCTGAAGTCCTATTTTAACTAACTAATTTCCTTGTCAATTTTAAGTTCTTCCTTGTAATTTAGGAGTCAATTTTATCATGACGAATGCTAGGGAGCCTGCAATTTAAGAGGAACCGGCCTTTGGCCGGGGCATTTTTCTAACGAAAAAATGCGAACATGTATCTTATAGGGGGGTCTAGGGGATGTTTCTTTAAGGGGGGTGACCTGTTTTTTTTTATTTCTGTCCTTTTCTCTCTTTCTCTGGCTTGTATCCATTCGGCCCCATTCAGCCAACTATTTTAAGACGTTTATCCCCATCTAGGTGTCGATTTCTTCCTGGCGAGCGATAGCGAGCCAGCATTATATGAAGACATCCGGCTTCGCCGGAGAAATTTTTCTATCGAAAAATGTACAAATTTAGCCTGTCAAACAAAAATAAAACATATGCTGGCTCGCTACCGCTCACCAGTAAAAAATTGACACCTGGATGGGGATAAACGTCTTAAAACAGTAGGCTGAATGGGGCCAAATGGATACAAGCCAGAGAAAGATAGAAAAGGACAGAACAAAAACAGGTCACGGGGGGTGACCTGTTTGATGGAGGTCTAGCGAGGTTACTCTTAAATAAAATAAATAAATATATAAATAGAACAACAAATATTCACTACCCCTTAAGCCACTTTTCCCACACTCCCATCACTTGAGCTTCGAATACCCTTGTTTACTCGTTACGCGTTCGGTTCCTGTGTACAATCGCGCTAATAAGTGATGTCTCGGCGGCACCAAGTATGTTTTGATCAATAATTGGTGTCAGCAATATCTAAGTTTCATTTCTTCATATCGAGTGAAATATATAAACATGTTCCTACACTTACCCTCCCTATTTAACATCTGACAGACATTAATACAGCACAGAGCAAGCCAAACCTAATGGCAGCTGGGACATGACTTATTAGTGCCACTGTACACCTGACAACAACTACAACAGGCCCGGTGCTGCTTATATTGATGTTCGTTTACCTATATCAACCCATTCAGTACCGGTGACATCTTTTTCAATACGTTCTGCCAACTATTAGACGATCTTATTCAGCTTAAGAAGGACGTCTACCGATTAAAAGGTTACAGACTATCTCCTTTAACCCTATTGGCTGCAACATATCCGTCCTAAGCTTCATAAGATCGTCTATGCAGCTGAAATATACACAAAAAGACGTCGCCGGTTCAGAAGTGGTTGTGTAGAGCAATGGCAAAACAACACACAAGCTTACCCTATATATTAGTATATATGTTTTGACTTTGTTAATCCATATATCTATTTGTTTCTGTTTTGATTAATCTGTGTATAGCCATAATAGCGTAATTATAATTTATCTGTGATAGCTGGAACCTATACCAGTCCTTAAAGTATCCACTGTAGCTACAATGTCTTCTAGTTTCCATACCAATTTCATCTTCTTTTATTCATACTTCTACATTTTGTCTATGTATACTATATATTTTATTACAATTATTTGATAAGGAGTGAGTGAATAGTGTGAAATATGAAAGACTATGCGTGTGTGTGTGTGTGTGATAGAGAGCTAGCTAAACAGTCAGACAGACGTAGATATCTTGATAACCACTCAGAATAAAAATGGGAGTTGAAGAAAACGTAAAACAAGAGACAGAAAACGTAACCCAGCTCTCCCTCCTCGTCCCAGAATATGAGGCTGAAAACTTGCCGTTGAAGTGAAAATGAAGAAAGAGAGACGCAAGACTCGATAATTTTTCTTGGTAAAGGTTGAGAGCCTGCAGACACCACTACCACAGCTGAGTGCCCTGTTTGTAAACATTCAACTGGTGTGAGCTCGATTCTGTCTGTCCTAATGCATACAAGAATGAACAAGGAAGAGAGAGAGAGAGAGTTAGAGTTAGTTTTGAGTTGACATGTTTATTATGAACCAAATATACATTACAAAGTCACATAAAGGACAAGGAGCTGGCCTACATGACATCATAGCTCTACAGTTACAATATTGATTTGAATACTACAGCCTTCAGTGCAAATGCAGATAGTTGTTTTTTTCTTTTTTAATGGTCCAACTCTACTTCCAGACATTGGCTTACATCCTGCAGATTCAACCGCTCCACATGGTGAAGTCTGGTCTTATTCCAGATGGCGAGTGAGACACCGAGACAGAATCGGCCGTTGGCCGGGGTAATTTTCTACTGGAAAATGCACAAATTGATTTCGAAAGAGGGTCTTGGGGGTATATTATTGTTTAGCTTGATGGAGGTCTTGGGATTAAACTACAAAAAAATAAAAAAATAAAATAAACAAATACCTCCCTGTAACTGACGATATTCACCTAGTATGTCTGTATATTGAATTTTGTTAATTATAATCTTCTATAATATAGTCTCCGAAAAAAAGAATGAGAATTGGTATCGGCTTCTAGACTCAGATACAGTTCTCCCATATGACGCGTTACGCTGGAAATATATATATATTTTTTTTTTCAAACGCCGTTATTCCCGAGAAGGGAATATCAGGCGTCTGTCACGAATTGCTAGGTCAAGTTGCCCGGGCTTGACATCTACCAATAACATTTTGCCAGTGCAGGTTTGATCCACCGACCCTCTGATCAATCTTAAACAAACACCCCCCAGACCCCCCTTCGAGATAAACTTGTAAATTCTTCGGGAGAATAATTCTCCGACCAAGGGCCGATTCCTTCTGAATGGCAGGCTTGCTATCGCTTGCCAGGAAAAACAATTCTACACCTAAATGACACGAAAGTCGTATAATTGACAACAAATGGGCGAAAGATCTTTAAACACACCCAACAACCCCCTTCTAAATAAATTCGTAAATTTTTCGTTAGAGAAATGTCCCAGTTCCTCCTAAATTACAAGTCCGTCGCTGGCCAGGAAAAAAAATACTCTTGAATGGTATGAAAGGTCTTAATATTGACAACAATTGTGTGCAAGGTCTTAATATCGCCAAACTAATGGGGCGAACGTCGTATAAGCTCATAATTAATGGGGCTATTCATAAAGGTGAAAGGTGGTCCAGAAAATAAATAGCTCATCCTTAACCCCTTCACCACCATGACGTGATATTCTGGTTACCATTACACGTTTATCTTTAGCTTATAATCAACCTCTAGGAGTCTAGGCTTCATAGGTGTAAATACCTCTAGGAGTCTAGGCTTCATAGGTGTAAATACCTCTAGGAGTCTAGGCTTCATATAATCAACCTCTAGGAGTCTAGGCTTCATAGGTGTAAATACCTCTAGGAGTCTAGGCTTCATAGGTGTAAATACCTCTAGGAGTCTCGGCTTCATAGGTGTAAATACGATCTTGGGCCGGTTTTCTGGACCACCTTTTCCCTCATGTTTACCCCCATTAGTTTTCAGATGTTAAGATGTTTGCCCCATTAGTTAGTCGATTTTAAGACCTTTCGACCCATTTCTTCGTCAATATTTAGACCTTTCGTGCTATTTAGGTGTCGATTTTTTTCCTGGCGAACGATAGTGAGCCTGTAATGATGTAAGAACCGGCCTTCGGCCGGGAAATTTTTCTACCGAAAAATTTACAAATTAATCTAGAAGGGGGATCTAATTGATGTTTTTTTTAATTTGATGGAGGTTTAGGGAGGAAACTAAACAAATCATTAATACATGCAAAAATCTCCCAAAAAGTGAACCATCCTCCCTTCAAGATCCGATTACGCATTTCTCTTCTGTTTTCTGGATAATATTAGAGGATTGTATTCAGATTAGGAGGGGAGTGTGGAAGGGGGTTGATTGAGATAGTCTTTTTTATTATAATTCCCACAGATCCTTCCTAAACTGGATATTAATCTTCTAATGATAGCCAGAATAACCTGTCAAAATGCGTCATAATCTAGGTAGTCTTTACCCTTATAATTCCCACAGATCCTTCCTAAACTGGATATAAATCTCCATAATCTGCAAAGGGTTAACCGTACCCCTTTCATCTCAAATTAACCCCTGCTGTACCGGCGGCGTCAGTTTAATTTTATTCTAGCTATATTTAGATGTTGGGTAATTTTTCTGGTCCCCATTCTTCCTTGTGTTTAGCCCCATTAGTTCCCAGATTTTAAGACATTCGGCCCATTAGCTTGTCGATTTTAAAACCTTTCGTCCTATTTATATATCAATATCAAGACCTTTCGTACCATTTAGGTGTCGAATTTTTCCGCGAGCCAGAATTTTTAGGAGAAACCGGCCTTTGGCCGGGCCATTTTTCTATCAATAATTGTACAAATTTATCTTGAAGGGGGCCTATGGAGTGTATTTTTAAGTTTGATGGAGGTCTAGCGAGGAAACTCAAAAATATATTAATTGATATATGCATAGACCAAGCACTACCCCCTTAACAAGGATCTGTGGTGACTCAAAAGATTAATGGGATAGTGGGTAAAGATTAATGGGATAGTGGGTAAAGATTAATGGGATAGTGGGTAAAGATTAATGGGATAGTGGGTAAAGATTAATGGGATAGTGGGTAAAGATTAATGGGATAGTGGGTAAAGATTAATGGGATAGTGGGTAAAGATTAATGGGATAGTGGGTAAAGATTAATGGGATAGTGGGTAAAGATTAATGGGATAGTGGGTAAAGATTAATGGGATAGTGGGTAATTTTTGGTCTATGCTTTTTTTTTTTATGGATTTATGGTAACCTCGCTAGACCTCCATCTAGCTTTAAAAAAAACAAAAAACATAGACCCCCCTTCAAGATAAATGGGTACATTTTTCAGTAGACAAATTTCCCGGCCAAAGGCCGTTTCCTCGCTATCACGCACCGGGAAAAAATCGACACCTAAATGGCACGAAAGGTCCTAACATTGACAAAAAATTGGGGTGAAAGGTCTTAAAATTACCAAGCTAGTGGAACAAATTTCTAAAAATCTCAAAATTAATGGGGTTAAACATGGGGGAGAAGGGAGTCCACCCTTAAAGGAGGAAGGGTGGGGGTAGTTTGCTCCCTGGACCTCTATCCAGGTTAAAAATAAAATAGACATGCCGTTTTGCCCATAATCAAAACGGCATACCCAACTCTGCGTTGTGTCACCATCATCACTACTAGTCACTATCACCAGCACTACTACTATTATAATCATCACTACTACTCTCACCATCATCACTACTACTGTCATTACCACTAGAACTTTCACTATCATCACTACTACTCACCATCATCACTATTATAATTCTGTCACCATCGTCACTACCATCATCACTACTACTGTCATTATCACTAGAACTTTCCCCATCATCACTACTACTCACCATCATCCCTATTATAATACTGTCACCATCGTCACTACCATCATCACTACTACTGCCATTATCACTAGAACTTTCACCATCATCACTACTACTCACCATCATCACTATTATAGTACTGTCACCATCGTCACTACCATCATCACTACTACTGTCGTTATCACTAGAACTTTCACCATCATCACTACTACTCACCATCATCACTATAATAATACAGTCACCATCGTCACTACCATCATCCATTCGACCCCATTCAGCCTACTGTTTTACGACGTTTACCCCATCCAGGTGTTAATATTTTCCTGGCGAGCGGCAGCGAACCAGCATATATATATTTTTGTTTTGACAGCAAGGTAAATTTGTACATTTTTCTATAGAAAAATTTCTCCGGCGAACCCGGATTTCTCCGTACAATGCTAGCTCGCTATCGCTCGCCAGGAATAAATCGACACCTGGATGGGGATAAATGTCTTAAAGCAGTTAGTTGAATGGGGCTGAATGGATACAAACCAGAGAAAGCGAAAAAATGAGAGAGATAAAAAAACAAAACAAACACCCTTCAAGGGATCATTCAGTAGGTAATGGATATGTGGACATGAAGTGTGTGAATGACATCATCAGGGGAAGTAGGGAAGTACTCCGAGTCTCCCTGTAAGTACTGACTGTCACTGGAGGAAGTAGGGAAATACTCCGGGCCTCCCTGTAAGTACTGACTGTCACTGGAGGAAGTAGGGTAGTACGCCGAGTCTCCCTGTAAGTACTGACTGTCACTGGAGGAAGTAGGGAAATACTCCGGGTCTCCCTGTAAGTACTGACTGTCACTAGGGGAAGTAGGGAAGTACTCCGGGTCTCCCTGTAAGTACTGACTGTCACTAGGGGAAGTAGGGAAGTACTCTGGGTCCCCCTGTAAGTACTGACTGTCACTAGGGGAAGTAGGGAAGTACTCCGGGTCCCCCTGTAAGTACTGACTGTCACTAGGGGAAGTAGGGAAGTACTCCGGGTCCCCCTGTAAGTACTGACTGTCACTAGGGGAAGTAGGGAAGTAGTCCGGGTCTCCCTGTAAGTACTGACTGTCACTAGGGGAAGTAGGGAAGTATTCCGGGTCTCCCTGTAAGTACTGACTGTCACTAGGGGAAGTAGGGAAGTACTCAGGGTCTCCCTGCGAGTACTGACTGTCACTAGGGGAAGTAGGGAAGTACTCCGGGTCTCCCTGTGAGTACTGACTGTCACTAGGGGAAGTAGGGAAGTACTCCGGGTCTCCCTGCGAGTACTGACTGTCACAAGGGGAAGTAGGGAAGTACTCTGGGTCCCCATGTAAGTACTGACTGTCACTAGGGGAAGTAGGGAAGTACTCTGGGTCCCCAAGTAAGTACTGACTGTCATCAGAGGAAGTAGGAAAGTATTCTGGATAATTCTGAGAGTAACTAATGTCGCTAAGGGAAGAAGGAAAGTACTCCGGATCCCCTTGTGGGTACTGACTGTCACTAGGGGAAATAGGGAAGTACTCTGAACCCCTCGGCCTCGGGAAAGTAGATTTTTTCCCAACCTCAGGCAATTCCGGGAGCGTGCCCAAAGTACCCCTCTTATTCCTATACCCCTCCAGCGTGCCCAAAGTACCCCTCTTAATCCTATACACCTCGTAGTTCCTTCGGCGTATCAGAGCTCTCAATTTCCGGAGGCCCTGCCGAATTTCCCTACAGTCGCTGAAGAGAAGGTGCCTATATTCCTCCAGGAGCTAGTGTTTAAACCCCACAGCCTCGAGACGGGTCAAGAGTTCCGCTAGTTTACTCTTATACCAATCGTTATCCCGCGAAACGTCTCGATCGCCGCCATCATTACCATCTAGTTTACCCGTATACCAATCGTTATCCCGCGAAACGTCTCGATCGCCGCCATCATTACCATCTAGTTTACCCGTATACCAATCGTTGTCCCCCGAAACGTCTCGATCGCCGCCATCATTATCATTGCTTCGGAGACTAGGTACTAATTGATCTCCAAAGTCATTAAATAAATCGTCTCCCATGTCGTTATTTTAGCAAGTAGGTTGGTCTAGGATAGCAGTATTATTAGATGTCAATAAAGTGCTCCTCCTCGTATGGTGTTTATATTCAGAATTGTTACCCATATTGAATATCTACTATATAGTGCTTTAATGCTTTTTCAATGACAGTGCAATTCTTAAAACAAAAAACAAGTGGTGTTGCAATGGTTAGTTTACAGATACATTAATCTATTTATAGTTAACCCGAAACCAGATGCACAACAACATAAATTATAAATCGTAGTTAACGCTTTCGAGCTCCGATTACGCATGTCTTGCCTGTTTTCTGGCTATTATTAGACGATTTTATTAAGTTTGGGAAAGGTATATGGAAGTCAAGAGGGTTAATTGAGAAAGTCTTCACCCTTAGTTCCTATAGATTCTTCCTAAGCTGTATAAAATCGTCTAGTGATAGCCAGAATAAACTGTCAAGATGCGTCATAATTTGTATAGGGTTAATTGAATTGAAGGGTCGAGAGAGCAGAGGATAAATTGATGATATGCGGACGATGCAGATAGGCCTATCCGGGATTAAGGGGGGTCACCGTTTTTTTTTAATCTCTCTCTCTTATTCTCTCTTTCTCTGGCTTGTATCCATTCGGCCCCTTAAGACGTTTATCCCCATTCAGGTGTCAATTTCTTCCGGGCGATCGATAGCGAGCAAGCATTGTATGAAGAAATCCGGCTTCGCCGAAGACATTTTTCTATCGAAAAATGTACAAATTTAGCTTGCTGTCAAAACAAAAATATATATATGCTGGCTTGCTACCGCTCGCCAGGATAATATTGACACCTGGATGGGGTAAACGTCTTAAAACAGTAGGCTGAATGGGGCCGAATGGATACAAGCCAAAGAGAGAGGGAGAGAAAGATAAAAAGGCGAGGTGGGCCCCCTTAACCCCTTGAGAAATATGACGCACTTTGGCAGTTTATTCTGGATATCACTAGACGATATTATACAGCTTAGGAAGGATCTGTGGGAATTAAAGAAAGGTTAAATACTGCCTCCATTACCCCCTTTGCATTCCACCTACCCTTCCTAAGCTGAATAAAATCGTCTAATGATAGCCAGAATAAACTGCCAAAAACGCGTCGTAATAGTAGTGATGAATGGTGACAGAAGTAATGATGATTGTAAGATGTTTGGTGATTATAGTAATGATGATGGTGATAGTTGTAGTGATAATGATGACTAGTGACGATGGTGACAGTATTATAAGAGTGATGATGGTGAGTAGTAGTGATGATGGTGAAAGTTCTAGTGATAATGACAGTAGTAGTGATGATGGTGAGAGTAGTAGTGATTATGACGCATATTGACAGTACATTTTGGCTATCATTAGACAATTTGTAATAGTTCAGGAAGGATATGTGGGAATTGTTAGGGTAAAGACAATCCCAAATAAAGGGAGACTGACCGTTTGTTTGGTCTATTAATTAATGTATTCATATATATTTTTAGTTTCCCCCCTAGACCTCCATCAAGCTTAGAAAAACACCCTCTAGACCCCCCTTCAAGATAAATTTGTAAATTTTTCGGTAGAAAAAAGTTTCTGGCCGAAGGCCGGTTCCTCTTAAAATTGCAGGGTCGCTGTCACTCGCCAGGAAATAATCGACACCTAAATGGCACGAAAGGTCTTAAAATTGACAACGAAATGGGACGAAAGGTGTAAAAATCGCCAAAGTAATGGGCCGAACGTCTTATAATCTCAAAACTAGTGGGGCTAAACATTAGGGAGAAGGGGGTCCAGAAAAACGGTCTTCCTCCCCTTAACCCTTTGACTTCCATATGCCAGTCCTAATATGTATAAAATCGTGTGTGTGTGTGTATGTGTGTAAACCCTTTGTAGATTATACCGCGTGTTGACAGTTATATTCTGGCTATCATTGAACGATTATATACAGCTTGGGAAGGATCTGTGGGAATTACATGGGTTAAGACTATCTCTGACTTCCATATACCCTTCCTAATCTGAATATAGTCGTCTAATTACAGCCAACGATCAGAAAAGAAATGCGTAATCGTATTTTGAAAGGAGTATTTGATGTGTGTGTGTGCCTAGTAGGGGCACACGCATCTCATAAGTGATAATACTGGTGATTATGGTGATGATCTGTAGTGATGACGATAGTGTGTCTGAGTGTAGTAGGGATAGTTTTGGTGATTATGGTACGGTAGTAGTTGTAATGTTGACAGTAGTGATGATGATGGTTATTATGGTAGCGATGGTGGTGGTGATTGTGGAAATAGTTGTGAGTGGTAGTGATGATGGTGTAAATAGTGATGATGGTGATAGTTGTAGTGATAATGATGACGGTAGTGATGATTCTGGAAGTTATGATGGTGACAGTATTAATGATGATGGTGACAGTAGTAGTGATGATGGTGATTGTAGTAGTGATGATGGTGTCAGTAGTAGTGATGATGGTGACAGTAGTAGTGATGATGGCGACAGTAGTAGTGATGATGGTGACAGTAGTAGTGATGATGGTGACAGTAGTAGTGATGATGGTGATATTAGTAGTGGTGATGGTGACAGTAGTAGTGATGATGGTGATAGTAGTAGTGATGATGGTGACAGTAGTAGTGATAATGGTGACAGTAGTAGTGATGATGGTGACTAGTAGTGATAATAGTGACAGTAGTAGTGATGATGGTGACAGTAGTAGTGATAATAGTGACAGTAGTAGTGATGATGGTGACAGTAGTAGTGATAATGGTGGCAGTAGTAGTGATAATGGTGACAGTAGTAGTGATGATGGTGACAGTAGTAGTGATAACTAATAGAAATGTAGCGATGATGATAGTAGTGGTGACGGTGATTGTAGTAGTGATGATGGTGACAGTAGCATTGATGATGGCGATAATAGTAGTGATAATGGTGGTAATAGTAGTGATGATGGTAACCCATCACAGAGTTGGGTATGCCGTTTTGATTTTGGGCGAAACGGCACGTCTACTTTATTTTTATTATTATTATTATTATTATTATTATTATTATTATTATTATTATTATTATTTGTTTTTTATTTGTTTTGTTTTTTTGTATAAATTAGATTCGATGAAAAAACCGTGCATCCAGTAATAGCATTATCGGGAATTTATTATGGGGCTAGCCACACCTTATAACCCCTTCTGTACCGAGACGTCTTTTCAATATTTGTCTAGCTATATATAGACGATTTTGTGCAGTTTAATAAGGATCTGTGGTAGTAAAAAGGGTTAAGTAAGATATTCCAGAGCCTTTTGATTGCTGGAGGCCCTTTTTAAATTGTATGAAATAATCTAATAGAAGCCAAAATGAAGTTAAAAAGACATAGACGGTACAGAAGGGGTTAATGAAAATAGAGGATAATGATACCAGAGGTACCAAAATGGCGGAAGTTGGCCGAACTCTCCTAAACTATATACGGTGCCTGCTGTATACGAAAGGGAATAGACATAAATGGAGGAAGAGAGAAAGCATAAGAAAGCTGGAAGAATGTATGAGAGAGTAGGAGTTAGAGTAAGGCAAACATATTAAGGGGAGGCAGACCATTTTGCGGGACCCCCTTCTCCCTAATGTTTAGCCCCGCTAGTTTTGAGATCATATGATGTTCGGCCCATTAGTTTGGCGATTTTAACATCTTTCGCTCCATTTTGTTGTCAATTTTAAAATCTTTCGTGCCATTTAGGTGTAGATTTTTTCCTGGCGACCGATAGCGAGCCTGAAATTTTAAGAGGAACCGGCCTTCGGCCGCGACATTGTTCTACCGAAAAATTACAAATTTATCTTGAAGGGGGTCTAGGGGTCTAGGGGGTGTTTTTCTAAGCTTGATGGAGGTCTAGGGAGGAAACTAAAACAAAATATGAATAAAGTAGACGTGCCGTTTCGCCCAAAATCAAAACGGCATATCCAACTCTGCGATCGGTCACCATCATCACTACCAGTCACTATCATCATTAATATCATCAGCACTACTACTATTATAATCATCACTACTACTCTCACCATCATCACTACTACTCTCACCATCATCACTACTACTCTCACCATCATTACTACTACTCTCATCATCACTACTATCATCATTACTACAACTTTCACCATCATCACTACTACTTACCAACATCACTAATACTGTCACCTTCATCTTACAATCATCATACTACTGTCACCATCATATCTACTACTGTTATCATCATCACTACCATCAATCACTACTGTCATCATTATCACTAAATCTACAACCATCATCACTGCTATAATCACCATCATCACTACTATCAACATTATCCCCACTATTACTACCATCACTTCTAATGTCAACTAAACTAAATTAGACGTGCCGTTTCGCCCAAAAACAAAACGGCATACCCAACTATGCGAAGGGTTACCATCATCACTAATATTTCACCATTATTACTACTACTATCATCATCACTACAATTGTCACCATCATCACTACTACTACCATCATCACTAATATTTCACCATTATTACTACTACTATCATCATCACTACAATTGTCACCATCATCACTACTAATACCATCATCACTAATATTACCACCATCATCACTACTACATAAGAACATAAGAACATAAGAAAATGGGAGTCTGCAGAAAGCCGATTGGCCTAAGCAAGGCAGATCCCTGTCCCACACAACCCCAATTCAATTACAAAGCCCAATTATAGGCTTCACACTCTAATACCCTGAGGATCATCTTACCAAAACGGTTAGAGATTAACGCAGGATTATGGGGGTCTGCAGAGTGCTGATTGGCTTAACCCGGCTGATCCCCCTTCACACCCAACCCTTCTCGTCCATATGCTTATCCAATTTTATCTTAAAGCTCCCTACAGTTTTAGATCCCACTATAGCACTTGGTAGTCCATTCCACCCATCTACAACTCTGTTACCAAACCAATATTTGCCTATATCTTTTCTGAAACGGAATTTATCTAATTTGAAACCATTGGTACGAGTTCTTTCGCTATCACTGAGCTTTAGTACATTTGTCATGTCCCCTTTGTTAATCCCACTAACCGACTTGAACACCTCTATCATATCCCCTCTAACTCTGCGTCTCTCTAACGAATGTAAACCTAATTTCTTCAACCTTTCTTCATACGAAAGATTTCTAATATTATGGATCATTTTTGTCATTCTACGCTGTACTCTCTCCAATGAATCTATGTCCATTCTGTAATACGGACACCAAAATTGGACAGCATAATCCATATTGGGTCTCACTAATGACAAGTAAAGTTTTAAGATAACATCAGCAGTTCTGTTACTCACACTCCTAGAGATGAACCCGAGAATCCTGTTTGCCTTATTACGAACGCTTATACACTGTTTTCTAGGCTTCAAATCATTGCTAACAAACACACCTAGATCTTTCTCGCAGTCTGAATTTTCTAATTCTAAATTAGCTAGTTTATATTTAACATTTGTTTGCATCTTCCCTATCTTTAATACCTTGCATTTGTCAATGTTAAACTTCATCTGCCAATTTACTGACCATTCATGTAAGGTATCTAGATCCCTTTGGAGGCACTCTATATCGGTATCTGAATCAATTGATCTCCCTATTTTAGTATCGTCTGCGAATTTACTTATCCTACTAGTTATACCTAAATCTAGGTCATTTATGTATATAAGAAACAACAGGGGACCTAATACCGATCCCTGGGGGACACCACTTTTGACTGCTCCCCATTCTGACTTGGTACCATTTATGCTGACTCTCTGCTTCCTACCAATTAGCCATGACCTAATCCATCCTAACAACGCCCCACCTATTCCATGTGCCTCAACCTTTCTCATCAATCTCTCATGAGGGACTCTGTCGAAAGCTTTACTGAAATCTAAATATATAATATCATATGACTTGTCATTATCTACTGCTTCATATACCTCTGAGAAAAAACTAAGCAAATTAGTAAGGCAAGACCGTCCCTGAGTGAATCCATGCTGAGAAGAATTGATTAAGTTAAATGTTTCTAAGTGGTTTCTCATTTTCCTAGCAATAATTGACTCTAGTAGCTTTCCTATGATTGAAGTGAGACTAATGGGACGGTAATTGGATGCTATTGATTTATCACCTTTTTTGAAGATCGGAACTACATTTGCAAGCTTCCAAGCTTCTAGAACTATACCTGTTTCTAATGACTTGTTAAATAGAAATGTTAATGGGTAACTTAACTCATCTCTGCATTCTTTTAATACTCTAGCATATACCTCATCAGGACCAGGCGATTTATGAGGTTTCAGTCTGTCAATTTCCTTAAGCACATCATTTCTACTTATAGTAACCGTACTTAACCTATTATCTATACTATCGCTGTATACCTTACGGACTTCTGGAAACTGTGCCAAATTTTCATTAGTGAAAACGAAAAGAAATTGACTATTTAATGTACTGCACATTTCTAAATCATTTTCTGTCATTTCTCCTATCGAAGTTTTAAGGGGACCAATTACATCTCTAACCTTGGATTTATATAGTTGGTAAAAAGCTTTAGGATTATTTTTTGAGTCATTGGCAACCTTAATTTCATAATTTATTTTTTCTTTACTAATATCCTTTTTTACCTGTCGTGATAGATTCTGATAGTAAGCAAGTAGGTAAATTTCGCCTTTTTTAATTTGTCTATATATTCCTCTCTTTTTTCCTAGAAGATCTAATAGTCTATGATTCATCCATTTGGGTTGGTTCTGTGTTGATCTAAATTTTCTTTTGGGGATATATTTATTTTGCGCATTGAATACTGACTTGATAAAATTATCGTATGTATCTACCAAGTTTGACGTCTCTTCCTGACTTAAGATGACAGGTGCCTGAGAAAGGATACACTCATTTGGACACCTGGATCGACTTAATTTTTTGACCATAGGGTCCGCTAACTGGGCTTCTCTTAACCCACCATAATTGGCTTTTCTGAAGTCAGGTATTAATGTTGTATTCTCTCTGATATTACCTTTCCATTGTATATTAAAATACACAGAATTGTGATCACTATTTCCTAGGTGGTCCCCGATTTCTACACTATTTATTATATGTTCATTGTTACTGAAAACTAAATCGAGAATATTATCACCTCTAGTCGGCGTATCTATGAATTGAGATAAAAAACTATCTTGTACTACCTCAATAAACTCCTTTGAAACAGAGTCGCCTATTTGTTGCTGCCAATCTATATTAGGGAAATTAAAATCCCCCATAATGCACACGTTGCTAAGCCTTGATGCTATTTTAATTTCCTCCCATAATGATGTTCCGTCATTTCTACTCATATTTGGCGGTCTATACATAACTCCAATAACTAAAGTCTCACTACCTTCGTTAACTTCTACCCAAACACTTTCATTTTCATTATTTACTCTAATACCTGATTTAGTACAGCTTTTTAATGAACTCCTGACAAACACTGCTATACCGCCGCCCCTCCTACTTGTTCGGTCATATTTAAACAAACTATATCCCGGTATATCAAACTCTGCTAAAAAATGCCTGGTTTCTGTATTAATCCATGTTTCAGTTAGCGCTATTATGTCTATATTTTCTTTGCTAACCAGTGCTCTAAGTTCGTTAATTTTGTTACATAAACTCCTGCAATTTGTACAATAAACCCTCAAACTATTACTTGTATTTGCAACTATTTTTCTATTGTTTTTAACTAATTTATTTTTACCTGTTGAACTACTGGACCTAGACGGAAAAGCTACGCTATCAGAATGTTCGTTATTACTATCAATTTCATGTGGCTGGGATTCTATTTTACTTACACACCTATGGTTTATTAACAAAACCCCGCAACAAACTTGTCGAGTGAGCTGGCTAAGGTCGAAACTCCTAGTCGAGAGAGATGTACTCCATCCTGGGCATACAGTTCATCCTTACCGTAGAAGAGGGTCCAGTTATCCAGGAATGGAATAGAATTTGCCTTGCAATACTTCTCCAGCCGGCTATTTACACCAATAGCCCTGGAAGACCATTCCTTCCTTACCCCTCTTCTTGGTAGGATACTGTGTACCACAGGAACTCCACCCTTCTCCTTGATCCTCTCCAACATTTCCTGGTACGTGGTGAGCAACTCCTCAGTCCTGCATTTCCAAATGTCGTTGCTCCCTGCGTTGAGGAAGATGATGGGGTCCTCTCCACTCGCTTCCATGACACCATCTAGCTTTTCTGCCACCTTCTCGACTCCGGCACCAGGCAGACAGACAACTTTACCAACATGTGTGTTAGTAGCCCTACCAAGGTATTTAACCACTGAATCCCCTACAATTAAAATAGACTTAGCTGTTTTCTGTTGCCGGCCTGTAGCAGAAGTAGTAGCAGCAGAAGTAGCTGCAGATTTCCTCCCCTCCCCTCTCACTGCCCCGCTGTAAGACGGGTCATCTCCTTCCTCCTTTCCCCCTTCACTGCCATCACACTCGTCATCCAGGGCGCTATACTTGTTTTTAACAGTCACATACTGCTTCTGGAAGGTTAATTTCATTCCTCTTGAAGATGCCACCTTCCAGGAAGAGTCCGGGTTTCCTACACCAGTGGCATTTTTTTTTCCTCAAATGCCATCTTCAATGCTAAGTTCTCGTCCTTGAGAGATTGGACCTCGAGCTCAACATTCTCCAGCCTCTCTTGCAAAGCAAGACAAAGCTGGAGAACATGGGAAGAGGTGACAATCTCATCAGCACAAGCCATCACTAAGAATGTTCACCTCACTAGGGGATAAACAGGTATGTCACGAGCGGTCACTGGGTACGTCCTCACTGGTCAAAGGTCAGGAGCCTACTGACCTACTACTATCATTATCTCTACAATTGTCACCTTCTAATATCAACTAAACTAACTTAACTTAACAAATGCGGGCGAGTTTTTTTTCGCACCCTTAACGATGACGTTCTGTGTGTGTGTGCCCCTACGGGGCACACACACAGAACGCCATAATCATTGCTTGGAAATAGGTACACAAATTCAACAAATATTTGTTTAATTACCGTCGCATTCACGCACCGAAGGTTCTTTGGTGAAAATCCGTCAAACGGTCTGGGAGTTCTCGGACAGACAGACAGACAGACAGACATTTCGGTTAGCATGTACCACTATACGGGGGGCGGTTCCACTCCGCTTACGCAGAGTTGATAAAGTAGACGTGCCGTTTCGCCCAAAATCAAAACGGCATACACAACTCTGCGATGGGTTACCATCATCACTAGTAATACTATCACCATCATCAATCATACTATTACCATTAATCAGCACTAATACTATTATAATCATCACTACTACTCTCACCATCATCACTACTACTCTCATCATCACTGCTACTGTCATCATCACTACAACGTTCACCATCATCACTACTACTCACCATCTTCATTAATACTATCACCATCGTCACAACCATTATCACTACTGTCACCATTATCACTACAACTATCGTCATTACTTGACACCATCATCACTACTATTATGACCATCATCACTACTAAGGGGGTCAATCCTGTAAGTCCTTCAGTAAACTGGCATGGGTTGTCCCTCTTACAGGGGATAGGTCCACTTTGGGGCCTTCTGTGTATGGCCACCCTCATTAATGGGAGTAAGGCGTTCGGCAATAGATAGAGAGCTAGATAGATCACTACTAGGCTACTAGTACTGCCACTATCATATCTATTACTGTCATCATCATTACTACAACTACAACCATCACTACTATTATCACCATCATCACTACTATCACCATCATCAAAACTATGACACTAAACTAACTTAACCTATCAAATGCAGGGCGAGTTGTTTTTCGCCCACAGAACGATGGTCATAGGGGCACACGCACACAGAACGCCATCATCATTGATGGGGGGGGGGGGGGGGGGCAAAACAATTTGTTTAACCTAAAATCAAAATTATTGCACAAATTAAAAAAAAATGTTTTTAATTACCATCGCATTTACGCATCGAATGTTCGTGTGAAGTTTGGTGAAAGTCCGTCGAACGGTCTAGGAGGAGTTTTCGGACAGACAGACAGACAGACATTTCGGCCGGCATGTACCACTATACGGGGGGCGATACCACTCTGCTTACGCAGAGTTGATAAATGAATCAATAGACTAAACAAACGGTCTGCCTCCCCTTAAGAACCAGGAAGAATGTAAGAGAAAGCAGAAGATGGAAGAAGAGAAAGAAAAAGAAGCAGCAAGAATGTAAGATAAAGCATAAGTTGGGGAAAAGAAAGAATAAGAAGCAGGAAGAATGTAAGAGAAAACAGAAGATGGAAGAAGAGAAAGAAAAAGAAGCAGGAAGAATGTAAGAGAAAACAGAAGATGGAAGAAGAGAAAGAAAAAGAAGCAGGAAGAATGTAAGAGAAAGCATAAGTTGGAGGAAGAGAGAAAGAATATGAAGCTGATGAACGTAAGAGAAAGCAGAAGTTGGGGAAGATAGAAGAGAAATAATAAGCTGAAGAACGTAAGAGAAAGCATAAGTTGGAGGAAAAGAGAAAGAATATGAAGCCGAAAGAACGTTAGAGAAGCAGAAGTTGGAGGAATAATTACCAAGCCAGAAATACCCGTTAAATCAGAAATGTTCGTAATGTGATATATAACGAAGGCTCATAAAGAGAGGGAGATATAGACCGAAAGTGAGTTGGAGAGATGGAGTTGAGAGGTGTGTGTGTGAAAATGGTGTTAAGGGGGTATGATTTACTTATTGGTTGATTTATGTATTAATTATTCTTTTAGTTTCCTCCCTAGACCTTCATCAAGCTTAAGAAAACAGCCCCAAGATCCCCCTTCTAGATGTATTTGTACATTTTTCGGTAGACAAATGTCCCGGCCGATGGCCAGTTCCTATTAAATTACAGGTTCGCTATTGCTCGCCAGGAAATAATCGGTACTTAAATGACACGAAGGTCTAAATATTGAGAAAATTGGGTGACAAATATTATAATCGCCAAACTAAAGGGGCCGAACGTTTTTAAAACTGATAACTAATAGGGCTAAACATGAGGGAGAAGGGGGGCAGGAAAACCCATTATCCTCCCTTAAGTGGAAGGAGGTGCACCGGCTGACGACGCGTGCGGTTGCTAGGGGCGCATGGAGACAGCTTATTATTAGTGGCCACCCTCTCCGGAAAAAAGGTGTCTGGCAATAGATGGATAGACAGTGACACATTAACCCTTTATGTACAGTCGGCCTAATAAGTCATGTCCCAGCTGTCATTACGTTTTGCTCTCTGTGTGCTGTATTAATTTCTGTCAGATGTTGAATAGGGTGGGTAAGTGTAGGACTATGTTTGTAAATTTCACTCGATGTGAAGAAATGAAGCTTAGATAATTATTGCTGATACCAATTATTGATCAAAACATACTTGGTGCCGAGATATCACTTATTAGCGCGACTGTACCAGCGACGCCTTTCTATTTGAATCCTAGTTATATTTAAACGATTTTGTGCAATTTAAGAAGGATCTGTGGTAGTGAAAAGGGGTAAGTGAGATAGATTGAAACCTATTAATCGCTTGAAGGCCTTTTTAAACTGAACAAATGGTCTAATAGTTGTCAAAATACAGTTAAAAAGACGGCATAGGAACTGAATAGGTTAAGTGACCAAAGACAGATCCTCATGACCTCACCTAATAGCTGGCAACTAACAATACTCTGAAGAATTGATGATTAAACAAATCGTGGGGGCGAGAAAAAGCGAGGAGAAAATACAAATGAACAAATACAAAAAGAGGAAATTAAGAAAAGGAATAGGGAAAGAATAAAAGGAGTAGCAGCTGCACACTGCCAGCAAAAGGTTAAAATACAAAATAATGAAAAATATCGTGTCTTGAGACACCACACAATAACAAAATGACAGCGTTGCCAATGTATGCAAATATATTAAGGTCAAAGAAGAACAGTCGCATGTGGGCTCCTTGGTCAGACAATGGCAGGATTATATTACAGTAACACTTGCGGTAGCTCTCCACGTGGATTCATAATCAGGTAATCACAGCAATCAATTATACAAAGCTACATGCTTAACTTCAATGGAATTTAATTGGATTGGAAATCTAAGTTGGACACGTCCTATACCTACTTCGATCGCATATTCTGCTATATACAATAGCGGAACAATCACTCTTTGTATTCAATACTCTACAATATACAGTATAGTATCACAAGTTAACGGCCAGGGGGTATCTCATATACTCTCTGTCACTATCAATGCACTATCAACTATCTATCAACTATCTATGCACTATCAACTCCAAGAATTGCTGCTTGAAATGAATAGGATTATTGGCAATCACGTATTCTTCCCTTTGCAAGGCACGCAACACAGGGTCTTATATGTTCTGAGGCATCAAAGGGGAAGGTTAGGTTACTGACTTCTTAAGCTTTCTTCCGAGATGCAAGGCGGGGGGGGGGGGGGGAGCACTTCGGGTTTTCGGTACGACTAAAATGGGCATAAAGGTGAATTAATTAACTACTGATTGTGACCATTACACTGCATCTCTCGAGGGTATTGGAGGAGGTGTTGAGAAGTACATGGTGGAGGTAGATGTATGGCTCTAAAGCATGTAAACGAAAACAAATTGTAAGCAAGCGTGACAAATAAAATACAAAACTAGAGACAAAAGAAAAAACAAACAAGAAAGGTAACGGCATAGAAGGAATAGTGTGTAGAAAATTGATAATGTAAACAGGGCAACACAATATATAGACCTGCATGTACGGGGCGAGACAGGCGTCAGTTCAATTAAAATTTTGAATTTGTCCTGCGACTAGAAAAATAATCCAGCCTAACTTGACAAACTATAATTATTCCAGCATTATTGAAATGATTGAAATTGGTCAAGAAGTTAGTGAAACGCCTGTAAAATTAGTCAAACAAAATAGAACAGCGCTAGTGACATTAGTCAGCTGACTACCTTTAACTAGCCTAGCCCGATGTCCTGCTGGGCAGGATTAATTTGCATTAGTCCAACTTTTTTCAGAATACGGATTAACAGACCTGATTATAATCTGTTCTTGTGTGTTATCGACCAAGGTAGAGATCCTAAGGTAACAGAGATCGGCCACCCTTCGTCATCTTGGTTCCACTGGTAATATCTTCTTGTATTTACTCTAGCAAATCTTCATCCCCATAGATATATTCGGGAATACTGGTAAATGAGATATAGTTTGGACATTTGACATACATTCTACAGGAGCAAAATTAAACAAAACTCCATTGTTTATTAATGGAGGCACGACAATGGCGTCCAAAGAGAAATATGTCCAGTCTCTCTTCCTGCCGCATCTCTGTGGAAGGGTAATCCGTCCATAATCTGTCTCCATAACAACACGGGCAGTTTGTTGCAAGAACTCTCGTGTTAGCAGTATATATATATACAGTATATATATATATATAGATATATATATATATATATATATATATATATATATATATATATATATATATATATATATATATGAAAACGCTAAAAATTGTAAAGTGTCCAAACAAATCTACCCTTTCATGCGCATATTGACAGTAATATATCCATCCTATACCAGTTAGAAATGTAAATGACTATCAGTATACCCAATGATCTTTTATGCCTTTTCCATACGGTTCCTAACCCCTTGACTTTTTAGAGAGTACAGTACAGATGGTCACGTGAGTTTGCATTCACTCTGTAATTTTAATTATTTTATGTATGGAAGGAAGCATTGTATGATTCACGTAGGAGAATATTATGCAATAATATCATTAATTAGTCATTATTTAGCTATGGCATTAAATAATACCCTTCTAATTCAATTATAGTAACTATCCTTCCACACATAACATATCGGAGTATTTACAAATTCATGTGGCCACCCCTTCGGGGATCACGGCGTCAGGCAATAGATAGATAGATAGAGATGTGGACAACTTTATACCTCTTAATCATCCCTTAAGGCTTAAGACATGCAATAACGGTGACGACATTATTTATTATATTCTGGTAAGTATTTGGCGATGTTATTCAGCTTAGGAAGGACGTCTCTCAACTGATAAGCTACAGACTACCTCGATTAATCCTTTAGTGACTATATATCTTCCCTAAACTTCATAAAATCGTCTAAATGTAGCTTAAGTGAAATGAGACTCCACCGGTACTGTAAGGGTTAATCCTGGGAATAGTGAATTCCTTGAACGAACGAGGGTGAAACGATGCGAAAATATGCGAGATCGAGTGAGAGAGTAAGTGGGAGCGAGAGTGAAGTTAGACTGAGTGGGTTAGAGAGTGAATGAAGATGAATAAGAGTGAGAGAGAGAGAGTATGCGACTGAGAGAGAAAATTGGAGGGAGAAATAAATGTGCCTTGGTATGAGTGAGTGAGTGTGAGAAGGAGTAAGCGTTATTACGTAAGAATGTGCGAAATGAACCAATGAGAGTGAATAAGTGCAAGCAAACGAGTGAAGGAGATTCATGGTTAACCTGAGTGGAGATAAAATGTTGTATAAAGTTAAAGAGAATCATAAATAGAAAAGATTGGCGAGGAAAAACAATTGAATAGTTAGGGAGGAATATGTAAGAGAAGGGACCCACTATGAGGAATATGTAAGAGAAGGGACCCACTATGATGTTAGCTGTTTGGGGTGTGTGTGCTGTAGAATATGTAAGAGAAGGGACCCACTATGATGTTAGCTGTTTGGGGTGTGTGTGCTGTAGAATATGTAAGAGAAGGGACCCACTATGATGTTAGCTGTTTGGGGTGTGTGTGCTGTAGAATATGTAAGAGAAGGGACCCACTATGATGTTAGCTGTTTGGGGTGTGTGTGCTGTAGAATATGTAAGAGAAGGGACCCACTATGATGTTAGCTGTTTGGGGTGTGTGTGCTGTAGAATATGTAAGAGAAGGGACCCACTATGATGTTAGCTGTTTGGGGTGTGTGTGCTGTAGAATATGTAAGAGAAGGGACCCACTATGATGTTAGCTGTTTGGGTGTGTGTGCTGTATATTAAGAGAAGGGACCCACTATGATGTTAGCTGTTTGGGGTGTGTGTGCTGTAGAATATGTAAGAGAAGGGACCCACTATGATGTTAGCTGTTTGGGGTGTGTGTGCTGTAGAATATGTAAGAGAAGGGACCCACTATGATGTTAGCTGTTTGGGGTGTGTGTGCTGTAGAATATGTAAGAGAAGGGACCCACTATGATGTTAGCTGTTTGGGGTGTGTGTGCTGTAGAATTGTGGGAATCGTCATCTTTAAGACAAGTTATTTGATTCGAAGTTATCAATTTTATCACCCATTTTTTGTGTTTTGTTTTTTGTGATAGTGGGTACCTATCTCTGAAAGCTTATTAAGTAGTTATCGTATATAAATATTCAGTACACATTCAACCCATAAACAGCTTCATTCCTTGGAACCAACCCCTAAAAGGTTGTCATTGTCTATTTTATTATTTCAGCAGTAGCTTGTTTTATATTTAAGTTAAAATACCTCATACACCTATGAATTTGCTTCTCAGCTAATATATTTTACTACTAATTATAGTATAGTGAAATATTTATATTATATATTTCCTATGGTGTTCACCCACTCCAAAACACGGTTCTATGAAATAGCTACATATAACCGTATGACTGGGAACTTTGGAACAAAAAAATCATAAACAGTATATTTGTGTACTGCCAATAATTTGTTTACATTTGGTAAAATTACCAGATTAGTCCAGGGCTTTCAACCATATGTTCAGCTACATTGTTCTGCAACTGTAGCTGTGTCAGTTGGAAGGTTAATAGAGGTAACTTTAACCCAACATGTTTCTTATGACATATAACAAGAAGAAGTCAAACTTTCGTTATCCGAAATACAGAGTAAAATTGCATCAACTCTCTAAAACGCTACAAATTACAGTGCTCCTAACCCCATCAATAAGATCACTATTTTGTGCATGTGTCCTGGTTAACATCATTACTCAGCTTGGGAAAATCCTATAACAAAAGTTAACAAGAGGCGTCATCGTATTCAAGGGATTACAAATTAGTCTATCTTTAAAAATATGAAAACATTACTGATAGATAATTCTGCAAATCAATAATGTCAAGAGACATTGTTGTCAGAATAAGAAACAGAAAACGAATGGCTGATAAGAAATGAGAGAGACAAGAAAATAGAATAGAGAGAGAAAGAGAGAGAGAGAGAGAGAGAGAGAGAGAGAGAGAGAGAGAATAGAGAGAGAGAGAGAATAGAGAGAGAGAGAGAAAATAGAGAGAGAATAGAGAGAGAGAGAGAGAGAGAGAGAGAGAGAGAGAGAGAGAGAGAGAGAGAGAGAGAGAGAGAGAGAGAGAGAGAGAGAGAGAGAGAGAGAATGCATGTCAGTGAGGATGTGAGTGAACTAATTGCGAACATAATTAGTTTTTTCGTTTGTAGCTGACAATATTCTGCTGTAATATACGGTACATTGTACTTTGATATATTATATAAATGGTCCCTTAGTGCCTATGCCTTTTTGTATATATTTACTTAATCTGTATTTTATTCCGTTATAATATTAGTATAACAACTATATTGCATTGTTTCCATTGCGTTCGGCGTCCTTAGTTGAATATGAAGCCTATATATCAATACTGTCTTATACCACTTCTGTACCGGCGACTATATTTTTGTGTTCTACCAATTTTAGATGATTTTGTGCGGTTTTAAATGGATCTGTAGTAGTAAAATGGAACGAGTGAGCTATTTCAAAACCTGTTAATTACTGGAGGCATTATTTAAGCTGATTAAATTCGTTTAATAGTGGTCAAAACAAAGCTAAAAAGACGTAGCCGGTGCAGAAGGGGTTAATATGGGGTCTGGAAATGCTCTTATACAGTGGCTATAACGTGTAATTTGTGTTTTATATATAATCAATGATAATACATAGCTTAGAGCTAAAGTAAATGGTTTTACGTTTTATAATTCTTTAATTGTAGAAAATACCTTTTCTTAATATATATATATATATATATATATATATATATATATATATATATATATATATATATATATATATATATGTATATATATATATCATTACTTTCTGCAGTATTTGATTCTTGCCTGCACGGAAAACTCCGTATCTACTAATCTTACTAAATTGTTATGTCAAGACCAGCGTGGATAGTGAATGTGTCAATGTTTATCTGTAGCATAAGAGGGTCTATAATATGTACTTATTGTTGTGAGAAAACTGGCAGAAACTGTAAATTCTGAAGAAAAAAAATCTGCAGATTACATCTGTCTATTCTGATTACTATATTCTACACTATATTTACCTTTGCTCAGTTCCTTAACAATCTTTGCCACACGAAGTAGTTAGAGTATTGATGTGGATTTTTCATGCGAAGCATACTTTTAAATGTCGTCCATTTACGGAACTGCTTTCATTTATTCTATGAACAAGTTGTTATTTATGAAATGGTGTGGAATTATACTCATGTATACTCAGTTGCCCTCTGACCCTTGACCAGTGCGGACGTCCCCAGTGACCACTAGTGTACCTGTATACCCTTAGTGACCTCCTAGTGTACTTTCTTAGTGATGGCTGTTGTTGATGAGTCTGCTGTCTCCTCCCATACTCACCAGCTTTGTCTTGCTTTGCAAGAAAGACTGGAGAGTGTGGAGCAGGAGATTCAGTGTCTCAAAGATGAAAATTTGGCCTTGAGACTAGCTATGGCGGAGAAGAAGTGTGAGGCTACCGGAAGTGTTCCCAGGGATCGTGAAGCCCCTTGGAAAGTGGTGTCAACAAGTGCAACGGCCTGCAAGCTGAAAAGGCAGCCACTCAAGACCCACAACAACTTCAGCTCCTTGGCTGATGAGACTGATGGCGAGGAAGTGGCGATCATCGAGGCAGTGAGAGGGGAAGGGGGGGGGGGGGGAGGGGTGCTGCTGTTGCTGCAACAACTGCTGCTACAAATCCTGCTACACGCCGACAACGTTAAAAAAGCTAAGTTCATTGTCGGTGATTCAATGGTTAGGTACCTTGACGGGGCTACTAACACTCATGTTAGTAAAGTTGTCTGCCTACCTGGAGCCGGAGTCGGGAGGGTGGCAGAGAAGATGGATGGTGTCCTAGAAGTGGGTGGGGAGGACCCCATCATCTTCATCAATGCGGGGTCCAATGACATATGGAGATGCAGGACTGAGGAGTTGCTGACCAAGTACCAGGAAATACTGGAGAGGATCAAGGAGAAGGGTGGATTTCCTGTGGTACACAGTATCCTGCCAAGAAGAGGGGTACGGAAGGAATGGTCCTCCAGGGCTATTGGTGTAAATAGCCGGCTGGAGAAGTATTGCAAGGCAAAGTCAATACCATTCCTAGATAACTGGACCCACTTCTTTGGTAAGGATGAACTGTATGCCCAGGATGGAGTACATCTTTCTCGACTAGGAGTTTCGACCTTAGCCAGCTCACTGGACAAGATTGTTGCGGGGTTTCGTTAAAAAAACCTGGGTGTGTAAGTAAAATACTGTCTCCATATGGAGCAGGTACTTCATGTGACAAACCAGTGAGTAAAATAGAAATAATCAGTCAAGATAGTGCGGATATAGTGATGTGTAATAGTAGTATCGATAACACTACACATGTAACTGATAGTAAAGATGAGAATACTGATAGAGTAGAATTTCCGTCTAGAGCTAGTAGTTCAACAGGAAATAATAAGTTAGCTAAACACAATAGAAAATTAGTTGCAAATAAAAGTAATAGGTTGAGGGTATATTATACAAATTGTAGGAGTTTATGTAACAAAATGAACGAACTTAGAGCACTCGTTAGCACAGAATATATAGACATAATAGCGCTAACTGAAACGTGGAATAATACAGAATCTAGGCATTTTTTAGCAGAATTTGATATTCCAGGATATAGTTTGTTTAACCCGTGGAGCCCCGGCTAGTTTTGTAATGTTTGCGCACCAGAACCCGGCCGGTTTTCAAAAAATGGTTTTATTCCAGAAACAATAGCGAATGGGTTAGGAATGAAGGAAAAACCACGAAAAACCGCTCAAAAAGCTTAAAAAATGGTCCTACAGAGCCCCCGAAAATGGATTTTATAAGAGTAAAAAATTGAAGGCAATTATCCCAAAAAAACAGGTTATTGCGCGCTCGCGCGCACGCACGTGGACTTTGAGAGTTTTCAACCATCGGCACGGTTGCGTGGGATACGTACACAGTTCCCATACAAATCTGAGCCCTCTTGAGTGGCTACACCTGAGGTTACGGTCGGCGCAATTAGGGTGACGCGCCAGGCGCGTCTCTGGGGCTGTGCGTTACATACATCGCCGACGCGTCAGGCGCGTCGCTGGGGCTGTACGGGTTAAGCAATGTGTGCATTATGGGGGATTTTAATTTTCCGAACATTGATTGGCAGCACCAAATAGGCGACTCCGATTCAGTAGAATTTATTGCGGTAGTACAAGATAGTTTTTTATTTCAATTCATAGATACGCCGACTAGAGGTATTAATATTCTTGATTTAATTGTCAGTAACAATGAACATATGATAAATGATGTAGAGATTGGTGACCACCTGGGAAATAGCGATCATAAATCTATTTATTTTAATATACAATGGACAGGGAATGCTAAGGAGAATATGACACTTATCTCAGATTTCAGAAAAGCCGATTATGGTGGGCTAAGAAAAGACTTAAGGGTGAACCCTATTGTTAAGCAATTAAGTCAGGATATGCCAGAGTTAAACTTGCCACCTATAACCAGTTTATTGCTTCACTCCACAATGCTCAAAATAAATATATCCCTAAAAGAAGATTTAGATCGACGCAGAACCAACCAAAATGGATGACTAATAAGCTAATAGATCTTATAGGAAAAAAGAAAGGAATATATCGAAAAATAAAGAAAGGCGAAAATCATCTACATATATACTATCAGACTCTATCAAGACAGGTCAAAAAGGAAATCAGGAAAGCAAAAAGAAATTATGAAACAAGGATAGCCAGTGACTCAAAAAATAACCCTAAAGATTTTTACCAACTGGAACAAAAGAGAGAGAGGTTCTGGAAGTGTTAGTGAATGCCAGGCTGGATGTATGTGGAATGACAGAGACCAAATGGAAAGGTTCAGATGTGAGAGAATGGGAATGTGGAATGGGTGTGTGTGCTGGAGTGAGTGAAGGAACAGCGAGAGAAGGTGCATGTTTGTTTGAAAGTAGCAAATGGAAGGAATGTGAAAGAGAGTATGGGTCTGTGGGTTCAAGGATTGTGTGGGTGAGAATGAAAGTAGGAATACAAACGTGGGTGATTGTATGCGTGTATGCCCCGACAGAGGATATACTTGAAAGAAAGAAAGAGGAGTTCTGGATGAATGTGGAGGCGTGCCTGGAGAAGTTTGACAAGAACGAAAGAATATTTCTGATTGGGGATATGAATGGTAAGGTGGGTGATAGGAAAGTTGAGGGAGTGGTGGGAGGGTGGGGGGTACCATCAGAGGTGAATGGGAATGGTAGTGCACTTGTGGACGTATGTGTGGGAAGGAGGCTGTGGATAGCCAACACCTTCTTCCGACACAGAATGATCCACAGGTACACGTGGAAACGGATGTTGACGATGAAAGATAAGACAGTGGTGGAACGAAAGTCATTGATTGATTATGTATGTGTGGATGAACGAATGAAGAAATCTGTGATGGATGCTAGGGTGTATAGGGGTATTGGAGGGGGTCTGTCTGATCATTATGTAGTGGTAGCTAAGGTTAGGATACAAAAGAAGTGGGTGAGGAGAGCGGGAGGGAGGCGAGAGGAGGGTGGAATGGTGAGGAGGGTGGAGAGGTTGCTGGAGGAGGAAGTCAGGGAGGAGTACAGGAGAGCAGTGGAAAGACGACTAGGTGGGTTCGACCTGGAAGTTATGGAGGAAGTGGAGGAGATGAGCAAGGTGTTTAAGGATGAGATCTGTGCAGCATGTGAGGAGGTGTGTGGAGTGAGGAGAAGAGGGAGGGGAGTGAAAGGTACAGCATGGTGGACAGAAGAGGTAAGAATAGCTGTGGAAGAAAAGAAGAAAGCATATAGAGTGTGGTTGGGTAGTAGAGGGAATGAAGATTCCGAGAGACAGAAACGAGCGAGGTACGTGGAGAGTAAGAGGGTGGTGAAGAGAGTAGTGAAGGAAAGTAAGAGGGAATTTGGAAGGAATCTGAGTGTAAAATGGAGGGAGAGTAAGAAACTGTTCTGGAAAGAAGTCAAGAAAGTTAGGGAAGGTAGCAAGGGAAACAGTAAGGGTGTGAAAGATAAGAATGGGAGAATGCTAGCCGAGAAGCAAGAGAGAGTCGAAAGATGGAGGGAATACTTCAGTGAGTTGCTAAATGAAAGGAATGAAGAGCCAGCAAACATAGCTGGATATGGTATGGGAGGGAGAAGAAGAGAAGTAGTGGAGGAGGAGGTGGGGATCAGGAGGTCAGAAGTGTGGGAAGCCATGAAAAGAGTGAAGTTGGGGAAAGCACCAGGAACAGATGGAGTGTGTGGGGAAATGTTGAGGTATGGTGGTGAGATAGTGATAGAATGGGTATGGAAAATGTGCAAACTAGCATGGGAGAAGGGGAGTGCACCCGATGACTGGAAGACTGGTATAATAGTCCCCCTATATAAGGGCAAAGGGGAAAGAGGAGTGTGTGGTAACCACCGAGGAATATGTCTTCTAAGCGTAGTAGGGAAGGTATACAGTAGGGTAGTGATTGAGAGAGTGAGAGTGAGAACGGAGAAATGGATAGGCGACGAGCAGGGAGGTTTTAGGAAGGGAAGAGGATGTGTAGATCAGATTTTTACCCTGAATTGTGTTGTGGAGAAGTATCTGGAGAAGAAACAAAAGGTGTATGTTGCCTTTATGGACTTGGAGAAGGCCTATGACAGAGTGGATAGAGAAGGTTTGTGGAAAGTACTTAGAATATACGGAGTAGAGGGCAAGTTGCTGAAAGCAGTGAAGAGCATGTATGAGGGTGCAAAGGCGGCAGTACGTGTGGAGAGTGAGCAGAGCGAGTTCTTTGACCTGAATGTTGGTTTGAAACAGGGGTGTGTGATGTCCCCGTGGTTGTTTACTGTATATATGGATGGAGTCATGAAAGAAATACTATCAAGAGCAGTGAATGTTGGTGTATCGCTGAAAAGGGAGGGAATTGAGTGGAAGCTACCTATACTGCTGTTTGCGGATGATACAGTTCTGATGAGTGATAATGAATGGGAGTTGCAGGGTCTGGTAAATGAGTTTGGAACAGTGTGCGAAAAACGGAATTTGAAGGTAAATACGGGGAAGAGCAAGGTTATGGTCTTCGAAAGGGGTGAAGTCACAGAGTGTGAGGTGAAGCTGAACGGTCAGGCTATGGAGATCGTCAACTCTTTTAAGTATCTGGGCAGTGTGTTGAGTAAAGATGGGACTATGGATGAAGAGGTGCGGGAGAGGGTACAACAGGGGAAGAGGGTTGTAGGAACGCTAAAAGCAGTAACAAGAAATAGGGTGGTCAGTATGGAAGTGAAGAAGTCCTTGCATGACAGTGTGGTAATCCCGACACTGACTTACGGAAGCGAAGCATGGACGTTGGTTGAGAGACTCAGACCAAGAGTGAGAGCAGTGGAAATGAATTACTTAAGGAGTGCGTGCGGAGTTACATGGAGGGATAGACAGACTAATGAGGAAGTAAGAAGGAGGTGTGGTGTGGAGGTAGATGTGCTGGAAAGTGTGAAAAGGAACAACTTGAGATGGTTCGGCCATATGGAACGTATGGAAAGCGAGAGAATGACTAAGAGGGTGTACGAGAGCGAGGTGGAGGGACAGAGGGGGAGAGGTAGACCGAATATGAGGTGGAAGGATGGAGTGAGGAACTACATGAACGAAGGCGGTGCTGGTTGGGGGGAGGGGCGTCGACTGACTGGGGACAGAGGTGCATGGGGGCGGTTCGTTCGTGGCCACCCCTTCGGGGATCACGGCGTCAGGCAATAGATAGATAGATAAATCTAAAGCTAGAGATGTAATAGGCCCCCTAAAAACTTCAATAGGAGAAATAACAGAAAATGATTTAGAAATGTGCAGTACATTAAATAGTCAGTTTCTTTCCGTTTTCACTAATGAAAATTTGGCACAAATTCCAGAAGTCAATATGGTGTATAGTGATAGTATAGAAAATATGTTAAGTACAGTTAGTATAAGTAGAAATAATGTGCTTAAGGAAATTGACAGACTGAAACCTCAAAAATCGCCTGGTCCTGATGAGGTATATGCTAGAGTATTAAAAGAATGCAGAGATGAGTTAAGTAGCCCATTAGCATTTTTATTTAACAAGTCATTAGAAACAGGTTTAGTTCCAGAAGCTTGGAAGCTTGCAAATGTAGTTCCGATCTTCAAAAAAGGTGATAAATCGATAGCATCAAATTACCGTCCCATTTTCAATCATAGGAAAGTTGCTAGAGTCTATTATTGCTAGGAAAATTAGAAGCCACTTAGAAAAATTTAACTTAATAAATTCTTCTCAGCATGGATTCACTCAGGGACGTTCTTGCCTTACTAATTTGCTTAGCTTTTTCTCAGAGGTATATGAAGCAGTAGATAGTGACAAGTCATATGATATTATTTATTTATATTTCAGTAAAGCTTTCGACAGAGTCCCTCATGAGAGATTGATGAGAAAGGTTGAGGCACATGGAATAGGAGGATCGTTGTTGGGATGGATTAGGTCATGGCTAATTGGTAGGAAACAGAGAGTCAGCATAAATGGTACCAAGTCAGAGTGGGGAGCAGTCAAAAGTGGTGTCCCCCAGGGATCGGTATTAGGTCCCCTGTTGTTTCTTATATACATAAATGACCTAGATTTAGGTATAACTAGTAGGATAAGTAAATTCGCAGACGATACTAAAATGGGGAGATCAATTGATTCAGATAGCGATATAGAGTGCCTCCAAAGGGATCTAGATAACTTACATGAATGGTCAGTAAATTGGCAGATGAAGTTTAACATTGACAAATGCAAGGTATTAAAGATAGGGAAGATGCAAACAAATGTTAAATATAAACTAGCTAATTTAGAATTAGATAATTCAGACTGCGAGAAAGATCTAGGTGTGTTTGTTAGCAATGATTTGAAGCCTAGAAAACAGTGTATAAGCGTTTGTAATAAGGCAAACAGGATTCTCGGGTTCATCTCAAGGAGTGTGAGTAACAGAACTGCTGATGTTATCTTAAAACTCTACTTGTCATTAGTGAGACCCGATATGGATTATGCTGTCCAATTTTGGTGTCCGTATTACAGAATGGACATAGATTCATTGGAGAGAGTACAGCGTAGAATGACAAAAATGATCCATAATATTAGAAATCTTTCGTATGAAGAAAGGTTGAAGAAATTAGGTTTACATTCGTTAGAGAGACGCAGAGTTAGAGGGGATATGATAGAGGTGTTCAAGTGGGTTAGTGGGATTAACAAAGGGGACATGACAAATGTACTAAAGCTCAGTGATAGCAAAAGAACTCGTACCAATGGTTTCAAATTAGATCAATTTCGTTTCAGAAAAGATATAGGCAAATATTGGTTTGGTAACAGAGTTGTAGATGGGTGAAATGGACTACCAAGTGCTATAGTGGGATCTAAAACTGTAGGGAGCTTTAAGATAAAATTGGATAAGCATATGGACGAGAAGGGTTGGGTGTGAAGGGGGATCAGCCGGGTTGGGCCAATCAGCGCTCTGCAGACCCCCATAATCCTGCGTTAATCTCTAACCTCTCTAATGTTTTGGTAAGATGATCCTCAGGGTATTAGAGTGTTGAGCCTATAATTGGGCTTTGTAATTGAATTGGGGTTGTGTGGGACAGGGATCTGCCTTGCTTAGGCCAATCGGCTTTCTGCAGACTCCCATTGTCTTATGTTCTTATGTTCTTATGTCCAAAACCGGTGCGTGAGACGTAAATAGAGTAATATGTGTCCAAGTGAAAAATCCGAAATGTTTGACACTAAAGTACAATAATGTGTGCATGAACAAGGTGACCTGGTAATTTGCTACCGAAAATTTAAGACAGAGAAAATGAGATACGCTGGAATAGTGAGCCGTACGGAAATATATTAGGCGTGTGTGAGAAGGAGAAAGGAACACACTGGCATGTTGAGAGAGAGAGAGAGCGTATGTGTGAGTGTGTATGTAATTGGTAAGATGTTCACTAGTAACTGTTATTAGATGAATTAAGAATACACATTTCTAAGAATTAACAGAATATTAAAGCAGCTAATTAACATCTTTCTAACACGCGGCCAATGCTCGCGTCTGCACTATAAACAATCAAAGGGTATACAATAGGAATAGAAAGGTGAAGATGGAACACAGATTTTACTTGCGTAGAAGACAAAAGCCTATGGATGGTCAAGTTTGATGTAGTTTCACTCTTGGGTTGGAGAGTTGCATAATGTAGGGATGGGATTTTGCTACAAGATGAGTGCTACGTGCTCTACGAAGAGGGGGTGGTATACACTGAGAGAGCTCTGAGGAACTCTAATTATTATAATAGCGGTAGAATAGTGAGTGAGATGCAACATTGCAACGAAGAGAGAGAGACTTCAGATAATTGGTGAGTGGACGGGAGTTAACCCTCTCCGACATATGACGCGATGTTGAGCCTATTGGGGATACTTTAAAGCCTTTGTTACCATCAGGGGTATTTATAAACCTTTAGTTTAGTTACTTCAACCTCTGCAGTTGTCTTTGAGTTAGCTATGGGCAGAAAACTAATTTTGGAGAGGTAATTATAAGAGTGAGAGAACTTTATTTCTTATTGCTAATCTTGCAACCTCTGCGTCATAAATGCGTGAAAGGGTTAATTAGGTGGAAGGTTTTCTTTTCTACTTTGTCTAGAAATGTTGTATGAGAGGATCCTCCTCACACATGTGAACAATACTCTGTACATGGACGCACTGTGCCCCTATACAGAGCAAGAAGCTGAGCAGGGGTAAAGAACCCCTGGAGGGAGTTGAGCACACCCAGCCTCTGGGAAGCTCTTTTTGCAAGAGTGGTAATATGATCTTTCCATGAGAAAGCAGAAGAAAAAGAGACACCAAAATTATTTAGAGAAAGTTATAAGTTAAATTGTATGTTGTTGAAGAGTAAGCCATAGTTTTCTGGAAGGGGGCGACGAGTAGACAGATGGAGACATTGAGTTTTGGAAGCATTGAAAGTAATAAGGTTTTCTCTGCCCCAATAAGAGATAATAGAGAGATCAGCAGATAGGTGCTTTATGGTCTCCTTACGTGAGTTTTGGTGTTCCTTCTGTGAGTGATGTTGTGGAAGGCTAGCTGAATAGTGTAATGTAGAGTCGTCAGCATATGAATGAATGGGGCTGGAGATACAGTAGAGAAGGTCGTTAATGAATAATAGGAATATAATTTGAGATATGACAGAACCTTGAGGAACATCAGAGTTGATAGGTTGAGGAAGTGAATGGTGGCCGTCCACAATCGCAGCTATGGAACGGCCAGAAATGAAATTAGAGACAAAGGCAAAGATGGAGGGATAAAAATCGAAGGACGGTAGTTTGGAAATGAGGGATTTGTGCCAGACTCAATCGAAGGCCTTCGATATGTCTAGCACAACAGAAAAATCTCACCGAAGTCTCGAATGGAGGATGACCAAGAGTTAGTAAGAGAAGAAGAAGATCACCAGTTGAGTGGCCCTTAAGGAAGCCATACTGGCAGTCTGAGAGTAGGTTATGGGAAGATAAATGCTTAAGAAATGTTGAGGTAAGAATAGTTTCAAAAAGTTTAGAGATGCAAAAAATGAGAGCAATTGGACGATAGTTGGAGGGTTGAGAGTGGTCACCCTTCTTTGGGACAGGTTGAATGAGAGCGAACTTCCAGCAAGAAGGGAAGACGTTAGAGGAGAGACAAAGACGGAAGAGTTTGCCCAGGCAGGGAGTCAGCACGGAAGCACAATTTTTGAGTACAACAATAGGAACACTGTCCAGTCCGTATGCCTTCTTAGTATTAAGCCCAGAGAGGGTGGAAAGCTTTGTCAGAGGAAGAAGTGACGGTAGTCAGACGGTACATCAGAGTGGAAAAGAGGAGGGAAAGACGAAGAAGAAAAAGTGTTGAAGTTTTTGGCTATATGCCAGAATGCTTGGGAAGAGGTAGAGTTGGATAGTACACATAAATTTAAGGACCGAGTGCTGTACACAAAGTGCGGTTCCGGTTTCACATCCTATTGGCGGCGCTCCAGGCAGCCCTGTTCAGAGCTGCATCAATTGTCAAGGTCTGATCCTACATCTTTCTTGGTCTGCCCTCTGGTGCATCTCCCCCACGTTCACGGATTTGCATCTTTTCACCAAATTTAGTTCATCCATCCTCTTCACTTGTTCAAACCATCTAAGCCTACTAGTACGCATCTTATCACGGACATTCTTGATACCTAACTGTCTCCTCAGCTCTTCACTAGATATCATATCTTGCAGTTTGACCCCACACATACATCTCACTATTATCATCTCGCTACATTCCATTCTGTTGATATCATCCAATTTGACAGGCCAAGTTTCTGAAGCATTTATCATTGCGTTTCTAACACATCTAGAGTACTGTACACCTTTCTTTTCAAGGAGAGAGGAAGTATTTTCATAGTAAATAGTGGCAGCAGTTCTCAGAACTTTCCCCAGCCGCATTTTACCCTCTCACGTTCTTGACGCAATTTTGAGCCTATTAGGGATACTTTAAAGCCTTTATTACCATCAGGGGTATTTAGAAACCTTTAGTTTAGTTACTTTAACCTCTGCAGTTGTCTTTGAGTTAGCTGTGGGAAGAAAACTAATTTTGGAGAGGTAATTATAAGAGTGAGAGAACTCTATTTCTTATTGCTAATCTGGCAACCTCTGCGTCAAATGGTCGTGAGAGGGTTAATTCTGACGATAATGGCGGCCTCGGCTGGACTACCACTGGCAGAGATGGTATCTCCCAAATAGTAAAACTTGTCCACCATCTCAAGTGCCTCATTGCAAAAGTTAACAGTCTCGAGCCGGCCACTGAACACAAGCTCACCTTTGCATACTATGAATACAAATTTCTAAACTTCAGACTTCTTCCTGGGTAGAGATCCCTTCTTCCCGTGGTGTACCCAGCAGCGGCAGACGCTACACTGAATTGAGTTCGGGCCCACCATTTTTGCTCCACACTGTGCATGGGTATACACCAATTTTGTCTACCTATCCAAGCCCTAAACTCATGTGTAAAGCCTAATACTAACAAATGTAATTATCCCTGCCGTGCTGCCCAGGAGCCTGTTTTTTACTGCCTATTTTAATTATTGATAATTTAAAATGCATTAAATTTATTAAAAAAACAAAAACAAAAAAACACAATGAATATAAAATTATCAAAAGCTTTTCCTGGCCGTACACTGTATATCATCAATTAGGCTCTAAAAGGGTATGGAAGGGCATTTAACCCCTTATTAGCGGGGCCCAACTTAAGTCCGTATCTAAAAACCTGGACTATGTGGCGGGGACCGACTTAAGTCTGTGTGCAATTTTTGAGCAAGAGGCTGTGAGAGAGAGACGAGCGACGGGAGGAGCGTAGGTTGCCTCATGACCGCTCGGCACGGACCCTGCGCGCCTACTGACATCTACTCCTCACAACTCCACCCTCCCTACCTCGCCACACAGGGAATTATATAGAGAAATTACCGTATTTTAGGGTTTTTGCACTCGTGTTGCATGATCGTTGCAAGAGAACGTGTGGTCGTAGAAGGATAGTTCTGGTGTCATTGGAAAGCTCAATTTACGCCCTTTCAGGGATACATAATTGTATTACGCTCTGGCTCTTGTTTATGCATGAAAAAGAGCACGGAAACAGGGCCCTTTAGGGTAAACAAAAAACGCTGGGCGCGTAGTGGAAAAAAACTGACGGGCCCGCTCGTAAGGTGTTAAATCATTGGGTATATTGATAGTGATTTACCTTTCTATACATTTATTTTATAGTTTTACTACTACCAATATACAGTACCTTTAATAAGGTATATCATTATTGACACATAATTGACAGTAGGGAATTTCCCCTGGGAGTAAGGGAATAGAATATGCCCCACGTGCCTCCTGCGTGTTGTAAAAGGTGACTAATGGAGGGTTCACACATTCACGTATATGCTCCCGACAGCTCCCGTACGAAGGTTTATTGGTAGTTGGCACCCGAATATTGGTAGTTTGGTCAAACGTAAGGGCATATTACGCAAAATGTAAATGAAATTGTGTACAGTCGGGGGGGTTGGTACGCATCGCGGGAGTAGCCATACGGGTCAGGGAGGCGGTTGGTGCGGGCGATGCTGCCCGGTATGTTTTGAAATTCGAATCAGATACGGGGCTCGCGCTCACGTATGTCAAAAGTCGGGAACTTTTACGACCGTCCGGCCCACCACGGCCGTCTGATGGGAGCAGCCCCGTAAGACGTAGCCGCTCGCCCGTCAGACGTGAGCTGCTCCCGTCAATCGTAAAATATTCCCGTCAAACGGGAAAGTTTACGTTCGTCGGGAAGTATATGGCAACACCGCCGCACTGCGGGCTGGCGGGAAGACGCGGCAACGATGTACTGGGGAGTACATAAGGACCAGCGGGACACACTGCCGTCAGTCATACCTCTCACCATACCGGAGCAACAACCTACAGCCAACCCTGCCACCCTGTCACCCTCTGCACGCTGCCCTGCCCTGCCCTGCTATGTGTTTGCCATCAATGGCTCCTATACAATGCGGCAGGTTCCATCGTTCCTCAAAGCCGCTGGCAACCTCCTTCCATTCAGCAGGCGATTGTGGCATTTTGAGCTCCTGATCTCCGTAGACAGAGATGAGGGCCTGGCATGTGTCTGGAACAATTTGGCTGATGGTGTTGTGGGCAACCCGAAAGGAGTACTGCAGGCTCCTGTAGGTTTCACCCGTAGCGAGGAAACGTAGGGTGATGGCCACCCGCAGACCATTAGGTATGGGTTTTCGCCAGAACGTAGGTTTCCTCTGAATGATGGGGGTGACACGTTCCACAATCTCATCAAATAGTTGTTTGTCTACCCGGGTGAAGTTCTTGTACATGTGTGGACATTCTCTGGCCAACTCTTCCATCAGGTTCTCATAATGGCCATGTTCAAGCCTTCGTTGCAGATAAGGCCACACCCACACTGTCCTCTTGCTCCTTTCCTTCTTCTCTTGTTCCTCTTGATGGATGTAGTTTGCTATTGCAAGTAGTTTTAAGATTTCTATGTAGGAAAGGATCCATTTCATTAGCCGCGTGTTATGCCTGTTCTCCGGTTTGATTAGGGAGTTCACAAAATTTAACTCCTCCAGGATGAATTCCGCGATGTTGTTCATGGTGCCGAGGAAGGAGTGGGAATGGCAAAGGTGTGGCCAGTCCTGCCCTTTTGTAGTTCCCAGATTCCAACCCATACCTACGTGGTTGACAAAGACTGTCTTTGTCTGTGTTTGGACAGACGGGGTGTGCCTACGATTGTCCGGAACCGGTCCAGGTAGGTCCTAAACAATCCCAAGACGTACGGCCTCAGCTACGCAGGTCTTGTGGGGGCGTGGCATGGGCGTGGCCTGTGTTCCCGCAAATCGGGCAGCCCATGCGGACGAACGGGGAAATGCTTACGCAAGTCGCAAACACGTACGTAGTTCAATACGACTACATTACGACTGACGTAACACTGGCCCCGTCACGGTACGTCTGTCGGGAAGTACAATAGTCGTGGTTATACGGGCGTTCACGGCCGGACTACTCCCGTCAGAACACAAAATTGGCGATTACGCCTGACGGGAGCTGTCGGGAGCAATATACGTGAATGTGTGAACCCAGCATAAAGAGGTTGGGTTGGTGGACTTGCGACCCCCCACCCGTGAAAAATACATACTGCAACTATGAATGAACGAATAGCCTAGGACGTGGACAGACTTAATGTTGACGAACCCCAACCTACCATGGACAGTCTTAGAAATGCGATTTGGAATGTAGGAGGCATGGGGAGGAAAGAGATCTCCCAACTCTGCTTTGCTCCATTAGTTCGGGGATTCTAAGACACTTCACCCTATAAATTTGGCGATTATAAGATGCCTCATCCCATTCAGGCTTATATAATTATTCTGACGAGCGAATGCAAGCCTGCAATTTAGGAGAAACCGACCGTCGACCGGGATATTTTTGTGGTTTGAGAGGGTTCTGGAAATGCATTTATTAGTCCTTAGTCTAAGAAACAAACAAAATATTACATTGCTTGACAATTTCAAGAGGAATCAAGACCCTCAACAATAATAAAGTAGACGTGCCGTTTCGCCCAAAATCAAATTGGCATACCCAACTCTGCGATGGGTCACCATCATCACTACTAGTCGCTAGCACCATTGCTATCATCAGCATTACTATTAGTATAATCATCACTACTACTCTCACAATTATTACTACTACTGTCATTATCACTACAACTTTCACCATCATCAGTACTACTCACCATCATCACTAATACTGTTACCATCGTCACTACCATCATCACTACTGTCATCATCATCACTACTGTCATTATTATCACACAACTACAACCATTATCACTACTATTATCACCATCATCACTACTATCACCATCATCCCCATTATCACTACCATCACTTCTAATGTCAACTAAACTAACTTAACCTAACAAATGCGGGGCGAGTTGTTTTCGGGGCGTCATCTCCAGCAACCATCACCAACATCAACAATACTTTCACCATCATCACTACTACTATCCCCATTATCTACTACCATCATCACTGCTACTATCACCACCACTATCACAACTACTTTCACAATCATGACTGCCCTCACTAACATAACCTAACTTAACCTGACAGATGCAGGGCGAGTTGTTTTCGGCCCCAGAATGATGGCGCCATCATTGTTGGGGGGGGGCAATTTTTTTTTTTTACCTAAAATCATAACTATTGCGCAAATTCAAAAATATTTGTTTAATTACCGTCGCATTCACACACCGAATGTTTGTGTGAAGTTTGGTGAAAATCCGTCGAACGGTCTAGGAGGAGTTATCGGACAGACAGACAGACAGAAAGATATACAAATATTTCTCGACTGAACAGACCATAAACTAACTTAACCTAACAAATGCGGGCTAGATTTTTTTCGCCCTCTAAACGATGGCGTTCTGTGTGAGTGTGCCCCTACGGGGCACACACACCCAGAACGCCATCATCATTGCTTGGCAATAGGTACAGAGTGGGGGCTGGGGGTCCTGAGGGGTGGGAGCTGGTGGGGTGGGGGGCTAAACCATATTTTGGACCTAAAATCATAACTATTGCATTTTTTTTTTTTTTTTTTTTTATTACCGTCGCATTCACGCACCGAATGTTCTTGTGAAATTTGGTGAAAATCCGTCGAACGGTCTAGGAGTTATCGGACAGACAGACAGACAGACAGACATTTCGGCCGGCATGTACCAATACTGTGGCCAATACCACTCTGCTTACTTACACAGAGTTGATTAAACAAAATGCCATAATATCCCCCAAGACTTCTGATGAGATAGTGTTAAACCATTTTACATCCGGGGGTCCTATTTATAGCCTCGTCCGGGTACCTGATTGGTGGGCGGCTAATTCTACCACTATGAGTGAAAGTTTCTGTTGGGCCCGTGAACTTAGTCGCTCTAGCGAGAGTCTTATCTGGAACGTATTTAACTCGACTTATGTTGCTCGCCGCTAAATAAGGGTTAAGCAAGGGAATTCCTTTGGATTCTTTTACTTTAGCTGTGGGTGAACCATTCATACGGCTACCGTCAAAAGATACGCCTCGCGGTTCCACCTTGTCTGGAGGACACTCTTCCTCACTACTTAAAGTCTTATTTAAATCTCTCAGGGAAACTGAAACTTTGCTGTCTGGGACCGTAGACTTTTCCTCCTCAGTAAGCTCAGAGAAATCATCTTCCGCACTAGATACGATCTCTTCGCTTCCTAGGTCTCCTTCTGGCTCAACCTCTGGAAGACCCTCTCGGTTTTTTCGACTAAGTGACCACCAGAGTGGAGAATCTTCTAGGTAGTCCCGAGTCGGAGTAGGACCTCTAACGTTGGGTCGAACCGAGGAAGTATCAGGGTCGTCAACCCTGAATTCTGTTTCCTCTTCGCTCCCTTCCTCGCTACTCCACTCGCTTATCTCCGGAGGAAGATTACCCTCATATCGTTTGGTATGATGAATATGAGTAACTGAGCCCCATAGTAACTATCTCCATAATTTAAGTATAACACTTGATAGGGCCCGTTTATCTCGACAACCCTGAAAGGACCCGCATATTTCTCCTCCAGTTTACCAGCTCGGGTGGGGTCATGTCTCTTGACCAAAATATACTCCCCACGGTAATAAGGATTATTTAGAAAAACTTCCTTAGGTTGTTGCTGATCAATATGATCATGCACTTGCTGTCGTCGCTCCCCTGGTTCCTTCCAATACTTTCCGGGTTGGGAATACTGCGTGTAGGAACGGGGGTATGGAAATAGTCGTTCTTGAGGCAATTTCGGTATGTTGCCAAAGATAACCTCATAGGGAGAATACCCCGTAGTCCTACAAACCGTGGTATTTATTCCCCAGACAATTTCAGGCAAAAGTTCCGGCCAACCCCGGGCGATTTTCTCCCCTTGGGAACTCAGACTAGCCCGGATGCAGTTGGCTAACACCCTATGATTCCTTTCACAGACAGCATTTCCTTGCGGGTAATACGGGGAGGTGTGCTGCATCTGGTACCCCAAGGTTTCTCCCAAGTGTTGCCAGATCTCATTATTAAATTATTTTCCCCTGTCACTCAGAATACCTCCAGGGGTGCCATACACAAAAATGATCTTTTCCAGGATAGCCTTGGCCACCGTTTCTGCTTTCTTGTCCGGGATAGCGCAAGCAACCGTGTATTTAGAGAAAATGTCGACACAGGTCAAGATGTACCTTTTGTTTGTCTGTCTGGGCAGAGGTCCCATAATATCCACTGATAATTTGGCCCAGGGTGTACCAGCGGTAATATATCCGGGCAACTATCTAGGTCCCCTTCCATCTTTGCCCCTCTGGCATCCCAAACAATTTTGAACGACTTCTTTAACAATCTGGTCGGCCCTCTTGGTCCAGTACCTTTCATTGAATTGTTGGAGAACCCTAGACTGTCCCAAATGAGCCTCTCGTCCCTTTTGTCCGTGGAGGATTCGGATCATGTGTTTTGCCTCTGAATAATCAAGTACGACCCGATCTTGAGAATCCCTCCAGGCTCCCTCCGAAAACTTTATTTTATTACTAGGTCTAGGGTCAGGGTTTTTTTTGTGAGGTTCAGTGGGTTGAACGGGGGCTTTTGGTAGTCGAGACAAGCCATCGGCATTAGTGTGTAATTTACCGGGTCTATGTCTAACTTCAAAAGAGTACTCTTCCAAAATCCGCTTCTACCTGACAAATAGTCCGTCTTCCGTTTTCATTTCTCGGAGCCATTGTAAGCTATGGTGGTCCGTAATAACTTCAAAGTGGACCCCGGCTAGATACGGACGGAAATATTGTACAGCCCACACTAGAGCTAGACATTCCTTTTTCGTAACGCTATAATTCTTTTCGCCCTTATTCAGTGTCCGGCTAGCACAGGCCACTATGCTTTCCTTTCCGTCCACTTTCTGGGCCAGAACGGCTCCGAGCCCTTCATCAGAAGCATCAGTGTACAGTTGAAACGGCTTGATGAAATCCGGATGACAAACTATGGGGTTAGAAGTTAGTTTTTGCTTAGGGTGATCAAAAGCTACCTGACAACTCTGATCCCAGTCGAACCTCCTCCTTTTTTCTAGTCTCTGAGTTATGGGTCGAGCAATCTTAGAAAAGCTAGGTATGAACCTTCGATAGTAGGCCATCCCCAGAAACGCTTGAATCTCTTTGACAGAGGACGGAGGTGAGATTTCGGCAATAGATCCTATGACTTACTGCTTTAAACTTCGTGTGACCAGGCATTTTGATGCAAACGTCCCCGTAATTTGGGGGAGACACTCGTACAGGCAACATGCCTTTTGTCCCCTTCATATGCATAACAAAAGTAGACAAGCATACAATAAGAAAGGAAAACAATTCAATAGTATGTTATGAGATAATAATAGGACAGGCATTGGTATAGGTTATTGAATACAAAACGATACAATATAGTTACACTAGAGATAATGATTACAATAATACTCACAAACAGACAAAAATGCACATACAATGAAAAGGGAAATTGACTGAACAGTAAAACATCAGATATTTAGAGGATAATCATTGGTAACGCCCAGGGTAGAGCAACAGTAGATATATTATGTGGGTTCAAGTCCTGGTTCCTATCGGCCGTCGGTTCACGGTAGGTCTAGACATTACAGGTCGATGTTGGGATGAGGGTCGGGATACAAAGCGAGATATCGTAGGCTTAGATGCAGGTCGGGACATAGTAGGCCTAGATGCAGGTCGGGTTGAGGTAGATCGGGACATAGCAGGCTGAGACATAGTAGGCCTAGAAGAATGATGGATAGAGGCAGGTCGGGACATGCTTGGTCGACTCATAATGATATGGTGAGGGTGGTGGTGATGGGGAAGAGGACGATGGCCATGATAGTGAGGGTGGTGGTGGTGGTGGGGAAGAGGACGATGGACATGATAGTGAGGGTGGTGATGATGGGGAAGAGGATGATGGACATGATAGTGAGGGTGGTGGTGGTGGTGGTGGGGATGGGGACGACGATGGTGGTAGTGGTAGCGACGGTAGCAGATAGGGCACCACCCACCATGATCACTATACACAGTAACTTCTGGTGGCCGTGGTGGTGGTGGAGTGGTGTCGACGTGATGATGGTGGGGATAATGGTAGGGAAACGAAGTATAGACACCCACGGACCCCTTCTCTCCCTGTACTAATATCCCTTCCACCCCGAACAAGCACACGACTGCTAAAGCGGGCATCCCATACAGTACGTAAAGACCCGACAAGAGCCGATCTTTTCAAAATATTTGAATTTTTGCTAAATCGTCTGTGATCGAGTAAAGTCGTGTAAATCAATCGGCTCTACTCGAGTTGATCTGGAACTGGACGGGGTGCCCGCCGACAGGTCCGTGAAGTCGGCCAATAATTAGTGTATACGCTATTTTTCAGCCGACTTTTTTTGATGGTCGGGGGAAAAAAACGTTAAATTTTGGACGTGTTGCTGACGTATGTCGATCGGTTTTCGGACGTGCAGCAATCGTTTTTGACGTACAATAGTCGGGAAATAATCGGGCAAAATGTTCGAACAAGACTATAGTACGCTCGACACGACCATGACATGACAAACGCCCGACTAAAAACAGACAACCCAGTATGCCATACGTCCACAAGATGTTTGGAATCACGTCCACATGTCAAGCAGCCGACATCAGGTTGACTCACACGCCAGCGAACAGATAAATGCGACCAAATGTTCATGTTCACACGTGTTAATCGCGTTCAGTACAATCCTGTCAGTGACCCCTAGGCTGTCGGACATTGCAAACTTGGACCGCTACCTGGAGAATGCCGTCGCTGGGCCACTGAGGGACTTCAATTATTAGTTTCTCTTTTCCCCCCTATCTCTATTTTCCTATCGGGTTTGTTTTATTAGTTTAAATTCACCAAATAGCATTTCTTTTCCCCCCTATATATCTCTATTTTCGTATCTGTTTTTTGTACTTTTACAATAAAAACAAATTTATAATATGTTGTTTGCCATATCCTTGACCTAATGTAAGTTTAATTCATGTAAACGCTAAGATAACTCTGCACAAATATGACTTCAATTACCTAAATATTTATAGAAATGTTAGTACCAAATAATCCTACCATAATATCTCGTGCAACTAACATATAACAAACCAACTACAGAAGGAATGAAATAAAATAATGATAAATAATGATGAATAAAATAATAATAATGAATATAAATACATGTCAGGGAAAATAAATAAATTAACGAAAATATAAGTTTGTTACAAATACCTAGAACAAATAGGAAACATTTTTGAGTGGCAAAATCAATTAGAAAAGAAATAGAAATTTGTAGAAATCTATAGAACAATTATGAACCATGTTGAAAGTGAAAATAAAATATAAATTATAAAAGAGATGGAAATACATGGAAAAAATATGAAACATGTTGAGGGCAAAGCAAATGTTATAGAAAACTATAAAGGAGATAGAAATATATAGAAAAAATATGAAACACATGTTGAGAGGAAAAAAAAAAATATAAGAGAGAAATATAAGAGATAGCAATATATGGAACAAATATTAAACATGTTGAGGGCAAAGCAAATGTTATAGAAAACTATAAAGGAGATAGAAATATTTAGAACAAATGTGAAACCTATGTTGAGAGGGAAAAGGAAATATAAGAGATAAATATAACAGAGATAGAAATCTATAGTGCTGGGCTCCATGGTGCAGATGCAAGGTTTGGTGGTAGACTGTGTGGGGGTCTACAGCCCCCGACCTTTATATAGGGTTGGGTACTTGGTCGTGCTTCTGTCGTAGGAGTCGACCCTGTCGGGTGACACATGTATGTATCGTGCGACACACTTGCGCAGCACATATGCTGCTCGTCTGGCAGATGGCTAACATCCTAACAACATCCTAACAACATCCAACTTAGCGTACTGTGAACGTGTTGCGCGGACGTGTGTGTCGTACTGACATCGTAATAGGGTCACGAGTTAACGTGTGGCAGACGTAAATGTGTCGTGAGTGACGTGTGAGTGACGTGTGACTGACGTGTGAGTGACGTGTGACTGACGTGTGAGTGACGTGCGGCTGTCCTTGTCTGGCGAGCCTCGTGTCAAATGTGTCGATTCGGCAAAAAGTTGTTAAATCGGCTAACATCGGCCGTTGTCGTGTATGGGACGCGGCCTTAAGACACAACACTGTTCGGCTACGGTCTCGTCCCATGTCTGGAGCTGTATACCGAAGCCACATATCAACAAGAGGCTAAACACCACCACCAACGCTATTAATGCCCACATTATGATTGGTTGTTGTTAAGAACTAAAAATAAATGTTCTTGTTTCCTTGTTTTTTGTTGGTCAGAGAGAGAGAGGGAGCGTATCTAAGTGCATTTATGACAAATTCCTTCTAACTACGTGTGTCCAGGCATTTTGACTCGAATGTCCCTTGATTTTGGCCCTGTTACTCTTTCAACTCGGGGGAGGCAGTCGATACAGGCAGTTCTGCCTTTTGCCTCCTTCACTCTCATTTAAAAAAAATATATAGTTGTACTTATTTTTTATTTTATTTTTTTATAGGATGAGAAAAACAAAAGGCAGAACTGTCTGTGATGAGTGCCTCCTCCCAAGTTGAGAGAGTGACAGGACCAAAATCAAGGAGTGTTCGAGCCAAAATGCATGTACACACAGAGTTTGAAGCAATTTAAGTCATAGGATGAGGAGAGAGAGAGTTCCAGAGCTCAGCTGTTGAATAGAAGAAAGATTGGGAATACTGTATAATTTTACTCTTGGGTTGGAGAGTTGCACAGAGTAGGGGTGGGATTTTGTTGCAAGACGGGTGTTATGTACTTTATGTAGAGGAGGTAGTATACTGTACATAGAGATCTCTGAGAAACACTGATTATTGTAATAGCGAGAGAGATACAACATTGCAGAGAAGAAAGAGAGATTGCAGAGAGTTGGTGAGTGGATATGAGTTAATGAGACGAAAGGCTTTCTTTTCTATTTTGTCAAGAAGTGCTCTGTGAGAGGATCCTCCCAACACATGTGAACAATATTCAATACATGGCCGCACTGTGCCTCTGTACAGAGTAAGAAGCTGTACAGGGGTATAGAACCCCTGGAGGTGGTTGAGCACACCAAGATTATGGTTTTAGCAAGGGTGGTAATATTGTCTTTCCAAGTGAGATCAGATACTAAGAGAAGATAAAGGGTTGCATTGTGTATTGTTAAAGTATAGGCTAAGGGATAAACCTGTGGGAGTTCTTGACAGGTAGATAAATGGAGAAATGGGGTTTTGGAGGCATAGGAAGCAACAAGATTTTTTCTGCCCCAAATTAAAATGGTTGATAGGTCAAAAGATAAGTGTTCTATGGCATCATCAAATGAATTTTTGAGTGCTTGCTTGCTGAGGGGGTTCTGAAAAAGAAAAAAAAATGAATAGTTTACAGTAGAGTCCTCAGCATATGCATGGATAGGACTGGAGGTACGGTTGAGATGATCATTGGTGAATATTAGAAAGAGAATTGGAGATAGGACAGAACCATGAGGAACACCGGAGTTGATAGGTTGAGGAGGTGAACGATGGCCGTCCACAACCACAGCTATAGAACGGCCAGAAAGGAAATTAGAGATAAAGACACAGGTAGAGGTAGAAAAACCGAAGAAGTGTAGTTTAGAAATTATTAGAGATTTGTGCCAGACTCTATGAAAGGCCTTCAATATGTCTAGTGCAATAGAAAAAATGTCACCAAAGTCCCGAAAGGAGGATGACCAAGAGTTAATAAGATATGACAAAAAAATCAACAGTAGAGTGACCCCTAAGATATCCATACTGGTGATCTGAGAGTAGATTATAGGAAGATAAATGCTTATGAAATTTTGAAGTAAGAATAGTTTAAAACACTTTGGAGATGTAAGAGATGAGAGCAATTGGACGATAGTAGGAGGGTTGAGAGCGGTCACCCTTCTTTGGGACAGGTTGAATGAGAGAAAACTTCCAGCAAGATGGGAAGACGTTAGAAGAGAGACAGAGATGTATGCAGTTTGCCAAGGCAGGGAGTCAGCACGGAAGCAAAGTTTTTTAGTACAACAGAAGTATCACCATCCGGAGTGTTTGGCGAGTTGAAGAACAGATTTGGTTTGATTCCGGGCAGAAACATAGGAAGAATGAGATTCTGGAGTTTGAAGGCATCGGTACCGTTTACGGATAGCAGTAGAACAAGCGTGAGTAAACCAAGACTCTTTGGCAATAGTTTGAGAGAAAGAAAATGGAATGTATGCCTCCATGCCCGACGCCTTCAAACTCATAGATCTCATTCTTCCTATGTTTCTGCCCGGAATCAAACCAAATCTGTTATTTGACTCGCCAAACACTCTTTCATCAATAATAAATGCACTGAACTATACAACTCTAGCTCTTCCTAAGCTTTCTGGGGTGTAGCCAAAAACCTCTCTAACAAATGTTCTTCGTCTTTCCCTCCCCTTTTCCACCTCCACCTTGGATGATTCTGGTGCTATTCTTCGCTCTCCACCCCTTCTCATTTACTCATGTCTAATATCCGAAGACGTATCTTCTACCATCTCTAGGCTTAATAGTAAGAAGGCATAGGTCCAGATGGTGATCCTCCTGTTGTAATACAAAACTGTGCTTCTATGCCGACTCCCTGCCTAGGCAACCTCTTCCGTCTCTGTCTCTCCTCTAACTTCTTCCCTGCTTGCTGGAAGTTTGCTCTCATTCAACCTGTCCCAAAGAAGGGTCACCCTTCTCAATCCTCCAACTATCATCCAATTGCTGTCATTTCTTGCATCTCCAAAGTTTTTGAAACTATTTACACTTCAAAATGTCTCAAGCATTTCTCTTCCCATATGTGTATCCATGGTATGTTGTTCCCTCCCTTCTCTTTAATTCTACTCTGCATAACTTACTTCTATCACCCCCCCCCCCCTTTTCCTTCCTCTCTTCACACCTTCCTGCGTGTCACCCTCTTCTCCACTCTCTTCCTTTCTCCCCCCTGCTCTCGTCTCACACAAGTCTATCTCTCTCTTCTTGACCCCACGTCCGCCCCCCCCCCCCCCACCCTTTTGCAATTGCCTTGGAAGAGACGAGGACGAAGTACATCAAGATAAATGTCGGAGCCAAGAAGTGGAAGAGGAAGAATAGATATAAGAGTAGAGTAATGAGATGTGGTTAAAGAGAAGAATGCGAACAATGGGTAGAAAGGATGAAACAAAATATACAGAATATGACGAAGCTGAGAATAAGTAGTAGGAGAAAAAGACTAATACAGAAGAACATGAGAAATAATGGTAGAATGAGAAACTATAGACGTGCCGTTTTGCTCAAAATCTAAACGGCATACCCAACTCTGCGATGGGTTACCATCATCACTACTAATACCATCATCAATCACCATCATCACTACTACTGCCATCATCACTACAACTGCCACAATCATCACCATTACTATGATCATCATCACTACTACAATTACAATCATCGCTACTACTCTCACCATCATCACTACTACTGTCACCATTGTCACTACTATACCATCTTAATCACTACTATCATTATTGATACTACAACTATCAACCATCATCACTACTCTCATCACCACCATCTTACAATCATCATTACTACTGTTAACATCATCACTACTACTATAACCATCATCATTACTAATGTCACAAGTATTACCACCATGTATCCTACTGTCACCATCAGCACTACTACTACCATCATCACCATTACTATGATCTTCATCATCAGAACTATTGTCATCATCACTACAACTTTCACCATCATCACTACTACTCACCATCATCACTAATACTCACACCATCGTCACTACCATCATCACTACTGTCATCATTATCACTACAACTATCATCATTACTTGTCACCATCAAATAATGCTAAACATATAATTCGTGCATGTCCTCAACAAATATTCCACAAAATTAACAAATGTTCACTGCCTAAACTGTGAGAAAAATCTGCACAATAACCTGCAATTATATGTCAGTTCACCAAATCCTGAGCTAGGTCGCCATTTGTTACGATCGGGTCTCGTATAAATCAGTGGCTCTTATACATTGGACTAGACTGGCATAAATGCAACAACGGAAACGCTAGATCCAACCCCTGATATATAATCCCGTCGAACAAAGAACACATAATTATACCCTCCAGAGTTATATCTGCGATAGCGGGGTATCTTAACTCTCAGTATCTATGTGCTTCTACTATAGGCTGATGTTCTCTGAAACAGCCTATTACATATAACATATGGTTGCTTAGTTATGGTACACAAGGAAAAGATAGTTAATTTAATTAAATCACAAGAGTGATCTAATGCAACAAGAAGAAGGTTTACTTAAAGTTACTTTAATCAATAATATATGTCACTCCTTTATGAAAGAAAGTGTTGTAAAGTCCTCAAGCACCGAACAAGGAATCTTCTGAATAATGTCGGATGCTACTAAGAAGAACGTATCGGAAATGGAACCACAAAATAGCAGGAGGCAGGACAATGCACGTGTAGGCTAAATACACAAAAAGGCTGGACATATAATGTTATTGGACACAAGAATATTATAAGCGGTGCAACTGTAATAATGCTCGCCACGAAAAAGTAGTACTCCTATTAACAAAACCGGTCTATGCTGGTTGTGTCTCTCTACAGCAACCTAGACCTCAAAATGCTTGTGTAAAAATAATGAGTATGCATAAAAGAGTATATGATCTAATCCAGCTAATGTCTACCCAGGTTAATAAAGTCTAGCTGGGATGCGCAAAGGTACAGAATTTTGGTGGAGCAAGGCAGCTCCTAGCCTAGTGTGGACCTTGGGTCTGTGCGGCCTGATTACGATAATATGAAGGGGTGCTCTCTTGAGGATTCTCGATCACAAGTATCGAGTATCCTCCTGGCGACCCCCAAAAGTAAAAGCAAATAGAGTTAGAACAGTGTTGGGTGGATTAGGCAAGCAGCCCTCACACACTACACAGTCTAAACTCCAAGGTACACAGACGAAAGATCCACCCAGGTAACCCACAGAATCCGTAGTGTCGTGTAGATCAAAAGTAGCCTACACACATTGAAAACACCAACAGCAAGGTACCTGATCCCTAGTCTAGCATTATTTAACCCTGTAGAAACATTAGTGATTGATGGAGACAGTCTGAGCAATACAATCTCCCAAAAAGACAATGACTATCTTCAACCTTAATCTAGTACATAAGAAATGTGAGATCCAGCATATAATACAGTCTGGCCACCAATTCAAGGTGTGGCTGCAGAGAACCAGAGGGGAATTGATATTAATAAAAGGTGAGGAAGTAGTGGAAATGATAGAGGCAGTAGGAGAGAAAGATTCTAAGACAAGAGTGTGGGACAGTTCAAGGGAGATGCTTAGAGTATGCTGTCTGGGAAGGATCTGACAAGGATATTCCCAAGGACCTCCTGGCTGGAGTCCCAGTTCGCAAGAATGGCACGAGGGCGTGCGACAGTCGCCCAGTAAAAAGCCTAGTAGTAGGCAGTGTTAGGCAGGAGGCAACGAATCCCGCGAGGCCTATGTAAGGGGGCCAGCCACGCGCCGCACTCACTACCAAGTCACACCACATATGTCTCTCTCTCTCTCTCTCCCTCTCCCGCACGCCTTCCCATCATTCAACTACTTAACACAATACTTTCAATTGACTAAATAAAATAGAAAGGATTGTGACAGACGAAAATAAAGAACAGTTCTGAACTGTCTGCAACACAAGCTTTCTCGAGAAGGAAAGTACACAATGATAGGTAGACTGTAGCTATATTATCTGCCCTGGCGAGTCCTAGCGAGTAAGCCATGCGGTTCTGGGGGAAGCGGTGAGCGTCACACCCCACCCAAGATTTTTAAGAGGCTCCAACTATGAGCTCTAAATCTGACACGCAGAACCCATACAAAATTCCCCACTCCTAGCCACCCAGCGACAATAAGAACATAAGAACATAAGAAAAGGGGAGTCTGCAGAAAGCCGATTGGCCTAAGCAAGGCAGATCCCTGTCCCACACAACCCCAATTACAAAGCCCAATTATAGGCTCAACACTCTAATACCCTGAGGATCATCTTACCAAAACGGTTAGAGATTAACGCAGGATTACGGGGTTCTGCAGAGCGCTGATTGGCCCAACCCTGCTGATCCCCTTCACACCCAACCCTTCTCGTCCATATGCTTATCCAATTTTATCTTAAAGCTCCCTATCGTTTTTAATCCCACTATAGCACTTGGTAGTCCATTCCACCCATCTACAACTCTGTTACCAAACCAATATTTGCTATATCTTTTTTGAAACGAAATTTATCTAATTTGAAACCATTGGTACGAGTTCTTTCGCTATCACTGAGCTTTAGTACATTTGTCATGTCCCCTTTGTTAATCCCACTAACCCACTTGAACACCTCTATCATATCCCCTCTACTCTGCGTCTCTCTAACGAATGTAAGCCTAATTTCTTCAACCTTTCTTTATACGGAAGATTTCTAATATTATGGATCATTTTTGTCATTCTACATTGTACTCTCTCCAATGAATCTATGTCCATTCTGTAATAAGAACACTAAAATTGAACAGCATAATCCATATGGGGTCTCACTAATGACAAGTAAAGTTTCAAGATAACATCAGCAGTTCTGTTACTCACACTCCTTGAGATGAACCCGAGAATCCTGTTTGCCTTGTTTCGAACACTTATACACTGTTGTCTAGGCTTCAAATCATTGCTAACAAACACTCCTAGATCTTTCTCACAATTCGAGTTTTCTAATTCCACATTAGCTAGTTTATATTTAACATTTGTATGCATCTTCCCTATCTTTAATACCTTGCATTTGTCATTGTTAAACTTCATCTGCCAATTTACTGACCATTCGTGTAAGGTATCTGTAAATTGGCAGATGAAGTTTAACATTGACAAATGCAAGGTATTAAAGATAGGGAAGATGCATACAAATGAAATGTAAAGCACAGTTCTCATCAAAATAACACATTATAAAAATTAACAACCCTTCCCAACACAATAGATTAAATTACATAGTTATGCTAATAAGAGCGAGCTTCACTAGTCCAGCCTTCTGAGAGGAGTACAACTCAGAATTTCTGCTATAACATACTTAACAAAAATGTAACTATCAAAGAAAGAGTTTTTATAGGATTTTTATATTTTTAATATGTTTATGGCAGCTGCACTACAGGGGCAAGCCTAGTTTTTACTTCTATACCAACACAGCAACTCCTACTTTACGACCCAATACGCTGGGCTACACACGCGAGCCAACAAGCACCAGACGTAAACATACTAATCAAACCAAAGTAGGAGGCTACCCTTGTGATGATCTACCCCGGGTCTTCCACCCTCGATAAGCAATCTGCAATCACATTCTCAGAACCGACAATATGGCGTATGTCTAGGTTGTATTCCTGCAACATTAATGACCACCTGGTCAGCCTCATATTCCGGTTATGGAATTGATTCAGGAACTTGAGGGGGTGATGGTCGGTGTAGATCACCACAACTGGTCCATAGGCTGGAACATACACCTCAAAGTGCCTGAGCGCTAGCACAATCGCCAGCAGTACCTTCTCAACTACTGAATAGTTCTTCTGCGCCGAGTTGAACTTTTTTGAGAAGTACCTGACTGGGTGCTCCAGCCCATCTTCGTCTGATTGCATCAGAACGTCACCAGCCCCCACACCACTGGCATCAGTTGCCAGCTGGAATGGTCGGCTAAAGTCTGGGGCCCTGAGGATTGGGTGAGTACACAACAGGTGTTTTACTAGCAAAAAAGCCCTCTCACACTCAGGCGCCCACTTAAACTTTCTATCTTTGGCCAATAGGTCCGTCAGAGGAGCCAGCACAGTAGAATAGCCCTTTATAAAGCGGCGGTAGCCTAGTAACCAATCATGCCCAAAAACCTCATGATCTGCTTCTTGGTGGACGGCCTGGAGAAGTGGTTAATAGCCAATATCATGTTCTGTGGGGGGCACACCTGGCCCAAACCCACCATGAACCCCAGATACTGCACGGTAGCCCACACAAAATCACACTTTCCCAGGTTGACCACCAAGTTTGCCTCACTTAATTTCTTAAATAGGGATTCTACATGTTCACAGTGGCTCTTGAAATCGTCATCGTAGATAATGACGTTGTCCAGGTACACGGTACAGTTCGGAATGTCAGCCACCAACTCGTTCATCAAGCTTTGGAAGGTCGCTGGTGCGTTCTTTAGACCGTACGGCATGACATTACAACGATATGTAGCACCATCCACCACAAAACCACACACCTCTTTCGCCCGTTCAGACAAAGGCACCTGCCAGTAACCTTTTACCAGGTCCATCTTGGTCAAGAACTCGGCCCTGCCAATCTTGTCTACACAGTCATCGACCCGGGGAAGAGGATATGGGTAGGTGATAGTCAAGCCGTTTAGCCTGAGGTAATCAACACAGAAGCGCACCTTGCCATCCGGCTTAGGTTGCAGCGTTACGGGAGATGTCCACTTTACCGCCCCCTTCTCGATCAGTCCCTGTTGCAACATATACTCCAACTCCGCCCGGAGGGCCGGAAGTTTAATAGGGGGCACCCTATAGGGCACTGATTTGAAGGGTGGGTAGTCTCCGACGTCAACGTCGTGCACCTCATGAGTAGTGAGGCCTGGGTGTTCCGCAAATACAGTAGGGTATAAACCGAATAGGCGCTCGACAGCCACACGCTGTTGTTCAGGTAGGTGTTGCAAAGCCTCATGAGCCGCCTGTCTCGTGTTTCCCGCCCACTGATCTGCAGAAACATAATAATCCCAGTTGTCATCCACCTGCTCATGACTGTCCCGTTCTCCTTCTCCACCTTCACTGCTGAAAGTAATGACGGGGACAGTGAGAGGCTCAGGTGGGCGCCTCACATACTCCTTCATCAGGTTGACAAGACAACAGATTCCTCTTACGCCTGTCTGGAGTGGCCACCAGGTAATCTAAGTCCGAGAGCTTCTCTGCTACCCTATAAGGACCAGCGTACTTTGCGGATAAGGGGTGACCTACAAGAGGGAGTAGTATCAACACCTCCTGACCCACGTGAAACTCCCTGAGTTTCACCTTGTGGTCGTACCTGTCCTTCATGAGGGCCTGAGAACCTACCAGATTGCGGCCAGCCAACTCCAGACTACGCAACATTCGTTCTCTACTCTCAAGGACATACTTAAGCATAGAACATGGTTTAGCGGTGCCTTCCCATATCTCCTTTACCATGTGGAGAGGCCCTCTGACGCGGTGTCCAAACACAATCTCATTAGGGCTAAACCCCAAACTCTCCCCAAGTACCTCTCCGAGTTCGACAGCACCGTTACTACATTTTAGAACCTCCGGGTCTTCTAGCTGCAATTTGCGAATATCTGAGGGAGCTAGCCTGTCTAAGTGTTTGTGAAACAACTCATGCCTCCCCCAATATCGAACTGTGCATCCCGTTGCTCTCTCCGTGTATACCGTTGCTGCCTCTGAGTCTCTTTAAGCCCTGCCTCTACACTCTCAGTGACAGGTGGTGGTGCCTCTCCAGACTCTAATAACGGTGCTAATACCGAGTCCCCGAGAAGCGCTGCTGGTACTAGATTCTCCACCGTATCAGCTTTCAGCACCTTCTCGTGACCGTTCCTCCGCTTATTTGAAGACTGTTGGTTAGGCTGTGACTCCCTGGATGCGAGAGATCTGGTTACAACACACGCCATTGGTTGCACCTGATACTTCTCGACCCACTTCTGTTCCTCCCTACTCACGTCGGCTGGCTCCTCGGCAACGACTAAGGGTGAAACCTTAGAAGCAGGCACCGCAAAGTCATTGCCGAGAAGGAGGTCGACGCCCCCAACAGGCAATTTCTCCACGATTCCCACATCCAGTTCGCGAGTCACACCGTCAACTTCAAGCTCCATTCTAACAAGCGGGTATGACCTAGTTGCATTAACTCCCTGCACCACAACTACCCGCGCCGCGTTTATGGGTCTACCAGTGAAATTCTTCAAGAGTGTCTGAGAGGCACCTGTGTCACGCAAAAGCTGTACCCCATGCTTCTTGCCCCCCCACTTCACGCAGCCATGCCCTCTATGGTCGCAAAAGGCATCGCGGAAAGGGTTCGAGCCTTTCGGATCCTTCTTCACTGGCGGTGCTCCATCCTCTGATCTTATGCCTCCAGCAAACACAGAAGACTTCTGGAACCCCCCAATGCTGCGAGCCAATGACACAGCCGCCGTGGGAGGTCTGCTCGGACAAGCTTTTGCCATGTGCCCCTCTTTGTGACAGTGATAACACTCAAATTTCCCCTTGGACTTAAACTGAGGTGTAAAAGTCCCCTGACCCTTCTTAAACGGGGCTGTGCTAGGTTTGTGATCAGTCTTGGTGTCATTGCTTTTAAATTTATGTGTGTCCATATTCCAGAGAGGGGGAGGGTAACGCTCCATAACGCCTACATCGTTTCTCTGTGCAGAGCCGCACCCCCGAATTAGTGACAACCGAAGATCAGCTATCTCTGCTGCTTCTACGAGAGTTCTTGGGTTCTTCTCGTTAAGGTTTTAAGTCAAGTCGCCGCCCGTACACTTATAAAACTGCTCTAGAAGCATCAACTGTTTCATCTCATCAAAAGTAGTTGTCTTCTCTGATCTGAGCCAGTTTCCCATAGCGTCGGACAGGTCCCGGGCGTGCTCCAAGAAGGTACTGTCTCGCCCCTTAGTCACACCCCGGAACTTTAACCTATATGTCTCGAGTTGTAGCTCGTATGCCCGCAGGACAGCCTCCTTGAGCTCCTCATAAACAATGCAGGACTCTGAAGGCAGTGCATCGTAAGCCTTGAGCCCCTTACCTACGAGTCTAGAGGACACAAGGGCCGCCCACTTAACTTCAGGCCACTGATACTCCCGGCACTTCTTCTCAAATCTATTGAAAAACTCTGTGACACCAGACTCGCCAAATACAGGGACCAGTTTGAGAAGGTGCGACAGAGACTGATCATGCGCACGGTTTCCAGTACCGAGTCGCTGTCCCGTCGTCTCAACACGAGACTTCTCTAAATCCATGTCGGCACAGTATCTTGTAGATTCTAGTTCAGTCCTAAGCTTAGCTTCCCTCGTCTGTTGCTGCATCCTAGCCAGCTCTTTTCTCTCTTCTATCTTAGCTAGCTCTATCTGCTGTTGACTCTGATATTGCATCTTTGCCATCTCGAGCTGAAAGAGCATCTCCGGGGTCAAACCTTGAGGAGGAGGAGGAGATGCAATGATGTTAGAAATACCCGGTGATCCCCCCAGGGGCAAACCACCCTGCCAGTCACTACCCACCTGCGGAAGCGTGCTCAGGGTCGGTACTCCAATAGGAGGATTGGGAGTCGAGTGAAGGGGAAGCTCAGCCAAAGGGCTCTGAGCACTCACCCTACCTCGTACGCCAGTCACCCCACCCAGCACACACTGTCATCAGGTCATCCTTGGTCATCCCACTAGTACATACATGACCGATAGCTGCGGCTAAGCACTGGAGACCGTACCGATTCATACCCACCAACCGGTCGGAAGTAACAGGCCATTGTAAATATTCCTTGCATCCTCCTCACTGTTCACCAAGTTAACAACCTGCCCATGCTGCTGCTCCTCAGCTTCTACATCACGTACTGTGTCTTCATCCTGCACTGATCAGCTATAAGACATGATGCTCACTGAAGATTTTTCACTTTGATACACAAAAAAGAAGTACCCCAAACTCTTATACCTCAATATTCACAATAAAAAATTATCGGAGACAGCTTAAGTGCTATATTACTTTGCTAAAAAAATAATTCTTGCGTGTCCTCAAAAAATATTCCACAAAATCAACAAATGTTCACTGCCTAAACTGTGAGAAAAATCTGCACAATAACCTGCAATTATATGTCAGTTCACCAAATCCTGAGCTAGGTCGCCATTTGTTACGATCGGGTCTCGTATAAATCAGTGGCTCTTATACATTGGACTAGACTGGAATAAATGCAACAACGGAAACGCTAGATCCAACCTCTGATATATAATCCCGTCGAACAAAGAACACATATACCCTCCAGAGTTATATCTGCGATAGCGGGGTATCTTAAATCTCAGTATCTGTGTGCTTCTACTATAGGCTGATGTTCTCTGAAACAGCCTATTACCTATAACATATGGTTGCTTAGTTATGGTACACAAGGAAAAGATAGTTAACTTAATTAAATCACAGGAGTGATCTAATGCAAACAAGAAGAAGGTTTACTTAATGTTACTTTAATCAATAATATCTGTCACTCCTTTATGAAAGAAAGTGTTGTAAAGTCCTCAAGCACCGAACAAGGAATCTTCTGAATAATGTCGGATGCTATTAAGAAGAACGTATCGGAAATGGAACCACAAAATGGCAGGAGGCAGGACAATGCATGTGTAGGCTAAATACACAAAAAGGCTGGACATATAATGTTATTGGACACAAGAATATTATAAGCGGTGCAACTGTAATAATGCTCGCCACGAAAAAGTAGTACTCCTATTAACAAAACCGGTCTATGCTGGTTGTGTCTCTCTACAGCAACCTAGACCTCAAAATGCTTGTGTAAAAATAATGGGTATGCATAAAAGAGTATAATGATCTAATCCAGCTAATGTCTACCCGGGTTAATAAAGTCTAGCTGGGATGCGCAAAGGTACAGAATTCTGGTGGAGCAAGGCAGCTCCTAGCCTAGTGTGCACCTTGGGTCTGTGCGGCCTGATTACGTTAATATGAAGGGGTGCTCTCTTGAGGATTCTCGATCACAAGTATCGAGTATCCTCCTGGCGACCCTCAAAAGTAAAAGCAAATAGAGTTAGAACAGTGTTGGGTGGATTAGGCAAGCAGCCCTCACGCACTACACAGTCTAAACTCCAAGGTACACAGACAAAAGATCCACCCAGGTAACCCACAGAATCCGTAGTGTCGTGTAGATCAAAAGTAGCCTACACACATTGAAAACACCAACAGCAAGGTACCTGATCCCTAGTCTAGCATTATTTAACCCTGTAGAAACATTAGTGATTGATGGAGACAGTCTGAGCAATACAATCTCCGAAAAAGACAATGACTATCTTCAACCTTAATCTAGTACATAAGAAATGTGAGATCCAGCATATAATACAGTCTGGCCACCAATTCAAGGTGTGGATGCAGAGAACCAGAGGGGAATTGATATTAATAAAAGGTCAGGAAGTAGTGGAAATGATAGAGGCAGTAGGAGAGAAAGATTCTAAGACAAGAGTGTGGGACAGTTCAAGGGAGATGCTTAGAGTATGCTGTCTGGGAAGGATCTGACAAGGATATTCCCATGGACCTCCTGGCTGGAGTCCCAGTTCGCAAGAATGGCACGAGGGCGCGCGACAGTCGCCCAGTAAGCAGCCGCGTAGTAGGCAGTGTTAGGCAGGAGGCAACGAATCCCACGAGGCCTATGTAAGGGGGCCAGCCATGCGCCGCACTCACTACCAAGTCACACCACCTTGTCTCTCTCTCTCTCCCGCTCGCCTTCCCATCATTCAACTACTTAACACAATACTTTCAATTGACTAAATAAAATAGAAAGGATTGTGACAGACGAAAATAAAGAACAGTTCTGAACTGTCTGCAACACAAGCTTTCTCGAGAAGGAAAGTAAACAATGATAGGTAGATTGTAGCTATATTCTCTGCCCTGGCGAGTCCTAGCGAGTAAGCCATGCGGTTCTGGGGGAAGCGGTGAGCGTCACACCCCACCCAAGATTTTTAAGAGGCTCCAACTATGAGCTCTAAATCTGACACGCAGAACCCATACAAAATTCGCCACTCCTTGCCACCCAGCGACAATGAAATGTAAAGCACAGTTCTCATCAAAATAACACATTATAAAAATAAACAAACCTTCCCAACACAATAGATTAAATTACATAGTTGTGCTCATAAGAGCGAGCTTCACTAGCCCAGCCTTCTGAGAGGAGTACAACTCAGAATTTCTACTATAACATACTTAAACAAAAATTAACTATCAAAGAAAGAGTTTTTATAGGATTTTTATATTTTTAATATGTTTATGGCGGCTGCACTACAGGGGCAAGCCTAGTTTTTACTTCTATACCAACACAGCAACTCCTACTTTATGACCCAATACGCTGGGCTACACACGCGAGCCAACAAGCACCAGACGTAAACATACTAATCAAACCAAAGTAGGAGGCTACCCTTGTGATGATCTACCCCGGGTCTTCCATCTTCGATAAGCAATCTGCAATCACATTCTCAGAACCGGCAATATGGCGTATGTCTAGGTTGTATTCCTGCAACATTAATGACCACCTGGTCAGCCTCATATTCCGGTTATGGAATTGATTCAGGAACTTGAGGGGGTGATGGTCGGTGTAGATCACCACAACTGGTCCATAGGCTGGAACATACACCTCAAAGTGCCTGAGTGCTAGCACAATCGCCAGCAGTTCCTTCTCAACTACTGAATAGTTCTTCTGCGCCGAGTTGAACTTTTTTGAGAAGAACCTGACTGGGTGCTCCAGCCCATCTTCGTCTGATTGCATCAGAACGGCACCAGCTCCCACACCACTGGCATCCAGCTAGAATGGTCGGCTAAAGTCTGGGGCCCTGAGGATTAGGTGAGTACACAACAGGTGTTTTACTAGCAAAAAAGCCCTCTCACACTCAGGCGCCCACTTAAACTTTCTATCTTTGGCCAATAAGTCCGTCAGAGGAGCCAGCACAGTAGAATAGCCTTTTATAAAGCGGCGGTAGTAACCAATCATGCCCAAAAACCTCATGATCTGCTTCTTGGTGGACGGCCTGGGGAAGTGGTTAATAGCCAATATCTTGTTCTGTGGGAGGCACACCTGGCCCAAACCCACCATGAACCCCAGATACTGCACGGTAGCCCGCACAAAATCACACTTTCCCAGGTTGACCACCAAGTTTGCCTTGCTTAATTTCTTAAATAGGGATTCTACATGTTCACAGTGGCTCTTGAAATCGTCATCGTAGATAATGACGTCGTCCAGGTACACGGTACAGTTCGGAATGTCAGACACCAACTCGTTCATCAAGCTTTGGAAGGTCGCTGGTGCGTTCTTTAGACCGTACGGCATGACATTACAACGATATGTAGCACCATCCACCACAAAACCACACACCTCTTTCGCCCGTTCAGACAAAGGCACCTGCCAGTAACCTTTTACCAGGTCCACCTTTGGTCAAGAACTTGGCCCTGCCAATCTTGTCTACACAGTCATCGACCCGGGGAAGAGGATATGGGTTGGTGGGAGTAAAGCCGTTTAGCCTGCGGTAATCAACACAGAAGCGCACCTTGCCATCCGGCTTAGGTTGCAGCGTTACGGGAGATGTCCACTTTACCGGCCCCTTCTCGATCAGTCCCTGTTGCAACATATACTCCAACTCCGCCCAGAGGGCCGGAAGTTTAATAGGGGGCACCCTATAGGGCACTGATTTGAAGGGTGGGTAGTCTCCGACGTCAACGTCGTGCACCTCATGAGTAGTGAGGTCTGGGTGTTCCGCAAATACAGTAGGGTATAAACCGAATAGGCGCTCGACAGCCACACGCTGTTGCTCAGGTAGGTGTTGCAAAGCCTCATGAGCTGCCTGTCTCGTGTTTCCCGCCCACTGATCTGCAGAAACATGATAATCCCAGTTGTCATCCACCTGCTCATGACTGTCCCATTCTCCATCTCCACCTTGACTGCTGAAAGTCATCACGGGGACAGTGAGAGGCTCAGGTGGGCACCTCACATACTCCTTCATCAGGTTGACATGACATAACTGATTCCTCTTACGCCTGTCTGGAGTGGCCACCAGGTAATCTAAGTCCGAGAGCTTCTCTGCTACCCTATAAGGACCAGCGTACTTTGCGGATAAGGGGTGACCTACAAGAGGGAGTAGTATCAACACCTCCTGACCCACGTGAAACTCCCTGAGTTTCACCTTGTGGTCGTACCTGTCCTTCATGAGGGCCTGAGAACCTACCAGATTGCGGCCAGCCAACTCCAGACTACGCAACATTCGTTTTCTACTCTCAAGGACATACTTAAGCATAGAACATGGTTTAGCAGTGCCTTCCCATATCTCCTTTACCATGTGGAGAGGCCCTCTGACGCCGTGTCCAAACACAAGCTCATTAGGGCTAAACCCCAAACTCTCCCCAGGTACCTCTCCGAGTTCGACAGCACCGTTACTACACTTTAGAACCTCCGGGTCTTCTATCTTCAATTTGCGAATATCTGAGGGAGCTAGCCTGTCTAAGTGATTGCGAAACAACTCATGCCCTCCCCCAACATCGAATTTTGCATCCTGTTGTTCTCTCCGTGTATACCGTTGCTGCCTCTGAGTCTCTTTAAGCCCTGCCTCTACACTCTCAGTGACAGGTTGTGGTGCTTCTCCAGACTCTAATAACGGTGCTAATACTGAGTCCCCGAGAAGCGCTGCTGGTACTAGACTCTCCACCGTATCAGCTTTCAGCACCTTCTCGTGACCGTTCCTCCGCATATTTGAAGACTGTTGGTTAGGCTGTGACTCCCTGGATTCGAGAGATCTGGTTACAACACACGCCATTGGTTGCACCTGACACTTCTCAACCCACTCCTGTTCCTCCCGACTTACGTCGGCCGGCTCCTCGGCAACGACTAAGGGTGAAACCTTAGAAGCAGGCACCGCAAAGTCATTGCCGAGAAGGAGGTCGACGCCCCCAACAGGCAATTTCTCCACGATTCCCACATCCAGTTCGCGAGTCACACTGTCAACTTCAAGCTCCATTCTAACAAGCGGGTATGACCTAGTTGCATTAACTCCCTGCACCACAACTACCCGCGCCACGTTTATGGGTCTACCTGTGAAATTCCTCAAGAGTGTCTGAGAGGCACCTGTGTCACGCAAAAGCTGTACCCCATGCTTCTTGCCCCCCCACTTCACGCAGCCATGCCCTCTATGGTCGCAAAAGGCATCGCGGACAGGGTTCGAGCCTTCCGGATTCTTCTTCACTGGCGGTGCTCCATCCTCTGATCTTATGCCTCCAGCAAACACAGAAGACTTCTGGAACCCCCCAATGCTGCGAGCCAATGACACAGCCGCCGTGGGAGGTCTGCTCGGACAAGCTTTTGCCATGTGCCCCTCTTTGTGACAGTGATAACACTCAAATTTCCCCTTGGACTTATACTGAGGTGTAAAAGTCCCCTGACCCTTCTTAAACGGGGCGGTGCTAGGTTTGTGATCAGTCTTGGTGTCATTGCTTTTAAATTTATGTGTCCATATTCCGGGGAGGGGGAGGGTAACGCTCCTAAATGCCTACATCGTTTCTCTGTGCAGAGCCGTACCCCCGAATTAGTGACAACCGAAGATCAGCCATCTCTGCTGCTTCTACGAGAGTTCTTGGGTTCTTCTCTTTAAGGTTTTAAGTCAAGTCGCCGCCCGTACACTTATAAAACTGCTCTAGAAGCATCAACTGTTTCATCTCATCAAAAGTAGTTGTCTTCTCTGATCTGAGCCAGTTTCCCATAGCGTCGGACAGGTCCCGGGCGTGCTCCAAGAAGGTACTGTCTCGCCCCTTAGTCACACCCTGGAACTTTAACCTATATGTCTCGGGTTGTAGCTCGTATGCCCGCAGGACAGCCTCCTTGAGCTCCTCATAAACAACGCAGGACTCCAAAGGCAGTGCATCATAAGCCTTGAGCCCCTTACGAGTCTAGAGGACACAAGGGCCGCCCACTTAACTTCAGGCCACTGATGCTCCCGGCACTTCTTCTCAAATCTATTGAAAAACTCTGTGACACCAGACTCGTCAAATACAGGGACCAGTTTGAGAAGGTGCGACAGAGACTGATCATGCACACGGTTTCCAGTACCGAGTCACTGTCCCGTCGTCTCAACACGAGACTTCTCTAAATCCATGTCGGCACAGTATCTTGTAGATTCTAGTTCAGTCCTAAGCTTAGCTTCCCTCGTCTGTTGCTGCATCCTAGCCAGCTCTTTTCTCTCTTCTATCTTAGCTAGCTCTATCTGCTGTTGACTCTGATGTTGCATCTTTGCCATCTCGAGCTGAAAGAGCATCTCCGGGGTCAAACCTTGAGGAGGAGGAGGAGATGCAATGATGTTAGAAATACCCGGTGATCCCCCCAGGGGAAAACCACCCTGCCAGTCACTACTCACCTGCGGAAGCGTGCTCAGGGTCGGTACTCCAATAGGAGGATTGGGAGTCGAGTGAAGGGGAAGTTCGGCCAAAGGGCTCTGAGCACTCACCCTACCTCGTACGCCAGTCACCCCACCCAGCACACACGTCATCAGGTCATCCTTGGTCATGCCACTAGTACATACATGACCGATAGCTGCGGCTAAGCACTGGAGACCGTACCGATTCATACCCACCAACCGGTCGGAAGTAACAGGCCATTGTAAAAAATTCCTTGCATCCTCCTCACTGTTAACCAAGTTAACAACCTGCCCATGCTGCTGCTCCTCAGCTTCTACATCACGTACTGTGTCTTCATCCTGCACTGATGCGCTATAAAACATGATGCTCACTGAAGATTTTTCACTTTGATACACAAAAAAGAAGTACCCCAAACTCTTATACCACAATATTCACAATAACAAATTCTCGGAGACAGCTTAAGTGCTATATTACTTTGCTAAACAAATAATTCTTGCATGTCCTCAAAAAATATTCCACAAAATCAACAAATGTTCACTGCCTAAACTGTGAGAAAAATCTGCACAATAACCTGCAATTATATGTCAGTTCACCAAATTCTGAGCTAGGTCGCCATTTGTTACGATCGGGTCTCGTATAAATCAGTGGCTCTTATACATTGAACTAGACTGGCATAAATGCAACAACGGGAACGCTAGATCCAACCCCTGATAAATAATCCCGTCGAACAAAGAACACATATACCCTCCAGAGTTATATCTGTGATAGCGGGGTATCTTAACTCTCAGTATCTATGTGCTTCTACTATAGGCTGATGTTCTCTGAAACAGGCTATTACCTATAACATATGGTTGCTTAGTTATGGTACACAAGGAAAAGATAGTTAACTTAATTAAATCACAAGAGTGATCTAATGCAAACAAGAAAAGGTTTACTTAACGTTACTTTAATCAATAATATCTGTCACTCCTTTATGAAAGAAAGTGTTGTAAAGTCCTCAAGCACCGAACAAGGAATCTTCTGAATAATGTCGGATGCTACTAAGAAGAACGTATCGGAAATGGAACCACAAAATAGCAGGAGGCAGGACAATGCACGTGTAGGCTAAATACACAAAAGGCTGGACATATAATGTTATTGGACACAAGAATATTATAAGCGGTGCAACTGTAATAATGCTCGCCACGAAAAAGTAGTACTCCTATTAACAAAACCGGTCTATGCTGGTTGTGTCTCTCTACAGCAACCTAGACCTCAAAATGCTTGTGTAAAAATAATGGGTATGCATAAAAGAGTATATGATCTAATCCAGCTAATGCCTACCCGGGTTAATAAAGTCTAGCTGGGATGCGCAAAGGTACAGAATTCTGGTGGAGCAAGGCAGCTCCTAGCCTAGTGTGGACCTTGGGTCTGTGCGTCCTGATTGCGTTAATATGAAGGGGTGCTCTCTTGAGGATTCTCGATCACAAGTATCGAGTATCCTCCTGGCGACCCTCAAAAGTAAAAGCAAATAGAGTTAGAACAGTGTTGGGTGGATTAGGCAAGCAGCCCTCACGCACTACACAGTCTAAACTCCAAGGTACACAGACAAAAGATCCACCCAGGTAACCCACAGAATCCGTAGTGTCGTGTAGCTCAAAAGTAGCCTACACACATTGAAAACACCAACAGCAAGGTACCTGATCCCTAGTCTAGCATTATTTAACCCTTTAGAAACATTAGTGATTGATGGAGACAGTCCGAGCAATACAATCTCCCAAAAAGACAATGACTATATTCAACCTTAATCTAGTACATAAGAAATGTGAGATCCAGCATATAATACAGTCTGGCCACCAATTCAAGGTGTGGATGCAGAGAACCAGAGGGGAATTGATATTAATAAAAGGTGAGGAAGTAGTGGAAATGATAGAGGCAGTAGGAGAGAAAGATTCTAAGACAAGAGTGTGGGACAGTTCAAGGGAGATGCTTAAAGTATGCTGTCTGGGAAGGATCTGACAAGGATATTCCCATGGACCTCCTGGCTGGAGTCCCAGTTCACAAGAATGGCACGAGGGTACGCGACAGTCGCCCAGTAAGCAGCCGCGTAGTAGGCAGTGTTAGGCAGGAGGCAACGAATCCCCGCGAGGCCTATGTAAGGGGGCCAGCCACGCGCCGCACTCACTACCAAGTCACACCACCTTGTCTCTCTCTCTCCCTCTCCCGCCCGCCTTCCCATCATTCAACTACTTAACACAATACTTTCAATTGACTAAATAAAATAGAAAGGATTGTGACAGACGAAATTAACTAACAGTTCTGAACTGTCTGCTACACAAGCTTTCTCGAGAAGGAAAGTACACAATGATAGGTAGACTGTAGCTATATTCTCTGCCCTGGCGAGTCCTAGCGAGTAAGCCATGCGGTTCTAGGGGAAGCGGTGAGCGTCACAATATGCAAACAAAACATTATGTAAATAATGGAATGATATGATCCCAAATTTATAATCAAAACCAATCTAGTATTGGAGTTAGAATATAGGAATGGTATGGAAAACTACTACATGCCGATGGTAGGGTGCTCAACAGTCTCTCACATTAACCGGTCATCGTCACTCCTACCATTAAATGAACAGGAATTAGGCCACCGGTCGGTCGGTGGCTTGAATAAAGGTTTAAAATTATAATTGCATGATTAATTGGAGGTAGGGTCAGGGATTAGGTAGATTGGAGGAAACGTTGGGAGGAAATCTTGGGGTAGGTATGATACGGTAATCGAGCACCGTATCAAGACATTTTGTATGTAATTACCTCTATCTGCTACATTAGCAATTTTAAACCATAGTAGCATGTATATTTATTAAATAAGAAACATTTTGGTAAAATAGGGAGCATTTATTCAATTAGCAATGGTTATAAAATGCATAATATCTACATATAATTATTAGCATTACTTGCTTTCGACAAATCTAAAACACCTTCTTTCAACCCTAGATCATCCCTGGTCCACCTTCTTAACCCAAGGATTCCAGAGAAAGTAAAGAATAACCTCCGTGATAAGCACCATGAGTGTAGGGATGCAACTAGCGCCGTTATATTGTCATGATGATAATGTTGGAATTGGTATGCTTAGTGTATTATTTATGTTGCATTTGATACAAATATTATAACAACAAATGGCGTCAGTTGCATCCCTACAAAGGAATGTGTTTATCACAGATATGATGATGACTTTCTATTTCCAACTACAATCGAATTATTTAATAAAGCTTAACCCTTATGGCCCTAATCAACGGCCACTAATATATGTTGTTAATGCAACTACAACATGTCCATACTAAGCTTCAGAAACACCTCTAGGAATCAACGGATTCATAACAATATTAGTTAACCTTTATACTGGCTGATCAGTCCTAATATTAATTGCGAGACTATTGTCTTTCAACATTCGCTTGGACAAATTCACGCAGTCAAACTCCCATCAACATCAGTTTATTCTTCAATATGTGAAGTAAAATCAACTGAACTACTGCTACCTTTCTGTTCTCTTTAAAAAATTAACAGCCTGTCTGTTGCTGTTCACATTCCTTTGTAAATATATATTTATATTCGAGAGAGAGAGAGAGAGAGAGAGAGAGATTGCAACATGGAACACAAATAAACTGGATACCGGTATCATAAGTCATATTGTGTTCAATATCACCTTCAACTAATAATTATAGAGAACAGAATAACCCCTCGACTAAAACACACTTCCCTAATACCAATTATTATTTATAAATACTTTACTCTGTTACAGCCTATGTCTATTTAAAGTTTTCAGTTACTGCCATCATATTACTTTAAGTTTTAGAAGGACTTCTAGTAAAAAGAGAAATACAGTACAATTTCAATAAATCTGTTTGATACGATGACCACTTATTTATAGTTTGTTACTTCTACAGTATTGCATTCGGTTTACTATGGGTTTCAGAGGCCGTGTTACATAATTTTTCGGGAATAACTTCTTAACAAACAGTTGGATCAGTATGATATTTTGACACGGCTGTTATCACACCGTGCCCTAATTTTCGTCAATACAGTGCATTACCAAAAGTGTAGAATTAAGCCACTTGTCCCTGTGTCATGAGGTTAAAGTCACACATTAATAACTAAGAAACGAACAAGGCTACCGTGGCTTACCTGTGAGAACCACCAAACCATTATTACTCCTCCATCAAACACGGTAGTTATCACCCACCACCCAACCCTACTATCGCCTTTAAATTCTAGTTATCTGTCAATATCAAGTATAAATATACAAAAAGTATGTTTTTTTGTATATTTATATTTTGATATTGACAGATAACCTGAATTTAAAGGGGATAGTAGGGTTGGGTGGTGGCTGATAACTACCGTGTTTGATGGAGGAGCAATAATGGTTTGGTGGTTCTCACAGGTAAGCCACGGTAGCCTTGTTCGTTTCTTAGTCATTAATGTGTGACTTTAACCTCATGACACAAGGACAAGTGGCTTAATTCTACACTTTTGGTAATGCACTATATTGACGAAAATTAGGGCATGGTGTGAAAAAAGCTGTGTCAAAATATCATACTGATCCAACTGTTTGTTAAGAAGGTATTCCCGAAAAATGATGTAACACGGCCTCTGAAACCCGTAGTAGGTGTCTATTAATCAGAGATTAAAGGAGTATAATATATTTTACAATTAAAGGAGTATAATATATTTTACAATTAAAGGAGTATAATATATTTTACAATTTATCTGTTAACAATATAACTAACTGAAAATGTGTACCTTGAATAAATTCCTACCGGTTGCAAGGAACAACCTTGTGGTGGCGGCATTCTAGGACATACTATAATTGTAAGATATATTTAGTGACTGTAGGGTATGCTAAGTATTCTAATGGAACTAATGACATCGAAGTTCCCCAGTGTGCGTGGTGGTGGTGGTGGGGGGGGGGGGGGTCGTCACCTGAAGTTTGTTGTGCTACAATGCTACAATCCTATCCTCATCATTTCCGCAAAAGCCATGCACATCACGTTGCCCGAGAAATGTCCGCCAATGCCAGAACTGAAAACTAACGCTGTTGTTTATATGAGTGATAGAAGCCTCTGTCGTACTTTATCAGCAAATCTGTATCAGTATGCACTAAGTAATTTACTGATAATCAAGCCCTGCTATTCTATATTGCATAATCATATACGTGTAAACATATTCTGCAACAAAATGGCTCCAATTATTTAAAACTGGTAACCCTTTACTAGACTATTTGCTCGTTTGCCCTCCCCTCACTACCACCACCAACTCCACCACCACAATCATAGATGTATGGAAGGACGATCAAGGTTCTGTTTGGACATGGTGAAGTCGATTTAATTGCCGTTGCAAAATAATGAAATGTCTGAAGTGTTTTTGTCAAGTAAATGTTATTTCAAATTAAGAAACGTGACAATTAATTAAGCTTATTATTATTTCCACGATATATTTACTAGAGGCCATCATATACACTCAATTAGTATATATTTACTAGAGGCCATCATATACACTCAATTAGTATGCACAAATGTTACAATAACATCTAGTGTGATATTTGTCTGCAGAAAACATATGAACTAAAAACTCAACGTTGTTTGGCCTTCAACCGTTATTATTATTATCAATTGTTGTCTGCATTTATATGGTCCTAACTATTAATACATTGACACACTGTATAGTATAATCTTAGTATGACTCACATTATGCGACTTTTTCAGATTCTGAAACATTTCTCATAGTTAGAAGAATAAACACATTAAGTCAACCCTTTTGAAACCAATAATGACTTTGTAATTCCAGCTACAGCCAATCTATTTTATTCAACTTTACCCCTTCCATCAGGCGACGACGTCAATATTATAATTATATATTACAATTAGATATTATAATTATATATTACGATTAGATATAATTATATATTACAATTATATATTGTAATTATATAATTATATATTATAATTATAATTAATACTACTGCTAGCCTAAATGTTCTTGCTAAGCTGAGAAAGGACCTCTAAGAATCAAGGGGTGAATACAAATTTTAGTTAATCAATTACCCGGCTGGTCCTCACTAAGTTCAAATAAATAAATCGTCTAGAGATTGGTAGGATATACAAGAAGGATCTCTCATATTATGAGGAGAAAGCCATTCATTACCTTGGTACTTTTTTAGTATTACTTTCCAAGAGAATCAGACCATGGTAATTAATAACCACCAGAGAACTCTTACAGCATAATATTCATACCAAAGCAAGTTCAGACATTTCCACTACAAACTTCAGATTACACTTCATGTTATAACAGTATACAGATTTTACTGTTCATAAAAGTTATACGCCAAACAATCAATATGCAGGGATCTCAAATACAACATTCAGCTGAGAGTCATTTAAACCCGCCGTGCCGTCTCGATTACATTGAAATGAAGCCCCACCCTCCTACCACTAACACACTCACAATTTCTTCCATGCCTAATATTTTCAGTATGGATATGTTATGGCATATCAGTAATAATTGTAAGCTTCCTCATTTCATATACCATTATTACCTAATTTTATTCTGGAACTTCTACTAACTCTCCAGTAATTATAATGAAGAAGAAAATATGAATTTAGCGATATTTCACGTCTCAACCAATCACGTCCCTTCTTTCACAAGCCATAGGGATTTAGGGATTCATTCATAAAACTACGATGTTTACTATGGGTGAAATGCCACACACCTCCACTCACCACAACATTTTATCACAGGACTAAGTTGGCCAACTGTACGTTAGAGAATAAATGTCTAGACACACGGAGCTTGAAACAGCTTAAGTCATAGGTTTAGGGAAAGATAGATTGAGGGAGAGAGTTCCAGAGTTTACTTGTTGAGTAGAAGAAAACTGGGAAAATCGGCTCATCCTTGGGTAAGAAAGTTGGACAGAACAGGGGTGGGTATGTATATATAAACAGGTGCTACCCACTCTCTGGGAGAAGGTATACACTGAAAGAGCTATGAAAAACACTGATTATTGTAATTATGGTACAATAGTGAGATAAAGATATCATTGCAGTGTGTAGTGAGAGATTGTAGGGAAATGGTAAAAGCAGGTGAATTGGTGAGACAAAATGCTTTTAATTGTCCCCTTTTCTAGAAGTGCAGTATGGGTTGAACCTCCCCACACATGCAAATTTGTTTCGATACATGGGCGCACTGTGCCCCTGTACAGAGCAAGAAGCTGGGGGGGGGGGGGGGTGAGGAATCCACGAAGACGATTGAGCACACCTAATTTCTGGGAAGCCGTGTTGCCAAGAGTGGTGATATAGTCTTTCAAAAAACGATCAAATGCAACAAAATCACCAAAAATATTGAGAGACGACAAAGGGTTGATTTGTGTGTTGTTCAAGAGTAATGGACAGAAGTGTGGAAGACTGTGACAGGTAGATAGATGGAGAAATTGGGTTCGGGAAGCATTACAAATGACATGATTTATCTGCCCCAATCTAAAATAGTTGATAGATCAGAAGATAGGCGTGCTAAGCATGTGTGTTTTGAAGTGATTAAATAGTGAGGTGTTGTAAAAAACTAGTTGAATAGGATATGGTAGAGTCATCAGAATATGTGTGGATAGGACTAGAGGTACAGTGGAGAAGATCATTGATGAATAATAGAAATAGAACTTGAAATAGGAAAGAGCCCTGAGAAACACTGGAGTTGATAGGTTGATGAAGAGAGCGATGGCCATCCACAAATGCAGCTATGAAACAGCAAGAAAATAAATTAGAGATACATGTATAGATAGAGGGATAGAAGCAAAAGAAGGGTAGTTTGGAAATATGTGATTTGGGCCAGGCTCTATTGAAGACTTTCGATATTTCTAGCGCAATAGAAAAAGTTTTGCTGAAGTCCCGAAAGTAGGATGACCAAGAGCTAGTAAGGTAAGAAAGGAAATCAGCATTAGAGCATCCCTTAACCCGGCAAGTGCTGATCCACTAATATGAGTCCCCACCGGTGCGCTGCGGAACTCCTTATATAATCCAAGGCCTAAAAAAAAAACATTTAAACCAGCCCAGTATCAATTGATTTATTTATTTATTTATTTTTTTTTTTTTTTTTTTTTTTTTTTTTTATTATTGCCCCTTGGCCATGCCAAATATCACTCCTCCACATCCTCTCCTTCCCCCCTTCAATTATCACCTATTCTCTCTGTTATTCCCTTATTTCGTTGGTATATTTTCGTGCTATCAATAGCGATTCATAAGCAGGGTGTGCTTGTATGTGCTACACAGCGAATGAAAGAGAGAAAGAGAGAGAACTACACAACAGTGTCTCTCCAGACGTCATGAGGGATGGATGTTTGGCAGGCTGGCTCGCACTCGATAACTATAACTCCCGCTCTCATTTGCGGATTTTAACCAGCCAAACGCTGTTTCCACTTGTTTTATTGTTGTAACAGGTTAATATCTTCATAATCAACGTAAAATAGGCGCATATGGATAAGTATTAATTATATTTATGGTACGATGACGATTTGAGTGAAGGAAACAGTCTAAATACCTCCGCACAGGGAGGGGTGGCCACTACCCCACCTGTGCAGCTACGAGGTTAAGGAAACCATACTGGCAATCTGAAAGAAAATTATGGGAAGACTAATGCATAAGAAAGTTTGAGTTAAGAATGGATTGAAAACCTTTAGAGATGCAAGAAATGAGATACAATTAAATGAGATAGCTGGAAGTTTAAGAGCGGTCACCCTTCTTTCAGACAGGTGGAATGAGAACAAACTTCCAGCAAGAAGATGTTAGAGGAAAGACAGGGACAAAAGACTTTGCTTAAGCACGGAGTCAGCATAGTAACACAGATTGTTTTTGAGTACTACAGTAGGAACACCAACTGGTCTGTATGCCTTCTTAGTATTAAGCCCAGAGAGAGCAGAAAGTACATTCTTAGAAGTGATTAAGATATTAGGCATAAGTATGTGAGATGGGGGGTGAAGAAGTAGGAATAACACAGGAATCATCCAAAGTTAAGTTTTTAAAGAGAGGTTTGAGTGATGAGTTCATCTTTGTCAGAGGAAGAAGTGACGGTGGTGCCCTCAGAGTGGAAAAGAGGTGGGAAATCTATCTTTTATTAATTTCACCACAACACCAAACACCTCCAATGAAATTAATGAAAGCTTACATGTGATCCACCAGGACCCGAACCAGGGTCAGCACACACAAATTTCCAGACACCTTAACCATTACACCACCAAGACGGTTAAAGGTTTATGCACGCCCACGACTCATTATTCATTCTCGAATACTGGATATTAATCTAATCATGTTCATATTCCCACCGCACTATGGTAGCCTAATGTTTAAGTGAAAGGAAAGAATATTCATGGGGCACAGATCATTCAGAACGGCCTGCTACGAAATGTCCCTGAACCCAGGAAGTAAAATTGTTGGAGAGTTCTTTTGGCTAGTTGCCTAAAAGCTTGAGAAGAGCTGTAATTTGAAAGTTCATTACATTTGTTATTTGATGAAAGACTTCTTGGCAAGTCGAAGAACAAATTTGGAATGATGCCGGGCAGAAACATAAAGGTTACGAGATTTGTGAGTTTGAAAGTGTCGGTACCGTTTGTATGCTTCCTCCTCATTCCTCCTTAAAATGGATTGCGTGCCTCCTTGCTCGAAATGAAAAGCAATGTTGTACCTGCACACAAGAAAGGACCTATACGTGAAGTAAAAAACTACCGCCCAGTTGCCCTTCTCTCATTCATCAGTAAAATTCTAGAAAACATAATAGCTTCGCGATTTTCTGATTACTTAATAAAGAATCATCTTTTAAGTGAACGTCAATTTGGCTTCCGTAAGGGTTACTCTGCTGCCAATCTTCACCTGCTCATGAAATCAAAATGGACTGCAGCCCTGGACAAAGCCTTGCATACATGCGTCCTTGCTTTGGATATTGAAGGAGAATTTGATAAAGTTTGGCATGAGGGACTCCTGAGCAAACTGAAGGCAGTTGGAGTACAAGGAAACATCCTTGCATTTTTTCGTGACTACCTAAGCAACAGATATCTGAGGGTTATATTAAGTGGTAAAGCACTATCACTCCATGAAATTACATGCTGGAGTACCATAAGGAAGTTTCCTTGGGCCATTAATCTGGAATATATTTTTTTAAACGACCTCCTCCATCTTATCCCAGAAGCTAAAGCATTTATCGATGATGGGACCCTGTCACTCAGCTATGAGTGGAGAGGAAGAATCACTGAAGGTGTTAAACACTAGAATAAATGATATTACTATATGGGGTGAAAGGTAGCAGGTTAAGTTTGCACCGAATAAAGCACAGTTTATGATTATTAGAAGATCAGATATTCGAACGCAACTATATTTCAACAAGAAATATGACAAATATATGACAAAAAATAACTTTCCAAAAGCAATTAGAAAATATGGCAAGAAATACAGCCAAGAAAAAAACAGCATTCAAAAGATTTTCATGGTATCTGGACAAAACAAATCCCAAATAAAATCATTAATGGAATACTCAGCACTGAGTTGGGGAGGTGCAGGCAAAATGCATCTCTCTCTTATCGATACAGTTCAGGACAGAGCCAAGAAGATCATAGAGAGTGACTCATCTAACCCACATAGACATCTTGACTCCCTTCAACACCGAAAACACGCAGGAGAACTTACAACATGTTTAAAATACATCAGCTACACACGGTACCAGTTCTTGCTTACTTACTGTAAAATGTGGAACAAGATACTAATCCAATGCTCTTTTCTACACGGCTATTCATTGAAATTATTTAAATATAATGCAAACTCTTGGCTCACAAATAGGTATTACACCTAGATGAGCAATGTATCAAAATAATAAGAAAATTGGTTAGGCTTTGAAATAGGTAATTTGTTAGGTCAATTTCCTTTAACCTGTAAAATGTCTAACAAGACTGTTCCAAAAATACTAAAAAGTATGAAGCATAAACAAATGCAAAGAGAGAGAGAGAGAGAGAGAGAGACCCGGAAATAAAATCGTGGGGATGTGAGTGGAGCTGAATTAATTTTAGGAGAATGAGAAGTAAGGTTAGAATAAAAAAATATATAATAATGGATATTTTGGAATAATAAGAATAGAATTGAGAAAAGAGATACATATGAAAGATTGAAATCTATATTGGGAATAAAGTGTAAGCAGTTAAGATATGCATGAAAGTGCAATTCAAAGAATAGAGGATCTAATACAGAAAACATATATACAGTGTGTATATATATATATATATATATATATATATATATATATATATATATATATATATATATATATACGGTATATATATATATATACTGTATATACTGTATATACGGTAATTATACATATATATATATTATATATACCGGTAGGCCTATATACTGTATATATACCGGTATATATATTTGTTTTTGTTTTTTTGTTTTTTTTTGCAATAGAATACGCAAGGAAGAAAGCAAATAATACTAAACACACTAAGCACAATTTGTTTTGCACCGTGATAATTTCACGGAATGTCCTGCAAGCTCTTTGAAGTACTAAGTATTCTCACTCTCTCTCACTATCCTTCTCTCTCTCTCTCTCTCTCTCTCTCTCTCTCTCTCTCTCTCTCCAAATATCCCAGTTCTCTTCCGTCTCCGCCTCTCATAATTTTGTCTTGACCCCAATCTCCATCCCCCCCCCCCCCCCTCACATTACACATATCTCCTTCTCTTCATATCCGCATTTCCATTCCGTTTGTCTGTACTCTCTTTGTATTCCCTTCAGTACCGGTGCCGTCCTTTTAGCTTGATTCGGGCTACTAATTGTCGATTTTATTCAATTTAAAAGGGCTTCCAGCAGCAATTAAGGGGAGGTAGAACGTTTTTCTGGACCCACTTCTCCCTCATGTTTAGCCCCACTCGTTTTGAGATTACAAGACGTTCGGCCCATTAGTTTGGCGATTTTAACACCTTTCGCCCCATTTCGGTGTCAGTTTTAAGACCTTTCGTGCCATTTAGGTGTCGATTATTTCTTGGCGAGCGACAGCAAGCCTGCAATTTTAAAAGGAACCGGCCTTCGGAAGGGACATTTTTCTACCGAAAAATGTACAAATTTATCTTAAAGGGGGGTCTAATGGGTGTTTTTCTAAGCTTGATGGAGGTCTAGGAAGGAAACTAAAAAAATATGTGAATAAATGAACTAATAGACCAAACAAACGGTCAGTCTCCCCTTAACAGGATTCGAGCTACCTCACATAACCCTTTTTACTACCACAACAACCTTTTAAGCTGTACACAATCGACCTACAATATAATTATCCCCTTCAGGCTCTTGATGCATTTTGACAGTGTTCTGGCTATAATTAGACGGTTCTATGCAGCTTAGGAAGGATCTGTGGGATTTAAAAGTGAAAAATCATCTCTATTAACCCTCTGATTTCCATATACCCTTCCGAATCTGAATAAAATCGCCAAATAATAGCCAGAAAATATAAATGAAATGCGTCATCGGAGCCTGAGAGGGTTAAGAAGACGACGACGCCGGTACAGTAGGCGTTAAGGGGAGATATCCACTTGAGGGATTTTTTTCTGGACCCCTTTCTCCCTCATGTTTAGCCCCATTGCTTTTGAGATTTTAAGACCTTCGCCCTAGTAGTTTGGATATTTTAAGACATTTTGCCCCATTTCTGTCAATTTTAAGACCTTTCGTGCCGTTAAGGTGTCGATTTGTTCCTGGCGAGCGATAGCGAGCCTGTAATTTAAGAGCAACCGGCCTCCGGCCTGGACAGTTTTCTACCGAAAAATGTACAAATTTATCTTGAAAGAGGGTCTAGGGGATGTAATTTTAAGCTTGATGAAAGAGTAGGGAACAAACTAAATACCTCCCCTTAAATCGTCTAGGATTAGCCAAAAAAAATAGCCATTGAGATTACACTGAATAGTTAAACTACGAGAGACCATTCCCAAGCTGAACACAACCACCTTATGATAAACAGCATAGTAGATAAGTCGAGTTATTGCTCGAAAATGTTCAACAATTCTCATACAGGCGGATCTTACGTTTGAGTCATATGATTAAGTGGCTTAGAAAGTAGCACAGATACTTAAGGGGAGATATCCACTTGAGGATTTTTTTTTCTTGACTCCTTTCTCCCTCATGTTTAGCCCCACTGTTTTTCTAATTTTAAGACGTTCGCCCCATTATTTTGACGATTTTAAGAACTTTCGACCCATTTCTGTCAATTTTAAGACCTTTCGTGCCATTTAGGTGTCGATTTTATCCTGGCGAGCGATAGCGAGCCTGTTATTTAAGAGGAACCGGCTTTCAGCCGGGACATTTTTCTACCGAAAAATGTACAAATTTATCTTGAAATGGGCTGAAGGGGGTGTAATCTTAAGCTTGAAGGATATATAGAGACCAAACTAATAAACCCCCTTAACCTCATTTAAAAGCTTATATTTGTCTAAAGGGGCATGGGCGCATTTATTTTCTGATTTATTAATCTTTTTTATTATTATTATTATTATTATTATTTTTTTTTAGTTTCCTCTCTAGACTTCCATCAAGTTTAAAAAACACCTAAGAACCCCCTTCAACTTAATTTGTAAATTTTTGGGTAGAAAAATATCCCGGCCGAAGGACGATTCCCCCTACTTTACTGGTTTTACTATCGCTCGCCAGGTAAAAATTGGCACCTAAAGGGCACAAATGGTCTTAATCTTGGCAAAGAAATGGGTCCTAAAAACGCCAAACCAATTGACAGAACATCCTAAAATCTGAAAACAAATGGGGCTAAACGTGAGGAAGAAGAGGGGTAAGAAAAAATCAACCATCTTTCCTTAATTGCGTCATACAAAATCAACAGGCATAAACAGCCAGAATGTTACCTGACGTTGATGTACAGTCGCGCTAATAAGTGATTATTCGGCACCAAGTATGTTTCGATCAATAATTGGTATCAGCAATATCTAAGCTTCATTTCTTCAGATCGAGTGAAATGTACAAACATGTCCGTACACTTACCTACCCTATTCCACATCTGACAGACATTAATACAACACAGAGCAAGCCAAACGTGATGACAGCTGGGACATGACTTATTAGCGCGGCCGTACCCTTGCTAGAGTTTAATAGTGTCTGCTAAAGCCCATAATAACTAGCCGTCAATCAAATGAATTATACACAAAATTACGGACATGAGCTACGTGTGCGCACACCCATTTCCAAACATCGTACAATTACATGTATAATATTCAATTCCTAGTTTTCCTTCTTGCTTCCGTATTATATTGCACGGCATCTCCTTTATTTCACCCATAACGAAATACAGGTGTTCAAGATCTCGGGATAATAATGTCAGATAACATGCCCTTCAAATAACACAATCTGGCCAAGCCAGTAGAGGTTAGGAAGCTATCAGGTTGGATACCACGCAATTTCAAGAAACGATAAGAACGGCCAATCATAACGCTTTTCAAATCATTGTTAATCCCACGATTGGAGTATTGCAGTGTACTATAATCTCCACATCAAGCAGGAGACATACTGTCTGTATATGTATTGAGAGTATTCAAAGAAGCTTCTCATCTGACATCAGCTCGGTAAAACATCTTCACTACTGGAATCGCCTGAAACCTCTTAACCTCTATTCACTGGAACGAAGAGAGAGGTATTAAATAATCCACACATGGAAAGTTATTAAAGGACTAGTGCCAAACCTGCACACCACAATATCATGGAACTGGAGTGACTAGCCTGATAAAATATAATAGCCCATCCCTAATGCTTAGGGGAGCTCATGGCACACTGAAGGACTTCTAGTTGACATATACGGGTCCTAAACTCTTCAACAAAATGCTAGAGAATGTGAGAAGCCTAATGGATGTGCCAACGGAAGTCTTCAATAGAGCGTTCGACATCCATCTTAACCCCTTCTTTACCGGCGACGCCTTTTTAATACTGTTCTAGCTATATTTAGACGATTGTGTGCAGTTTAAGAAGGATCTGTGGTAGTTAAAAGGGTTAAGTGATATAGTTCCAAGCTTGTTCATTGCTGGAGGCCCCTTTTAAACTGAATGAAATCGTCTAATAGTAGTCAGAACAAAAATAAAAGACGGCATCGGTACTGAGGGGGTTAAATGGTACCTGATCAGCCATGCTTCACTGTGGAGAGCTGCTCCCTCGAATTGTCTGGTTCAACAAGCACCAGCAGCAAACAAGATCAGGGGAACAACTCTCGCCGAGGACGTTTATGGATGGCCGAGCATCCACTAGGTAACCCCTCGGTAACTAGGTATACGGATATGTTAAAGTTAAAAGAAGTTATGTCAGTTTAGGATACAATAACTGTTCAATTACGATAGGTCTGGCTAGGGCAGATTATGTTAGGATAGGATAGCATGGGTAAGATTATAGATTTATCTATAGATTATTATGTAACGTTTGCTGATGATATAGATATGTTAGGGTAAGGTTTAGATACAATATGTTTGGTATATGTTAGAATAAAATAACGGTAGGTTAGAAAGTGTTTGGTTAGGTGTGAACGAATCAACTATGAGTGTGGACACTATTATTGGGAGTGGAGTTATGTGTGGGTGAATATATATGTAGACGAAGTCATTTGCGAGGGAAATTACTGTAAATCTCCTTCATCTTTGTAATTCCTTTTTAATCCGCCACAAGTCTCCCAACATTTCTCCTCAGTATTCTGTAATTGTTCTTCATTATTTGCTATTACCCCATCTACATATCATTGTTTACGCATTGTTTATCTCCTTCCTTTCCACATTCTGCATTTTTAGATATTAGTTTGTCATAGTTTATATTGCCTTCGTCTCCTAATTTCCTTACAGGACTGGAACTGGCGCAACTCACACATATTATAGCTCTAGAAATTTAGTCACGACTACCCTATGACGTCACACGTCTAACTAATGTTCCATATTCAAGTACTTTACATATTTACAGTATATGTGTGACTGTTACTCACAATTATTTCCATTCGCAGAACATCGTATGTATGTGTGCCATGGCTATATTAACCAAATAACTGTCCAAATTAGTATATATAAATTGTGAAACAGATTATCATCAATAAAAAATGCAATCAATTATGAACTTACAGGTGTTTTTCTCGGAGGTTATGTAACGCCTATCCTTCAAACCAAACCCTGTCTCACACTTACTGGCCAGCGGAATAAAACTTGGGTACAAATAATAATACCGTGGCGCTAATAAGTCATGTCCCAGGTGTCATTATGTTTGGCTCGCTCTGTGCTCTATTAATGTCTGTCAGATGATGAATAGGGTGGGTAAGTGTAGGAACATGTTTGTATATTTCGCTCGATATGAAGAAATGATGCTTAGATATTGCTAATACCAATTATTGATAGATCTAAGCTTTCTTAGTGCCGAGACATCACTTATTAGCGCGACTGTACAATTGCCTGACGTATAAAGTGATACAAATGTGCTTGATCAATTCGCTCACGCTGATGAAATATTTTAAATTATTCCTTTTAATCACATGCAAGAGTCAATGTTTTCACTCACTCAAATTTCACAGTTTTAAGTTGATATTACGTTAGTCTACCAGCCACTTGTGCAGGCGGTTGTACTCTACACTCGAGGAAAAAAAAAAATCCACTAACGCTCTAAACATTCTGTAAGTGGGTCGAAATCCTGTGATAATACCTCACAGACGTATGTTTCACACGATTCATTCCGTTCACATAAGAATATTGTACATCTCACCAGTGTAAAGATTGATTTTTCCTCGAGTGTACAGTACATGCGAGGACATGGCCCTTTCTGAATCTTTGATTGATATTTATATAATTTATATAATATATAATGCATTATGAGGGCAATCATAAGCATAAACAACAACAACAAATTGTAGTTGCACACAAATAAACATGCAAGACTCCCGAATGTGAATATTAAGTAACGAATTAACGAGGAGATTCAGTTCAGTGCGGGATTGCTTCGAACACTTAACCCTTTTGTACCGGCGATGCCTTTTTCATTTTATTCTACTATATTTAGAAGAGTTTGTGCAGCTTAGGAAGGATCTGTAGTAGTAAAAAGGGTTAATTAAGATAGTTCGAAGCCTCTTAATTGCTGGAGGCCCTTCTTAAAATGAATATATCGTCTATTAATAGCCAGAATATAATAAAAAAGACGTCCCACCTCGCTTTTGTTTTCTCTTTCTCTCCCTCTCTCTTTAGTTTGTATCCATTCGGCCCCATTCAGCCTACTATTTTAAGACGTTTACCCCCATCCAGGTGTCAATATTCTCCTGGCGAGCGGTAGCGAGCCAGCATACATATATTTTTGTTTTCACAGCAAGCTAAATTTATACATTTTTTCGATAGAAAAATTACTCCGGCGAAGCCGGATTTCTCCATATATAATGCTGGCTCACTATCGCTCGCCAGGAAGAAATCGACACCTGGATGGGGATAAACTTCTTAAAACAGTGGGCTGAATGGGGCCAAATGGATAGAAGCCAGGGAAAGAGAGAAAAGGAGAGAAAGATCAAAAAACAAATCCGGCTACGATTTATGTCCTGAAGTGTACAGTACAGTCACGATCATTAATGTTTATATATACATGTTATAACCCATTGAAGCTCTGACGCGTTTTAGCAGTTTATTTTGGCTATCATTATACGATTTTATGCAGCTTAGGAAGGATCTGTGGGTATTAAAAGGGTAAATACTATCTCAATCAACCCTCTGACTTCCGTATACCGTTACTGATCTGAATAAAATCGTCTAATATTAGCCAGAAAACAGAACAGAAACGCGTATTGGAGCTTGTAGGGGTTAATGTCTATATATGTTTTAAGTTAAATGGAGTTTAATTGAATCTCTGTACCAATTTTGTGCCATATATTTGCATTTCGGAGATTCGTTTACTCAGTTCGAAGCTTCAAATTGAATCAGTAATAATGACTGTAACGATACACGTCGCTACAGCACAGTAGTAGAAACATAACAAGTAAATAATAATGATGTAATGATAATGTAAATGTGTTACATGTATTTTATAGTTTGTTCTAGGTTAAGTACTTTACGATACTATATAATTGAGTAGTAGGCATACAGTAGGTCTGGACTGGACACGAAAATGGAACTTTGCAGTAAGGGACCCAAAATCGGAGAACGAACCCCCAAGTTCGAACCTCAAAAACAGCGAAAATGTCAAATTTTCGTAGTTTCGAGGTTCGAACTTGGGGGTTCGTTCTCCGATGTTGGGTTCCTTACTGCAAAGTTCCATTTTCGTGTCCAGTCCAGATCTACTGTAGTCTATGATGCATATTAAAAGTTTACTATATAGCCCGAAGCTAAGGTTCTATATTCTTCGCATTAAGCCTAATTTATATATATTATGAAATCACACATACCATAATAAATGACAGCATTGATCAATATTGATGTTAGTGTATAAGTTTGCCTTCGGGGGTTATGGCAAATCGCAATTGCCCCACCTTAAGTGCGCATCGAAGCTAGCACTTGTTGATGGGTTGTAAACAAAGCCTGGGCCCACTCTCATATCACAGTCCAAGCTGCCTAGACCTACTAATTAAGTGATCTTCAATGATCTGTCCCATCCTTGACCCCTTGGTGCTCTACATCTGCTCTACCAATACAGCTAAGTCTTATTAATCAATTACTGGTCCCATATTGTATTTTGTGTGCTAGATTAATGGGTCAATTTAAAGATGATGTAATTAAATTGCTAAAAAATCGTTTCGATTGTTTTTATCTAGTTTAGAGTTGTGTAAGGGTGTTTGGTAAATCTACAGTTATACTACCCCTCCCCCACTACCCCCCCACCACCTCCCCCCTTCAAAACACGCCTTTTAGCGTGTTTTTGGATGATTCAGCAGACCCGGAAACTGGGAAAAAACTTATTTTGATAAAAATTTATCACCAACCAGATAGAGTTTTTCAGGTAATTTGTTGTTGTTTTTATGTTTTATATGATATACAGTGTTGTTTAATACCGAGGACCGTCGCATTTTAGTATTTTTAACATTAGCCTAACCTAACCTAACTTAACCTAACCTAACCGAAAACTAACCTGTCTCGCGACCGGTCTAAACCCAGATCATGTTCCCTGTTTATGGGTGCGCGACGGTCTAAACCTAGCTCACGTTCCCTGTTTATGGGTTCGCGAAGGTTTGTAATACTTCAATGTATCTATTTTAAGTCAAATATACATTTCCGCGCATCATCAAACCATACTAAGTCTACTACTAATAATATTAACCCATTAGTACCAACAGAATAGCGACAAAATAGGGGTAGTATAACTGTAGATTTATCGGGTGTTTTGATGTGTGAAAATAGACGTAAATGCATATTTACCCATTAAACTACAATCTAAAAACACGTCCCGGTCAATATACAGGAGGCACTACAATATAGGTAGCAAAATTATAATGGTAGTTTTGGGTTCCTATCATCATATGCTTCATTTCTATATACTTTTTATCCCCGGGAAAAAAACAAAAAATCTTGGGTTTTTAATTTTTTTCTTGGATTTTGTTTTTGTTTTTTATTAACCTAACCAAAAAACCTAACCTAACCTAACCTAAATGTATTTGGGGGCTATTAGGTTAGGTTAGGTTTTTTGGTTAGGTTAATGACCAAAACAAAAAATCCCAAGAAAATAAATGAAAAATCCCAAGATTTTTTGTTTTTTCCCGGGGATAAAAAGTATATAGAAATGAAGCATATGATGATAGGAACCAAAAAATACCATTATAATTTTGCTACCTATATTGTAGCGCCTCCTGTATATTGACCCACGTCCCTTCACTCGCGAAAAATAACTATTTGGCCATAACCGTTTGCCGTTGGATACAAAATATGTAGAGGGGGGGGGGGCAAGCCCCCTCCCCCCCTTCACCCCCCCCCAAGATTTATTGAAATCGTCATATATTTAAACAGTAGGGGGCAAAAACCAAATTTTCCCCAATGCTGCTGCTTCTTCTTCTTGGTTCAATGTTATTTTAATACCACAAATTTTGTTGATATATTTGAAGATAGATATTTAATCTATATGCTTTAAAGATCATAAGAAAATTTGTTTTTACCCTCGGCAAAACCTAATAACAAAGTATGGTACTAAACTGTCTTTTTCGTAACAAGGTTGTCAATACGGTACTTCCAGTTATCGATAGCTCTAAAGATCATATGAAAATGTGTTAAACCCTCGGAAAAACTAAGATAATATTCAAGGACACTAGTGCGACGTTATGAGAAACAATTTATTAGGGAAAATAGGCACCAATAGATTCGCCATATTTTTCTCCATATAGTCCGCATGGAGGATTTTCGTTATCAACAAATTGAAAAATACCCACTTCACAGACAAATACACCAAAAATCTAAGTCAAAGCGGGCGTGTGGGGGCAGCAGCCCCCACCTATAATACTAGGTTAGGTTAGGTAAGGTTGTTAGGTTAGGCTAATGTCCTTTCAAAGGGGTATAGGGTAGTAAACACTAGGATAGCCTATACCCGGTCAGAGGTAAGAAGAAGAAGAAGAAGAGTCCTGCAGTAGTCTCCTTGAATGCTACCAAAACTAATATAAAAGTATGGTACTAAAATTTAAATTTCGTAACAAGGTTGTCAATACGGTACTTTCCCGTTATCAATGTACATTGTACAATCAAGCTGAAGATTGCAGAGTAAACACCATAGACTTCATCGACCTTTCCTTCACCTTCGTATAATCGACAGCCAATTTTTTTTTTTTTGTGTTAAGGGTACTCGACCAGCGGGGGTGTGGGGAGGCGGCAGCCCCCACCCATAATACTAGGTTAGGTTAGGTAAGGTTGTTAGGTTAGGCTAATGGGTTATACTGATGTTTTGGACCGACAGTTAGCCCATCGATCTGTTTAGGCCTAATAGGTCCGGTAGAGCATATACATCATTGCTATATATGGCATTAAGAGCTGAAATGTATTATAAGGGAGAAAAAAACAAAAACAAGCTAAAATACATGTAGGCCTATAGGCCTAGGCTACTGTAAAACAATAAGTTTTCAGCCAGTACCCAACCAGCGGGGGTGTGGGGGCGGCATCCCCCACCCATATACTAGGTTAGGTTAGGTTGGGTTGTTAAGTTAGGCTAATAGCACCAAAAAAAAAAAAAAAAAAAAAAAAAAAAAAAAAAAAAAAAAGTTTTACCCAACCAGCGGGGGTGTGGGGGCGGCAGCCCCCACCCATAATACTAGGATAGGTTAGGTAAGGCTGTTGGGTTAGGCTAATGTCTTCCCAAAGTGGACTATTTTTATAACATGAAATATTAGGCTACCCACTCCACCCCGTGAAATCCGAGCCAGCTTTCGTCAAAAGTTGGCTCGGGTATTCACAAAATTGGGTTGTATGGGTTTGCAATTTGGGAAAACCCGAGCCAAGTTTTAATACAAAACGCTATATTATTGTATTTTTACGCTTTTAACCCCTCATTTTCCCTGAACTTCATAGCCCTCCCCACTAGTGGGGGGCGTGTTTTTAGATTGTTGGAAAATGGGTAAATACTCATTTCTGCTCCTCTTCAGTATAAAACAACACTATATTTGAAGGAAAAATTACAAAAAACAAAATAAAACTTACTGAAATCGCTGTCGGTCCAAAAAGTCAGGTTTACCCGGATTATACTGATGATTTGGACCGACAATTAGCCCATCGATCTTTTTAGGCCTAATAGGTCTGGTAGAGCATATACCTCATTACTATATACAGTATGTCATTAAGAGCTGAAATGTATTATAAGGGAGAACAAAAATAAAACGCTAAAATACGCACCACAGCTAGCAGTGCAATCTTAATGGGTGATGGCAAAGTAACAAAGATTAAGATTTTTTCGGATAGGTTTAAACTTCCGGAAATTAATGGGTAATAAATACGATGATTTCATATGTTAACTTACGTCCGCCGCCGCGCTCATGATATTGTTGTAAACCTCTCGGGCCCTCTCACTGCCACTCGTTGCCAAGTAAGATATGTCTCATAATATTGTGGTTTTTGCACTGTTCCCCAACCAGCGGGGGGGTGGGGGCGGCAGCCCCCACCCATAATACTAGGATAGGTTAGGTAAGGTTGTTAGGTTAGGCTAATGTCTTTCTTATGCTTTTAACCCCTCATTTTCCCTGAACTTCATAGCCCTCCCCAGTAGTGGGTGGCGTGTTTTTAGATTGTTGGTTAATGGGTGAATGCTTATTTCAGCTCCTCTTCAGTATAAAACAATACCATATCTGAAGGAAAAATATAAAAAAAAAAAAAAAAAAAAAAAAAATGAAATTGCTGTCGGTCCAAAGTCAGGTTTACCAAAAATCGACACCTAAAGGTGCACGGTCTAATATTGATTAAAAAAAAAAAAAAAAAAACGAAAGTTCTCAAATTCGCGAAACTAACGGAACGAACGTCTTAAAACCTCAAAACTAATATACTAAACATGAGGGAGAAGGGGGTCTAGAAAAAGCGAGTATTACCCCATTAATCACGACAGTACCTTCCTCCGTGCATGTTTCCCAGTCATGAAAGGCGTTTCATTCACATAAAGCGAAGTACTTCTTTATGTATAATCCTGGGTAGCATTCAAGGAGACTACTGCAGGACTCTTCTTCTTCTTACCTCTGACCGGGTGTAAGCTATCATAGCGTTTACTAGCCTATACCCCTTTGAAAGGACATTAGCCTAACTTAACAACCTTACCTAACCTATCCTAGTATTATAGGTGGGGGCTGCTGCCCCCACACCACCGCTTTGACTTAGATTTGTTGTGTATTTGTCTGTGAAGTGGGTATTTTTCAATTTGTCGATAACGAAAATCTTCCATGCGGACTATATGGAGAAAAATATGGCGAATCTATTGGTGCCTATTTTCCCTAATAAATTGTTTCTAATAAGGCGGATGTAGTGTCCTTGAAGATTATATAATCTTGTGTAGCGGGTAGACCTGTATATATCTCAATAATTTGGTAACGTTTCAATATATTTTGAAATTTTAAATTCATAAATAGTCCACTTATATACTATTCCCCCCTGGGGGTTAGGGAATAGAATATGCCCCACGTGCCTTCTGCGTGTCGTAAGAGGCGACTAAAGAGGTTGGGTCGGTGGGCTTGCGACCCCCACCCGGAAAAAATATCGAAGCAAGGAAAAACGAACGAACAGCCTCGGATGCGGACGGAACCAACGTTGACGAACCACGACCGACTAAGGACATGCCTTCGGACATTCTGAGAATGGCTACGTGGAATGTTAGTGGCATGAATGATGGCACAAAAGAGAGAGAGGTTCTGGAAGTGTTAGTGAATGCCAGGCTGGATGTATGTGGAATGACAGAGACCAAATGGAAAGGTTCAGATGTGAGAGAGTGGGAGTGTGGAATGGGTGTGTGTGCTGGAGTGAGTGAAGGAACAGCGAGAGAAGGTGCATGTTTGTTTGTAAGTAGCAAATGGAAGGAATGTGTAAGAGAGTATGGGTCTGTGGGTTCAAGGATTGTGTGGGTGAGAATGAAAGTAGGAATACAAACGTGGGTGATTGTATGCGTGTATGCCCCGACAGAGGATATACTTGAAAGAAAGAAAGAGGAGTTCTGGATGAATGTGGAGGCGTGCCTGGAGAAGTTTGACAAGAACGAAAGAATATTTCTGATTGGGGATATGAATGGTAAGGTGGGCGATAGGAAAGTTGAGGGAGTGGTGGGAGGGTGGGGGGTACCATCAGAGGTGAATGGGAATGGTAGTGCACTTGTGGACGTATGTGTGGGGAGGAGGCTGTGGATAGCCAACACCTTCTTCCGACACAGAATGATCCACAGGTACACGTGGAAACGGATGTTGACGATGAAGGATAAGACCGTGGTGGAACGAAAGTCATTGATTGATTATGTATGTGTGGATGAACGAATGAAGAAATCTGTGATGGATGCTAGGGTGTATAGGGGTATTGGAGGGGGTCTGTCTGATCATTATGTAGTGGTAGCTAAGGTTAGGATACAAAAGAAGTGGGTGAGGAGAGCGGGAGGGAGGCAAGAGGAGGGTGGAATGGTGAGGAGGGTGGAGAGGTTGCAGGAGGAGGAAGTCGGGGAGGAGTACAGGAGAGCAGTGGAAAGACGACTAGGTGGGTTCGACCTGGAAGTTATGGAGGAAGTGGAGGAGATGAGCAAGGTGTTTAAGGATGAGATCTGTGCAGCATGTGAGGAGGTGTGTGGAGTGAGGAGAAGAGGGAGGGGAGTGAAAGGTACAGCATGGTGGACAGAAGAGGTACGAATAGCTGTGGAAGAAAAGAAGAAAGCATATAGAGAGTGGTTGGGTAGCAGAGGGAATGAAGATTCCGAGAGACAGAAACGAGCGAGGTACGTGGAGAGTAAGAGGGTGGTGAAGAGAGTAGTGAAGGAAAGTAAGAGAAGAGTAGATGAGGAATTTGGAAGGAATCTGAGTGTAAAATGGAGGGAGAGTAAGAAACTGTTCTGGAAAGAAGTCAAGAAAGTTAGGGAAGGTAGCAAGGGAAACAGTAAGGGTGTGAAAGATAAGAATGGGAGAATGCTAGCCGAGAAGCAAGAGAGAGTCGAAAGATGGAGGGAGTACTTCAGTGAGTTGCTAAATGAAAGGAATGAAGAGCCAGCAAACATAGCTGGATATGGTATGGGAGGGAGAAGAAGAGAAGTAGTGGAGGAGGAGGTGGGGATCAGGAGGTCAGAAGTGTGGGAAGCCATGAAAAGAGTGAAGTTGGGGAAAGCACCAGGAACAGATGGAGTGTGTGGGGAAATGTTGAGGTATGGTGGTGAGATAGTGATAGAATGGGTATGGAAAATGTGCAAACTAGCATGGGAGAAGGGGAGTGCACCCGATGACTGGAAGACTGGCATAATAGTCCCCCTATATAAGGGCAAAGGGGAAAGAGGAGTGTGTGGTAACCACCGAGGAATATGTCTTCTAAGCGTAGTAGGGAAGGTATACAGTAGGGTAGTGATTGAGAGAGTGAGAGTGAGAACGGAGAAATGGATAGGCGACGAGCAGGGAGGTTTTAGGAAGGGAAGAGGATGTGTAGATCAGATTTTTACCCTGAATTGTGTTGTGGAGAAGTATCTGGAGAAGAAACAAAAGGTGTATGTTGCCTTTATGGACTTGGAGAAGGCCTATGACAGAGTGGATAGAGAAGGTTTGTGGAAAGTACTTAGAATATACGGAGTAGAGGGCAAGTTGCTGAAAGCAGTGAAGAGCATGTATGAGGGTGCAAAGGCGGCAGTACGTGTGGAGAGTGAGCAGAGCGAGTTCTTTGACCTGAATGTTGGTTTGAAACAGGGGTGTGTGATGTCCCCGTGGTTGTTTACTGTATATATGGATGGAGTTATGAAAGAAATACTATCAAGAGCAGTGGATGTTGGTGTATCGCTGAAAAGGGAGGGAATTGAGTGGAAGCTACCTATACTGCTGTTTGCGGATGATACAGTTCTGATGAGTGATAATGAATGGGAGTTGCAGGGTCTGGTAAATGAGTTTGGAACAGTGTGCGAAAAACGGAATTTGAAGGTAAATATGGGGAAGAGCAAGGTTATGGTCTTCGAAAGGGGTGAAGTCACAGAGTGTGAGGTGAAGCTGAACGGTCAGGCTATGGAGATCGTCAACTCTTTTAAGTATCTGGGTAGTGTGTTGAGTAAAGATGGGACTATGGATGAAGAGGTGCGGGAGAGGGTACAACAGGGGAAGAGGGTTGTAGGAACGCTAAAAGCAGTAACAAGAAATAGGGTGGTCAGTATGGAAGTGAAGAAGTCCTTGCATGACAGTGTGGTAATCCCGACACTGACTTACGGAAGCGAAGCATGGACGTTGGTTGAGAGACTCAGACCAAGAGTGAGAGCAGTGGAAATGAATTACTTAAGGAGTGCGTGCGGAGTTACATGGAGGGATAGACAGACTAATGAGGAAGTAAGAAGGAGGTGTGGTGTGGAGGTAGATGTGCTGGAAAGTGTGAAAAGGAACAACTTGAGATGGTTCGGCCATATGGAACGTATGGAAAGCGAGAGAATGACTAAGAGGGTGTATGAGAGCGAGGTGGAGGGACAGAGGGGGAGAGGTAGACCGAATATGAGGTGGAAGGATGGAGTGAGGAAGTACATGAACGAAGGTGGTGCTGGTTGGGGGGAGGGGCGTCGACTGACTGGGGACAGAGGTGCATGGGGGCGGTTCGTTCGTGGCCACCCCTTCGGGGATCACGGCGTCAGGCAATAGATAGATAGATAGATAGATATACTAGGTTAGGCTTTGGTTAGGTTAGGATGAATATATTCAATGATTCTTAGTAAATAGGCATCTGAATAACAGTTCCTCCCGCTACACAGGATCTTACTTTTCTTTATCAACAGAGTCGTCAACTAATTTGCTAAACTGCCTAGTGATGTTAGAGAGTGCCAGGTCAATATGTATTTTAGGTCATGTGTCGAAACTCGACAGTACCAAACATCCAATTCTTACAATTTAGTTGCCAATTTAAATTAAGTTTTCTGTTACATCGGGTTACTCCAATTTTTATTGTGTACCCATCCAGTTATATTAATGCATACATATATTATGTATAATAGAAGTATGTGTATGAAGAATGCCAAGAATTATAATATAAGATAACAGGATATTTGTTTAGAATTAGAATACAGTACTGTACTTACACACCGCAATATATAACAATTGCTCTTATCAAGTTAAATCATTCATATGTTTATTAGTCAATTCAATGTTTAAATTATATACTCTAATTTGGTTAGTTATAATGCATCTGGTCAATATAAATGAATGCTAAGTTGTGACTGAGAAATTAATATTTCTTACCCGAGATAAATTCTCGAATGTGAATAACCCCAAGCTCAGTCTCTCACAAGTCATCACACGGTAATCAAGTCCGTCCATCAATAGATCGAATAAATCATCAATAATCACAGCCATCCAGCCTTCAATAAGTTTCTCTCGTCTACCTAACAGCTAAGATTCTTATGTAGTATAATCACTAGGCCTATATTATCTAATTAAGATCTCTTAGACTATGAAATTAATATCTAATGACAGGGTAAATTTCATATATTTATTCTGCTCTATTCTATTCTTTTTAAGATAATATTCAAGACCTCTTTCGCCGCCCTATTAGAAATAATTTCTTAGGGAAAATAGGGACCAATAGACTCGCCATATTTTTCTCATTATAGTCCGCATGGAGGAATTTCGTTATTGGCACTTGAAAAAACCTGATTACACCGAAAAATAACACAAAAATAATAAGTCCCGACCGTAAACAAAGCATTGCGCCCAATGAGTCCTTCAACTTGACTCCTCTTCTTGTTTTGAAAGATGCGGGGAGTACGATTCACCCAATAAATGGCGTGAGCGTTACTCACAAAAGCGAAATACCGGCAACCTGTTTTTGCCCCCTTACAGATCTACATATATGAGGATGACAATAAATCAAGGGGGGGTCCCCCCCCCCCTCAACCCATCGTGTATCCAATATACCCCACAATTTCCATTACCTGTAAAAGCGCGATTCACCCAATAAATGGCGCCATTTTTTTTTTTTTTTTTTTTTTTTAAAGAGACAATGAACGGAGGAAGGAAAAACACAGACAAAACAAAAAGGTCCATGTGCCTAAAGGCATCCTCCATTCATAAAATGTTTGTAACAACTGGATTTAAACATTTGTAGATTGTAAGTTTGTGGAAAGCAATTCGAGGGAAGTGAATTCCAAAGAGTAGTAGCTCTGGGGATAAATGAATTCTGATAAGCAGAAGTTCTGCATTGTGGAGGAGAAAGTGTAAATTCATGGGCGCTCTCAGCTGCCCTAGTTCTACGGGGAAAGATGTGGAGAGGCGGCACAATTGAAGCAAGTTCCTCGGAACAATTGCTGTGAAAATATCTGTAGAATAATGCAAGGGATGCAACGTTTCTTCGTATGGATAATGTAGGAAGGTCCTGTGTGATTGCAGGGTTATTGATTAATCTAATATCTTTATTTTGAATGTTGTCCAACTGCCTCAATGCAACCACTCCACTTCCATCCCACAGAGGTGAACAGTAATCCATCTGAGAACGCACATGACTTTTATATATCACGGCCAACTGCTCGTCAGTGAAGAATTCTCGAACTCTGTACAGGAGTCCCAGTTTTTTAGAGGCATTCTTAGCAATGCTTCTAACATAATGTGTCCAGCTCAAGTTAGTAGTTAATGTTACACCGAGAATGTCAATACTAGGGGAAGTGGGAATATTTACATCATTAAAAAATATATGAGAGTCCGTGAGATTCTGTCGGTTAGAAAATTGAATGTATTTGGTTTTCTGTGCATTAAAGGAAACTAGATTTTTTGTCCCCATCCATTAATTCTAGAAAGGTCCTGGTTCAGAGAAATTGCAGTGTTTATTTTTGAATTTATAAGATCGGGTTGGGTGAAAGAATTGGTAAATGTGAAGGAACTGTGGAGTGTTGAGTCATCTGCGTAGGAATGTATTGGATTATGAGTGGTAGATATGAGATCATTGATATGAATGAGGAACAGAATTGGGGCCAAAACTGATTCCTGGGGAACACCAGCATTTATTGAGTGAAATTGAGAATAAAGGCCATCTACCATTACACGTATTTTTCTGTTTTGAAGATAAGAAGAAATTAGTGGAACTAATGATGCAAGGCCGTAGTGTGACATCTTCGACAATAAGGATTGATGCCAGACTCTATCAAATGCCTTTGATATATCCCGTATCTTCAGATTAATGAATAATGGGTAAGTTAATGCAAATCCTCCACTCAAACCTTGAAAATCAACAATAAAACACTATATTCCTTGAAAAAATTTGTAATTTGTAATTTTGGTATCGTCAGAAAGCTTCGAGATTGTACAGGCGAGACCCTCATCTATGTCGTTAATGTAAACTAGGAAGATTACTGACCCCAGTTTCTGATCCCTGGGGTACCCCGCTACTTACATTGATCCCTTTGGATGCTTTACCGGTCATGACTACTCTTTGCTTTCTATCATTGTGCCAATTTGCTATCCCTTTAAACACACCGTCTTGTATTCCGTGTGTTTTTAGTTTTATCAATAAACGCTTGTGGGGAACTTTGTCAAAGTCCTTGAGTATTTCTAGCATTGTACATACAACAGAGGTTAAGCTAATTGGCTGATAGTTACTAGGTAAAGATATGCTGCATTTCTTATATGTCGGTGTTACGTTAGCAAGCTTCCACTGATCAGGTATAGTCCCAAACTGCAAGGATTTATTGAAGAGCAATGTCAGTGGTTTGGAGAGCTTATACTTAGTTTCCTTAGAACTCTAGGTGAGATAGTATCAGGTCCAGGCGATTTATTTTCCTTGGGTATTTTTAAAACATTTCAATACTTCTCTCTGTAATGCTGATATTGCTTAGAATGTCGGAATTATCTATCTGAAGCGGTGATGCTGTAGGGATATTACTAAAGACTTATGTTGTAAAAACTGATGCAAAGAAAGTATTGAGGGCAATACTCATGTGTACTTCGTCCTTTGTGTATTCCCCATTTTCATCGGCTAACGGTCAAATAATTGAAGTACCGTAACTACTTTCCTTTTTCTGATGTAACTATAGATTTATTTTGTTTAATATATTCATTTATTTTTTATATATTAATTTATTTTGTATTCGCAACATGCAGCTCCAGGGTCTTTTGACTTTGCTTAATTAACATTTTAGCTTGTCATCGTCAATATCATTCATAGAACCATATTTTTGTTTTCTGGAGTACAGTGTTACTGGAGCCGAAGCCCTTCAGATGATTGCTGTTCGTAATCTTTTTTTGACAAGTAGCCTAGTAAGGACCATTAGTTATGTGGTTGCTTGTCTTCCTTTGTATTTCTTTGTATGACCCCACACTCCTCCTCCCTTCCCTCTTTCCAACCCCCCCCCCTCCCCCATTCCTCAGACCTGGCTAAACCCCCCTTCCGACAAAACTGAGTGATGTTATTAAATCGTGTATCACCGGGAAAATCACCTGTGGGACAGTGAGGAATGGCGGTAATTTGGCCAAGTCTCGTCCGGCGGAGATTTAGCGGTCTTGTATTCCGACACATGCAACAGGATAACGACACACACACACACACACACTCTCTCTGCCGGTAATGTTATCTAGGTCATTGTCCTTATCTCAGGATTTTGTATTTAGTCGCACATTTGTTTTATCATTCCCGTGCAGTAAATATTATTCCCAGATTTTTCCCCATGGTTGTGCAATTATTCCCAAGCATTTTTTGACATTATTCCCACCCCTGTGTTATAATCCCACGCCCATGTTATTATACCTACGTGTGTGCCTTTACCCTACTCCAGTTAGTATTCCCAGTTCTGTGCTCTTATTATCACGCCTGTGTTACTATTCCTACCCCTGTCCCTGTATCCTCTCTCGTGATACTATTCCCAGTTCTGTGTTCTTATTATCACGCCTGTGTTACTATTCCTACCCCTGTCCCTGTATCCTCTCTCATGTTACTATTCCCAGTCCTGTGTCATTATTATCACGCCTGTGTTACTATTCCTACCCCTGTCCCTGTATCCTCTCTCATGTTACTATTCCCAGTCCTGTGTTCTTATTATCACGCCTGTGTTACTATTCCTACCCCTGTCCCTGTATCCTCTCTCGTGATACTATTCCCAGTTCTGTGTTCTTATTATCACGCCTGTGTTACTATTCCTACCCCTGTCCCTGTATCCTCTCTCATGTTACTATTCCCAGTCCTGTGTCATTATTATCACGCCTGTGTTACTATTCCTACGCCTGTGCCTGTATCCTCACTCTTGTCATTATGCCCATGCCCGTATCATTATTCACATGCTTGCGCCATTACTCTTACGGTTGTGACATAATTTTCTTGCATGTCTTTTTATTTCCTCACCATTCGACAATGCACTTAACTACACCTGTGTCATTATTACCACCCTCTACCACTTTCCCACACCTGTGTCATTATTACCACCCTCTACCACTTTCCCACCCGTGTGTCATTATTACCACCCTCTACCACTTTCCCACCCCTGTGTCATTATTACCACCCTCTACCACTTTCCCACCCCTGTGTCATTATTACCACCCTCTACCACTTTCCCACCCCTGTGTCATTATTACCTCCCTGTACCACTTTCCCACCCCTGTGTCATTATTACCACCCTCTACCACTTTCCCACCCCTGTGTCATTATTACCACCCTCTACCACTTTCCCACCCCTGTGTCATTATTACCACCCTCTACCACTTTCCCACATCTGTGTCATTATTACCACCCTCTACTACTTTCCCACCCCTGTGTCATTATTACCACCCTGTACCACTTTCCCACCTGTGTGTTATTATTACCACCCTGTACCACTTTCCAACCCCTGTGTCATTATTCCCACCCTCTACCACTTTCCCACACCTGTCATTATTCCCACCCTCTACCACTTTCCCACCCCTGTGTCATTATTCCCACCCTCTACCACTTTCCCACACCTGTGTCATTATTCCCACCCTCTACCACTTTCCCACCCCTGTGTCATTATTCCCACCCTCTACCACTTTCCCACACCTGTGTCATTATTACCACCCTCTATCACTTTCCCACCCCTGTGTCATTATTACCACCCTCTATCACTTTCCCACCCCTGTGTCATTATTCCCACCCTCTACCACTTTCCCACCCGTGTGTCATTATTACCACCCTGTACCACTTTCCCACCCCTGTGTCATTATTCCCACCCTCTACCACTTTCCCACACCTGTGTCATTATTCCCACCCTCTACCACTTTCCCACCCCTGTGTCATTATTGCCACCCTCTACCACTTTCCCACACCTGTGTCATTATTCCCACCCTCTACCACTTTCCCACCCGTGTCAATATTACCACCCTGTACCACTTTCTCACCCCTGTGTCATTATTCCCACCCTCTACCACTTTCCCACATCCGTGTCATTATTACCACCCTCTACCACTTTCCCACCCCTGTGTCATTATTCCCACCCTTTACCACTTTCCCACACCTCTGTCATTATTCCCACCCTCTACCACTTTCCCACCCCTGTGTCATTATTTCCACCCTCTACCACTTTCCCACATCTGTGTCATTATTACCACCCTCTACCACTTTCCCACCCCTGTGTCATTATTACCACCCTCTACCACTTTCCCACCCCTGTGTCATTATTACCACCCTCTACCACTTTCCCACCCCTGTGTCATTATTACCACCCTCTACCACTTTCCCACCCCTGTGTCATTATTACCACCCTCTACCACTTTCCCACACCTGTGTCATTATTCCCACCCTCTACCACTTTCCCACCCGTGTCAATATTACCACCCTGTACCACTTTCTCACCCCTGTGTCATTATTCCCACCCTCTACCACTTTCCCACATCTGTGTCATTATTACCACCCTCTACCACTTTCCCACCCCTGTGTCATTATTCCCACCCTCTACCACTTTCCCACACCTGTGTCATTATTCCCACCCTCTACCACTTTCCCACCCCTGTGTCATTATTTCCACCCTCTACCACTTTCCCACATCTGTGTCATTATTACCACCCTCTACCACTTTCCCACCCCTGTGTCATTATTACCACCCTCTACCACTTTCCCACCCCTGTGTCATTATTACCACCCTCTACCACTTTCCCACCCCTGTGTCATTATTACCACCCTCTACCACTTTCCCACCCCTGTGTCATTATTACCACCCTCTACCACTTTCCCACCCCTGTGTCATTATTACCACCCTCTACCACTTTCCCACATCTGTATCATTATTCCCACCCTCTACCACTTTCCCACCCCTGTGTCATTATTACCACCCTCTACCACTTTCCCACCCCTGTGTCATTATTCCCACCCTCTACCACTTTCCCACATCTGTGTCATTATTACCACCCTGTACCAGTTTCCCACCCCTGTCATTATTACCACCCTCTACCACTTTCCCACCCCTGTGTCATTATTACCACCCTCTACCACTTTCCCACATCTGTGTCATTATTACCACCCTCTACCACTTTCCCACCCCTGTCATTATTACCACCCTCTATCACTTTCCCACCCCTGTGTCATTATTACCACCCTCTACCACTTTCCCACATCTGTGTCATTATTACCACCCTATACCACTTTCCCACCATTGTCATTATTACCACCCTCTACCACTTTCCCACCCCTGTGTCATTATTACCACCCTCTACCACTTTCCCACATCTGTGTCATTATTACCACCCTCTACCACTTTCCCACCCCTGTGTCATTATTACCACCCTCTATCACTTTCCCACCCCTGTGTCATTATTACCACCCTCTATCACTTTCCCACACCTGTGTCATTATTCCCACCCTCTATCACTTTCCCACCCCTGTGTCATTATTCCCACCCTCTACCACTTTCCCACCCTCTATCACTTTTCCACCCCTGTGTCATTATTCCCATCCTGTACCACTTTCCCACCCCTGTGTCATGATTCCCATCCTGTACCACTTTCCCACCCCTGTGTCATGATTCCCATCCTGTACCACTTTCCCACACCTGTGTCCTGATTCCCATCCTGTACCACTTTCCATACCTTTTGCTTTTAAAGTACCAGCAGCTGATCAAGTCGTTTAAGGAGAAGTCATCAAGGATCATCGTCTCAGGAATCGTCCCCCGGCTTGGTGTAGAGAGCCGATTTTACAACATAGCCACCAGCACAAATCGTTGTCTAGCAAACCTCTGCAGGAAGGAAAACGTGGGATTCGTCGACACCTGGGACAATTTCTACTACGATTACTATTTGTTTTCGGACGATAGAGTTCATCTGAACCAGGTGGGAGCAGCACGTTTTGGGCGTCTTCTCAACGATGCGGTGAAGGATTTTCGGAGAAGAAATCGACTCAGCACAGGACAACCAGGAAGGAGGACCGAAGACAGCGAGGGCGGCAACCTGCGAAGGAATTAAATGTTAATCTGTCAAGAACCGCAAATTTGGATAAAGCTCCACCAACACGACCCAAATTCAAAACCGCCAGGGATAAAGACCGAGGACCGATGTCAGCCATGAATGTAAATGTAGATCCGACCAGAACCAAAAATTTGATTAAAGAACGTTCTGTGAGTTCTAAAACCGCAACTTTAAAGGTTTTCTATGCAAACGCTCGAAGCATACGCAATACATTTTCAGATTTAGAAGAACTAGTGTTTACTGAAAATTATGATGTGATTGGTATAACAGAATCTTGGCTCAATACAGTAGATAGAGACTTTTTAGCAGAGTATTCACTTCCCGGTTATGTAATGTTTGAGAAAAGCCGAATAAATAAAAATGGAGGTGGCGTTTTATTTTATATCAAAGAAAGTCTTAACCCGACCCTCTTGTCAAAACCTCAAATTGTGAACGTCGACACATCTTTTGTGCTAATAAAGAATAATAAAGGTACAAAAATAATACTTGCATTAATATACAGACCTCCAGCTCAATCAGTGCAAACTGACCGAGAAATTTATGAACAAATTGCAGATGTAAGTAACTCGCAAGATACCGTATTTTTTGGCGACTTTAATTTACCTGTGACCAAGTGGGGCGATACTCTTACTTCACACTCCGGACATGACTTGTATACGAACTTGTAAGAGAGTTCGCTTTATCAATTTGTTCGAACACCGACCCGTGGTAATAACGTTCTTGACATTGTACTTGCAACAAAAGAAGAATTAATAGAGAATTTGAATGTTGGTGATGAATTCAGTAACAGCGACCATCGTATGATAACTTTCACTTTAAACTTTACTAGTAACGAACCAAATAGTAGCATCGAAAAAGTCCCTAATTTCAAGAAAGCAAACTTTCCTAAACTTAGAGCTATGTTTAAAGAAACTGACTGGAGCTTTTTAATTAACAATAACGACATAAATACATCTTGGAAGTTATTCGAAACCACTTACCTAAAAGCAGTGCAAGACTGCATACCATCGAAAATACGGCGTCCAGGCCATAATAATAAGCCCAAATAGTGGAATAAAGATATTTCAAACTGCCTGCTTGCTAAAAAATGTGCTAATGATAGATTAAAATCCTCCCAAAGTGACGAAGAATGGGTGAAATTTGTAGAGCTACGACGCAAAGCCAAAAAGTTAATTAAGCAAAGTAAAAAGACCCTAGAGTTACATATTGCGAATCAAAGTCAAACAAACTCGAAAGAATTCTATAGTTTTATCAGAAAGAAAAAAGTAGTTACGTCAACTGTTGGACAGTTCGTCGATGAAAATGGAGAATACACCAAAGACGAAGTACAAATGAGTAATGCCCTCAATACCTTCTTTGCATCAGTTTTTACAACCGAAGACCTCAGTGATATCCCTACACCATCGCCGATTCAGATTGATAATTCAGATGTTCTAAGCAATATCACCGTTACAGAGAGAGAAGTATTGAATTGTTTAGATAAACTCAAGGTAAATAAAACGCCTGGACCTGATACAATCTCGCCTAGAGTTCTAAAGGAAGCTAAGGATGAGCTCTCCAAACCACTGACATTACTATTCAATAAATCCTTGCAGTCTGGAACTATGCCTGATCAGTGGAAGATAGCCAACGTAACACCGACATTCAAAAAAGGCAGCAAATCCCTACCCAGTAACTATCGTCCAATTAGCTTAACCTCAGTTGTATGTAAAATGCTAGAAACGGTCATAAGAGACAGACTCGTAAATCACTTAGAGGAAAATAACATACTTAAAGATACTCAACACGGCTTTCGTAAAAAACGTTCCTGTTTAACAAACCTCTTAGACTTCTTCCACGATATCCTCAACCTCTACGATGAGAGTAAAGCTGTAGATATTATATACCTTGATTTTCAAAAGGCCTTTGACAGAGTTCCCCCACAAACGTTTACTGCTAAAACTAAAAGCGCATGGAATACAAGACGGTGTGTTGAAATGGATAGAAAATTGGCTCAGCGACAGAAAGCAAAGAGTAGTCATAAACGGTAAGGCATCTAAATGGACCAATGTAAGTAGCGGGGTACCCCAGGATCGGTACTAGGACCAATTCTCTTTCTAATTTACATCAACGACATAGATGAGGGTCTCACCTGTACAATCTCAAAATTTGCTGACGATACAAAAATTGCAAATAGCGTACTCTCAAAAGATCAAGTTGACGATATGCAACACAATCTAGATAAATTGTCACAATGGGCCCAAATTTGGCAAATGAGTTTCAATGCGGATAAATGTAAAGTACTACATATCGGATACCTAAATGAGAAAGCAAACTATTCGATGAATGGCACTCAGCTTAATAATGTAAACAGAGAAACCGATCTGGGAGTAACAATATCGAGTAACCTAAAACCGAGTCAACAATGTTCAGAAGTTGTTAAGAAGGCAAACAAAATAATTGGCTTTATAGGCAGGTCATTTGAGCATAAATCCAAAGAAGTTATCCTAACCCTTTACAATTCCTTAGTCCGCCCTCTTCTGGAATACTGCGTTCAATGCTGGTGTCCTTATTACCAAAAAGATATAAACAAGCTAGAACGAGTTCAACGTAGAGTTACCAAAATGATACCTAGCCTAAAGAACAAACCATATGAAGAGCGTCTTAGAGAATTAAATCTATTTCCTTTAACCCAACGCAGATTAAGAGGTGACTTAATTCAAGTGTTCAATATCATCAAAGGCATCGACAATATGAACTGTAGTAAGTACTTCACTATCGACCAATCTAATTACACGCGGGGAAACGGTTGCAAAATTATTGGTAAATCTTTTAACTCACACGAATCTAAGAATTTCTTCTTCAATCGAGTTGTCAACTTGTGGAATGGGCTTCCCCGAGACGTTATAGGCTGCACCACCGTTGATTCATTTAAACTCCGCCTAGACAAATATCTCGCATCAAACCCGCGACTGACTGCGTTTGTAAATGAATAACTTTATTTTATCCTCCCCTCAGTTACTAACCCATATATCCCCTACTAACTTCCTAGTCCTGCCACGGACATTAGTTCCAGGGCAGTAGTTCCCTTTCCAATGTTCCCTTACCCCCACTAAACCACTGTTTGGCCACTTTATCCTCAGTGTTTTGGAGGACAAGCAGCCTAGAAGGGTCACTAGACCTGTTGTTGCTTGAATTCCTTTGTACTCCTTTGTACTCCTTTGTACCTGTGTCATGATTCCCACCCTCTACCACTTTCCCACCCCTGTCATTATTCCCATCCTGTACCACTTTCCCGTCCCTGTGTCATGATTCCCATCCTGTACCACTTTCCCACACCTGTGTCATGATTCCCACCCTCTACCACTTTCCCACCCCTGTCATTATTCCCATCCTGTACCACTTTCCCACACCTGTCATTATTTCCATCCTGTACCACTTTCCCACCCCTGTGTCATTATTACCACCCTCTACCACTTTCCCACCCCTGTGTCATTATTCCCATCCTGTACCACTTTCCCACCCCTGTGTCACTTTCCCACCCCTGTGTCATTATTCCCACCCTGTACCTCCTTCCACACCTGTGTCATTATTCCCACCCTGTACCACCTTTCACACCCCTGTGTCATTATTCCCACCCTGTACCACCTTTCACACCCCTGTGTCATTATTCCCAACCCGTACCACTTCCAACACCTGTGTCATTACTCCTACTTAAGCACTTGTGAATCCTCGAAGGAGATACGGGCGCTATATAAGTAATGGCCCCCTCACACATTCACGACTTGGACAGCGACATGGCACGTATTGAGTTTGGCGAAAAAGTTGGGTATTTGGAGTGCGACAAATTAAGATGAGAGGCCCACACGAGGCCATCTCGTACCCAGAACGAGTATGCATGTACTGAAACCGAAGACAGAACGTACCCAAGACGAGGCATCGCGACCGTGTACGTGCTGATTACGTCCAGGTTTCGTCGTCGTCCTGCGTTGCCATGTCGCGTTACAGTGGTGACACCTCTTCGTAGTGTCTGCCGCGTCTCGTGCTCGTGCGCATTGGTTTCTTCAGTTGTCTGCATGGTTTCACCATTTACGTTCTGTGTATGTACTGTGTACTGTGTGTGTACGTACTAATTTTGTGAGATACTGTCATATGTCCTTACCGTGTCAAGAAATGTCGGTGTGATATCCGGATATAGTCTGCGTGGGTACGTGGTGTTTGGTCTGGCTACGTGTGACGCTACGTGATGACTACGAGCTGGTCTCTCTGACAAGTCTTAACGTTTTTTCTCGCGGTGATGTCACGCGACTTACACCATGTTGCAACACCACCTAGATGCCACACAGTAATGAAAGAATTCAGTACATACTTAGAACGACATGCAATGACAATAAGTCTGGTCACGACTGCGCACAAGATTTTAGTGTCGACACTATAATGTCTCCGTCTTCGACGACATCACACGAGACTGCCAGACATGGAAAGAGACGTCTCGTATTTATTTACGACATCATCACGAGACAATAGTCGGGCCATGTTGCCGTTTAAGTCGTGAATGTGTGATGGGGCCTGAACCAGACGATTATTATATTATTATTAGTAGTAGTAGTAGTAGTAGTAGTAGTAGTAGTAGTAGTAGCAGCAGCAGTAGTAGTAGTAGTAGTAGTAGTACCTTAATACAATTTTCCACCGTCTACACAAAGACTTCATTAGGTTATTGGATTTGATATAAGTTGTGGTTAAAAAAATCCTTACCATTGATATTTTACCCACGGACTAGAGATCCTGCGGTAAGACAGAATGGCCATCTTTTTATTTGCACGCCATTTTGGTACCTCAATTATCAAACAATAGGGTTTTATTTCATTTCTGGTCGGGTAGAATGTAGCCTATATCCAAACCCCCAAACGATATATATTTTACCCGTATTCCTAGATGTTTGTTATGGCAATGGTGATATGTGAGTGTAAAGAGAAGAGAATATCACCAGTGGCACCAAGGCGGCGAAGGTGAGCCGATCCCTGGTGTAATAGGATCTCTACCACTAACTAGCCTTTTTTTATCACGACCTTCCAAATTTTCCGAGAATGGTATTTATTCCCAAGCACGAACCATTCCCCTTCACCCATAAACCCCCCCCCCCCCCTCCCTGCCAGTTAGAGAGAGAGAGAGAGAGAGAGAGAGAGAGAGAGAGAGAGAGAGAGAGAGAGAGAGAGAGAGAGAGAGAGAGAGAGAGAGAGAGAGAGAGAACAAAATTATGGAAGAAGCAAAGTTAATGTTCAATCTCCTAGTCATTATAAAGGTAAATAGGATCGTTGTGGTGAGTTTCTACCTATCATGCCTATCTTGTTACAATATATACAGAGTATATATATATATATATATATATATATATATATATATATATATATATATATATATATATATATATATATGTATATATATATATACTGTATATATATATATATATATATATATATATATATATATATGAATGATTCAAACTGACAGGTATAAGGATTGGGTGGGGAAAACTCAGGAAAGAGCTTTTATTCTTTATTCTCTAGCATTTCGGGCTATGAACAACCCATCTTCAGAGAGACTAACTAACACAGACAAGTTAATTAAAATTGAACTTCAGAGGCTATCGACCTTACTGGATGATTTAGGCAGCACACTGTAAGAAAAGAATAGCGTCGGGACTGGATCCCCTTTTCGAGAACTCCAGTCCATTGAAACACAGACTGGGTGGGCTCTGAAATACTGTATATACAAAAGTTTGGAAATTTGTAATTTTGTCACAAACATTCTTTTATTTGTCTCTCTCAGGTATTAATATCAGCAAAATTATTGTTCTCTTGGAAAAATAAGTACTAAGCAATACAAGCCCATCAATTTGGAGGGGTCTTTTTATAGGCGTCAGGTACCAGAGAGGCGTAACCATAAAAACACGTTGGTTTGGGATGATTGACGGAAAACAATAATATATTTTTATATATTGTTTACTATTTTTTGTTTTATGTGAGTGAGGGAGACGAAAGACATAACTGCCTGTAGCGAGTGTCTACCCCAGAGTTGAAAGAGTGACAGGGCCAACATCAAGGGACTTTCGAGCCAAAACGCCTAGACACACGGAGTTTGAAGCAATTTAAGTCATAGAAAGAGGGAAAAACTGATTTTGAGAGAGAGTTCCAGAGTTCAGCTGTTGAATAGAAGAAAGAAAGAGAATAACGTTTCACCCTAGAGTTGGAGAGTTGCACAGAGTAGGGATGGCATTGTGTTGCAAGACGGGTGCTACATGTTCTACGAAGATTGGGTGGTATACACTGAGAGAGCTCTGAGGAACACTGATTATTGTAATAGCGGTAGAATAGTGAAATAGATGCAGGGATCTGCCTTGCTTAGGCCAATCGGCTTTCTGCAGACTCCCATTTTCTTATGTTCTTATGTTCAACATTGCGACGAAGAGAGAGAGAGTCTGCAGAGGATTGGTGAGTGGACGTGAGTTAATGAGGTGGAAGGCTTCCGTTTCTACTTTGTCTAGAAGTGCTGTGTGAGAGGATCCTTCCCACACATGCGAACAATATTAATACATGGATGCACTGTGCCCCGGTACAGAGCAAGAAGCTGCACAGGGGTTAAGAACCCCTGGAAGTGATTGAGCACACCAAGCTTCTGGGAAGCTGTTTTTAGCAAGAGTGGTAATATGATCTTTCCAGGAGAGAACAGAAGAAAAATAGACACCAAGAATATACAGAGAAAATTAACGGTTAATTTGTATGTTGGTGAAGAGTAAGCCATTGTGGTTATTCCTGAAGTAAATGGACTGTAGAGGTATACCAAAAAACACAATAGTATATTTACCTTGTTGCTGGAGCATAGGTGACGGGATAGGGTTATTGTGGAGTGGTAACAAGGCAACAGGTTGGCGATGGAGTTGGGTGAGAAGTGATGAACAAAGAGGAAATTAGTTGATAGTTAAGGACAGAAGGGGGCCTCTAGACTTAAATTATAATGAGGATGATAATAGATGATCGGTGAATCGATGGATGCTATGTTGAGGTTAGTACTAGCGTGTTAATGGAATGGGATGAGAGAATAAGTGAAATAATACTGTCGGCAGTGGTGTTTGGAGAGCAAATTTTTGGTTCCAATCATATCGGGGGAGCCTTGCTGATTCATAAATGCGCAGACAGGTCGGAAGATATTTTCCCTGCCTTTAACCCGGGGACGGCGAGAACACTCTTAAGAGGTTTTGGTGGGTAAGGGTGGGGACCCTCTTAAGAGGTAAGGCCTAAAAAAAAACTTTGAATGCCCCTTTCCCACTGATGCGATTTCATACGATTTTAGTCGCCGAGGACGTAGTTTTGTCAATTCGCAACGAATTTGTGCGACGTCAACGATTTGACTGTTGACAAGTATACACTCGGCGATGATGTCGCCGAGGGATACGACTTAATCGGCGACATTATGCTACGTTATCGGCATATTGAGCGATGGTTCGCCGATGACCTCGGCGAGAACTGTCACATTTGAATAAAATATTGCGAAATAATGCGAAGGATGAACAAATCCTCGGCGTATGTTCTGCGACGTCTTCGGCGAATTATGTGATGGTTCGGCGGATACCTCGGCGAGATTATCCGAAAACTTTTTGCATATATTTCATGGCACAAATATAAGAACATAAGAAAATGGGAGTCTGCAGAAAGTCGATCGGCCCACACAAGGCAGATCCCTGTCACACCCAACCCCAATTACAAGGCCTAATTATAGACCCAACTCACTAATGCCTTGAGGACTGACCTCACCAAAACGGTCAGAGATCAACACAAGATTACGGTGGTCTGCAGAGCGCCGATTGGCCCACACCAACCAGATCCCCCCTCATACTCAACCCATCTCGTCGAAAATGTACAAATTTATCTTGAAGGGGGGTCTAGAGTGTTTTGTTTTAAGTTTGATGGAGGTCTAGTGAGGAAACTAAGAAATAAAGGAATGAATGACCAAACAAACGGTCCGTTTCTCCTTAAGGGAGATGGGCGTAATATTTGCTCATTTATATATTTGTTTATGATTTACTTAGTTTCATCCCTAGACCTCCATCAAGCATATAAAGCACCCCCCAACACCCACCTTCAAGATCAATTTGTACATTTTTCGATAGAAAAATATCCTGGCCGAAGGCCGGTTCCTCAAAAAGTACAGGCTCGCTATCGCTAGCCAGGAAAAACTCGCCACCTATATGACACGAAAAGTCTTAATATTGACAACGAAAAGGGGTGAAATGTCTTAAAATCGCCAAACTAATGGGCTGAACGTCATAAAATATGAAAACTAATTTCATATTTTCATTTTCTCCTTCTGCATCTCTAATTTTGTCAAATGGCGTAGGGATGCGGCGACCCCAACGCCCGCCACTTTCTGGTGCAGGTAGCCTCCTCTGTGGTGGAGGGGTGAGAAATTTCCACCACCGCTTTTCTCCGGCGAGACGTAGAAGTCGGCTAAAGGGGATCGGGGGCGGAGGGCCTGGTATCCTTCTCCCCTTAAATAAATCTACCAAAAAAACGAGACAGAGATAGGGGCGAGGGAACGCGTTCGTGGTCCCGGACCCTAAGAATAGGAGCTTTGAATGTGCGTGGATGTAGTACGAATGAGAAGCGAGAGGATATTGGAAGGTTATTTGAAAGAAGGATGTATGATGTCCTTGCACTGAATGAAACAAAGATGAAAGGAGAGGGAGAAGTGGATTTTGGAAACGTGATAGGTAGAAAGTCTGGAGTAGACGAGGGAGTCAGGGGGAAAGAAGGAGTGGCTATTATGGTGAAGGAGGAGTTGAGAGAGTTTAAATAAAGAGTGGAAAGAGGTGTCATCAAGGCTAATGTGGGTGAGAATGCTGTTTAAGGGTGAAAGGTGGGTTTTTGTAAGTGCATATGGACCAGGAAGTGAAAGAGAGTTAGACGAGGTAGAGGGTTTCTGGGAGGATTTGAGAGATTGTCTACAAGGGTTTGATGAAAATGAAAATGTTATAGTTTTAGGGGACCTAAATGCTAGGGTAGGAAATGAGCCTGTTGAGGGAGTCATCGGTAGTTTTGGTGTGGATGGTGTAAACGAGAGTGGAGAAAGGCTGAAAAATGTATGTGAAGAGTGTAGATTGAGTGTAGGTAATACGTTCTTCAAAAAAAGGCGTATACACAAATACACCTGGCATAGACTTGTGAGGGGAGAGATTGTAGAGAGGGCATTGATGGATTATGTGCTGGTGACAAGGGAAAGATTGTGTAGACTGCTGGATGTGATGAGAGGTGAGGCAGAGGGTATGTCGGATCATTACCTGGTGGAGGGAAAGCTAAGAGTTAAGAGTTACAGGAGAATAAGAGACAAGCGTGAAGTAAGAGAGGTAATAAAAGTTAGTGAGTTAGAGAAGAGTGAAAAAGAGAGGGAGTACAAGGAAAGCCTAATTGAAAACTGGATGGAAGTGTGAGAGATGGAAGAGAGAGAAGTAGAGGTTGAATGGCAACAGTTTAAGGAAGGAGTGAAAGCAAGTGCAGAGGTAGTATGCGGCAAAAGGAAAGTAGGAGGCAGAGGTATCAGGAAGGGAAGCGAGTGGTGGAATGATACGGTGAGAAAGGTAGTTGAGGAGAAGAGACAGTGTTTTGAGAGGGTTTTACAGGATGGTAGTGTTGAGGTATTGGAGAGGTACAAGGAGAAAAGGAGAGAGGCAAAACGGAAAATTAGAGAAGCGAAAAAAGATGCAAACGAAAGGTGGGGCCAAAGGCTGAGTGAGAATTTTGAAGAACGAAAGAAGATGTTCTGGAAGGAGGTAAATAAAGTAAGGAAAGGAGGACAAAAGAGGGAAGAGTCAGTGAAAGATGAAAATGGAGAATTACTATTGTAACCAGTTGAAGTGAGGAAAAGATATGCCGAGTATTTTGAATCTTTGTTAAATACAAGAGATGGAAGAGAAGCATTGATTGAAGCAGAGGTGGATGGAGATAGGTTACCCAGGCCACCCAGGTGGCAGGGAATGAATGAAAGGATTGAGGAAAATGAGGTGAAAGAAGCAGTGAAACAAATGAGAGCGGGAAAAGTAGGTTTGGATGGTATTGCTGTCTATCTATCTATCTATCTATATGCTCAGGCCCAATCCCCATTTTGGGGGTAGCCGACTCAAGACAGAGCAAGAACAGGGAAAACACAAAAACAACATAAAACAAAAAATAACACAGATAAAAAACACAAACTCTCACACATCCAGGTCACCCAGGAGAAGACCCAGAGACCAGGGTTACCAAGGTCGCTCCAGCACTCCCCCGGCCCCTGACCACCCGGAGAGGTTCCGATCTCGGCAGGCAGACATGCAGCGGAGCCAAAGCCACAAGCCCTCCCACCACACTTCCAGGCACACCCTTCATATTAATCGTCTCCCCGGGCCAGGCGCCTGATGGACTATTATCTAGTCCAACTTGCGCCCGACCCCTTACTCCAAATGACCACGTGTTCACTCAACTATTCACAAGCATTCTCCATTCACTCCTGTCCACCACCACTTCCCCTGCCTGATCTATAGTCATTCCTCTATCATCCAAAGCCTTTCTTACAGTCTCTCCATCTCAATGGGGGTCTTCCTGCCCTTCTATCTCCCCTTGTACCTGACTCGCATATTCTCTTTGTAAGCCTTTCATCTCCCATTCGTTCAACATGACCATACCAGCTCAGCACCCTTCTGTCCACTCTGGCTGACAAATGTTCCTGCTGCCCCACTCTCCTACGTATCTCTTCATTCCTCAATCTGTCTCTACGAGTAACTCCACACATACTCCTCAAGCAGCTCATCTCCATCACATCCAGCCCTCTTTTCTCCTTTTTCTTCAGAGCCCATGTATCAGCCCCATACATCACTGTTGGCACAACAATTCCTTGATACAGTGCACTTTTTACTTTCACTCCGAGATTTCTCGTCTTCCACTGTGGAGTGTATAAAGAAAGGTGGCGATGTGATAATAGATTGGTTGGTGAGACTTTTTAATGTGTGCTTTGCTGTGTCAATGATACCAATAGACTGGAAGAGTGCATGTATTGTGCCGTTGTACAAGGGGAAGGGAGATCGGCAGGAGTGTTCAAGTTATAGAGGTATTAGTTTATTGTCAGTGGTTGGAAAGCTGTATGGCAGGGTGTTGATAGAGAGGATAATAAAGTGTACGGAAGTTGCAATAGGAGAAGAACAGTGCGGTTTTAGGAGGGGAAGAGGGTGCGTGGATCAGATGTTTGCAGTAAGACAGTTATGCGAGAAGCATAAGGAGATATTTTGGGCTTTTATGGACTTGGAAAAAGCGTATGATCGTGTGGACCGTGAAGCAATGTGGAAGGTGTTAAGGATTTATGAAATAGGAGGAAATTTGTTAGAAGCAGTTAAGAGTTTTTATGAAGGGAGCAGAGCATGTGTGAGAGTAGGAAATGGTGAGTTGAGTGAATGGTTTGAGGTAAAGGTAGGTTTGCGACAGGGTTGTGTAATGTCACCATGGCTGTTTAATATGTTTATGGATGGTGTGGTGAGGGAGGTGAAAAGGAGAACTATGGGAAGAGGATTGGGTTTAGTAGGAAAGAATGGTAGAGATTGGGAGTTGAATCAGTTGCTGTTCGCTGATGACACAGCATTGGTGGCGGATTCTGATGAGAAACTGCAGCGGGTAGTCAAAGAGTTTGGTGTGGTTTGTGGAAGGAGGAAACTGAAGGTGAACGTCAATAAAAGTAAAGTAATGGTGTGTAATACGGGAGAGCATAGGGTGAATCTAGATGTGAGGCTGGATGGGGAAATATTGGAACAAGTAGAGTGTTTTAAATATCTAGGAGGAACGATAAGCAGGAGTGGAGGTATGGAAGTGGAGGTAAAACAGAGAGTGTGTGAAGGAAGGAAGGTTTTCGGAGCAATGGGAAGTATGTGGAAGACGAGAAATCTCGGAGTGAAAGTAAAAAGTGCACTGTATCAAGGAATTGTTGTGCCAACAGTGATGTATGGGGCTGAGACATGGGCTCTGAAGAAAAAGGAGAAAAGAGGGCTGGATGTGATGGAGATGAGCTGCTGGAGGAGTATGTGTGGAGTTACTCGTAGAGACAGATTGAGGAATGAAGAGATACGTAGGAGAGTGGGGCAGCAGGAACATTTGTCAGCCAGAGTGGACAGAAGGGTGCTGAGCTGGTATGGTCATGTTGAACGAATGGGAGATGAAAGGCTTACAAAGAGAATATGTGAGTCAGGTACAAGGGGAGATAGAAGGGCAGGAAGACCCCCATTGAGATGGAGAGACTGTGTAAGAAAGGCTTTGGATGATAGAGGAATGACTATAGATCAGGCAGGGGAAGTGGTGGTGGACAGGATTGAATGGAGAATGCTAGTGAATAGTTGAGTGAACACGTGGTCATTTGGAGTAAGGGGTCGGGCGCAAGTTGGACTAGATAATAGTCCATCAGGCGCCTGGCCCGGGGAGACGATTAATATGAAGGGTGTGCCTGGAAGTGTGGTGGGAGGGCTTGTGGCTTTGGCTCCGCTGCATGTCTGCCTGCCGAGATCGGAACCTCTCCGGGTGGTCGGGGGCCGGGGGAGTGCTGGAGCGACCTTGGTAACCCTGGTCTCTGGGTCTTCTCCTGGGTGACCTGGATGTGTGTGAGTTTGTGTTTTTTTTATCTGTGTTTATTTTTTGTTTTATGTTGTTTTTGTGTTTTCCCTGTTCTTGCTCTGTCTTGAGTCGGCTACCCCCAAAATGGGGATTGGGCCTGAGCATATAGAGAGATAGATAGATAGAATAGGGGTTAACCATGAGGAAGAAAGGGGACCAGAAAAACTACCCATCTCCCCTAAATTCGGATATTGGCAACGTCCTTGCCGTATGTTTACGAATTACGGCTTAATTGAGCCCACCTCGCTTTTTTTGTTTTATCTTTCTCTCCCTCTCCCTCTCTCTTTGCCTTGTATCCATTCGGCCCCATTCAGCCTACTGTTTTAAGACGTTTACCCCCATGCAGGTTTCAATATTTTCCTGGTGAGCGGTAGCGAGCCAACATATATACATTTTTGTTTTGAGAGCAAACTAAATTTGTAAATTTTTCGATAGAAAAATGTCTCCAGCGAAGCCGCATTTCTCCATACAATGCTGGCTCGCTATCGCTCGCCAAGAAGATATCGATACTTGGATGAGGATAAATGTCTTAAAATAGTTGGCTGAATGGGGCCGAATGAATACAAGCCAGAGAAAGAGAGAAAAGGAGAGAAAGAGAAACTAAAACAGGTGAACCCCCTTACGAGAGGTGCATAGAAAAAGGGTTAACATGTTCACTATAAGCCTAATCCATTTTTTTACCCACCTCGCCGAAGGTGATCTTTGGCCTCGGCGAGGTGTTTTCCAAGCATTCATCTATGTCGCACAGCCCTTCGCACGCCTCTGCGAAGTATACCCGTGGCGGGTATACTCTCGGCTATGCTTTTTTCGTGCGACACCCTCGTCGATATCTCGCCGATGTCGCCGAAGATCTCAGAGGGCCTTGCCGATCCCTCGGCAATGTTCGACGATGCTTGCGAGGGTTCGGACCCCTTGCATGTCCTCATCCCAAATTTTGAACAATCCGAACATTTGCGATGACTTGCGAGGGCCCTTGCGAGGCCTTGCGAGTCAAACGATTATCATGCAAGGGTTCAAGATTTTGTTGCGACATGTCACGAATGTGCCCATTTCTTGGTGTCGGCGATGAAAATCGTATGAAATCGCATCAGTGGGAAAGGGGCATAAGAGGCCCCAGTAGCGCTTAAAACAAGTTTTATTTTTTATTTTATTTGTTTTTCCCTCCATACCTCACATCACTCCTCCACATCCCCTCCTTTCCCCCCCCCTTCAATTATCACCTATTTTCCCTGTTATTCCTTTATTCATTGGTATATTTTTGTGTAAACATCTCCAAACCTATCCTAGGCTGTGGTCATGTGTGTGTTACGTAAGGTAGAGACTGGGAGAGTGTGAGGGAGTAGCTCAGTACTGCTTCAACCCTCGAGAGAAGAGGGTGTGAAGCCGGCTGGCTCACAATTGATGAATGAACCGCTCGCTAACAATTCGCGATTTTGACCATCCAAATGATATTCCCACTTGTTTTATTGTTGTTACAGGTTACTATCTTCATATTAAAGGTAAAATAGGCGCATATGAATAAGTAATAACGATATTTATCATAAAGTGACGATTATAGGCAGGAATGGAGCTTAATATTGCCGCCCAGAACTGTGGTGTTCACTACACCCTGCGCGCGCTCGCCAGGTTAATTAATTACCTTAAGTTTATAGGAATTATATATTACTACTTAATATCTAATACATAACATCATTCAATATTCCTCCCATTTATACTAAATCATATTATTATGATTCTTATTTCTACAAACTAATTACTTATAAAGACACTTAAACTTAAGACTGTCCATGTCCATGCTCATGGAATAAAAGTATAGACATATTCCCGCCACCGAGTTTGTACAGCATTTACAACAGCCCGGATGCTAATTTATCCCGCCATAATTGGGAGGATACTTGAGCCTCCTGTCAATGAGGACGTCTACTTTGTACCTCAACAGGATGGCCGATTGAGGTTGCCTCTACGGGAACGTCTCTGGGTAATGTCTCCGAGGTATCGCCTTTGCTCTCAATATCCCCTTCAAGAGAGTATAAACGGATAGTTGGCCGCGTGATGATGCCCGACTTAGTGCTGATTTTAGCCACTCTGAATTCACCGTCACGTCCGGGTAGTAATTCCGTGATACGGCCCAACTTCCAGAAAGCGCGAGGACCCTCATCATGGATGGTGACGACATCACCGATATTTGGCCACCAATCATTGATTGGTCGAAGTTTATTCCTATGTGCCTCCCTGAGCGTCACCAGATACTCATTATACCAGCGTTTCCAGACATCCTGCGACAATTTGCTGATATACCGTATCTGGCTGAGATAACGTCTTTGTTGACGTAGTCTGGGTCCTCAATCACATCCCCCACTTCACTTTCCTCAGGAAGATCCCGCAACCGTTGTCCCCGTACCAATACTGAGGGTGTGATTGGGGTAGGATTCTCTAGGAGTCTAGGTCAACCCAAGCATAAAAGAGAGGACGGTCATTGACAGTTGCCTCAATTTCCAGGAGTAGAGTTGTCAACTCCTCTAAAGAAATGAGAGCACGTCCCAATACCTTCTTCAGTCCCGCCTTGACAATGTCAATGGTTCTCTCCCAGATAGCACCGAACCATGGTGCTCTGGCAGGAATAAACTACCATTCACACTGCACATTGCCAAGGTGAGACTGAACCTTAGGGTGATTGCAGATATCGGATAGGTACCTAGAGGCCCCAACAAACATAGTTGCGTTGTCACTCAAGATGATGTGGGGAAAAACTTGTCGACTGCAAAATCTCCTGAAAGCGTGGAGGAAACTATCACATGTGAAGATTGGTGACTATTTCAATGTGTATTGTCCTAGTGACAGCACAGGTAAATAGGATCATGTAAGCCTTGACAGGTGAGTCTTTAATAGGGATTGCTCCAATATAGTCCACTCCAGTGACCTTGTAGGGGTCTCCAGGGGTGATCTGCAGGGCAGGTAAAGAGGGTAGTCCGGCGTAGTCGTGAGGTTTACCTTGTACCAAATGACATTTTAGGCAATTGCGCAGTACTTTTTTCACCACATGCCGGATTCTAAGGACCCACCATTTTTGTCTGGTAGGTAACTACGTGGCCGACCCCATAATGGCAACAGAGCCGATGGCACCTATATATTATTAGGTGGGTCAAGGGATGTTTGGAGGGCAGAAGCTTTGGATATTTGCACATTTCCGGGTTAGCCGCTAATCTCAATCTGCCTCCACAATGTATTATCTCTCCCTTCAGGTATAATCCTAACTGGCAAATCAAATTATTTCTAGACTGTTCACCTTTCTCCAATATTGAGTACTCCTGCGAATAACTTTCCTTTAGGCATAATTTGAGTAGAATATTGTCTGCAGTCTTGATTTATTTTATGTTGAGGTGAGCACTACCTGTGGGAGGCAGGCCATTTAGTTTTGCCTTTTTGATGAAACGTATCACCCATGCCGTGACATGCTGTAATCTTTCATAGCTGCTATATCTGTCCCAGTCCCATAACTGTGTGTCATCTTGGGGCACCGTGCCTACGATTTGGGCCACGATACCAGCGGGCTGCTCTTGAAGATCTATGTTTTCTGGCCATTCATCGGGGTTCGGGAGCCAACTAGGCCCATTCCACCACAACGCAGAAGAACTCAAATACTTAGCAGACACGCCTCGAGATACCATATCACTTGGGTTCTCTTTAGTCGACACATACTGGAAATGAGCAGTCGGGACTAGGGCATATATCTCGTTGATGCGGTTTGTGACATACACCGGTGATTTCTTTTTACTATTAATCCAGTGTAGTGTAATCCGACTGTCACTCCACACATAGGTTTCAGATATACAAAGTTTTAGGAATAGAAAGGGACTTGATTGGCGCGACTTTGGTCTTTGCCATGGCCAAATGGCTTCCTTCTGACCCAACAATATACACAGCAGTCCCATATGCTATACTGCTGGCATCAGTGAATGCATGTAGGGCTACAGCATGATCGTATACAACCCTCCGAGCGAACTTAATACGACTACAGAGTACCAGATCATCTACTATCCCCAGCCATTCCGTGTTCAAGTCTTCAGAAAGACCCTTGTCCCAATCCATCTTTAGTCTCCACAATTGCTGGAGAAATATTCTAGACCTTATAGACACTGGTGGCAACAAAACCCTTAAAGGATCAAAGAGTTTGGTAGAAAACCTCAAACACTCACACTTTGTCACATGTTCGACCGGAGTGTACTGAACTCCAAAGGAAAGATAATCAGAAGCCGTTTCCTATACTAGTCCAAGAACTCTCACCAGTTCCTACTGTTCAGCAGCAATACAATCCTATTGCAATACCTCTCTCAAAACAGGACTATTGGTAGCCCATTGACGCAGGAACAAGTGGGCATTATGTGACGCTCACCGCTTCCCCCCGAACCGCATGGCTTACTCGCTAGGACTCGCCAGGGCAGACAGTGTGGCTACAGTCTACCTATCATAGTGTACTTTCCTTCTCGAGAAAGCTTGTGTTGCAGACAGTTCAGAACTGTTCTTTATTTTCGTCTGTCACAATCCTTTCTATTTTATTTAGTCCATTGAAAGTATTGTGTTAAGTAGTTGAATGATGGGAAGGCGAGCGGGAGAGAGAGAGAGAGAGACCAGGTGGTGTGACTTGGTGGTGAGTGTGGCGCGTGGCTGGCCCCCTTACATAGGCCTCGCGGGATTCGTTGCCTCCTGCATAACACTGCCTACTAGGCGGCTGCTTACTGGGCGACTGTCGCGCGCCCTTGTGCCATTCCTGCGAACTGGGACTCCAGCGAGGCGGTCCCTGGGAATATCCTTGTCAGATCCTTCCCAGACAGCATACTCTAAGCATCTCCCATGAACTGTTCCACACTCTTGTCTTAGAATCTTTCTCTCCTACTGCCTCTATCATTTCCACTACTTCCTCACATTTTATTAATATCAATCCCCCTCTGGTTCCCTGCATCCACACCTTGAATTGGTGGCCAGACTGTATTATATGCTGGATCTCACATTTCATATGTACTAGGCTAAGGTTGAAGAGAGTCATTGTCTTTTTGGGAGATTGTATTGCTCGGACTGTCTCCATCAATCACTAATGTTTCTACAGAGTTAAATAATGCTAGACTAGGGATCAGGTACCTTGCTGTTGGTGTTTTCACTGTGTGTAGGCTACTTTTGAGCTGCACAACACTACAGATTCTGTGGGTTACCTGGGTGGATCTCTTGTCTGTGTACCTTGGAGTTTAGACTGTGTAGTGCGTGAGGGCTGCTTGCCTAATCCACCCAACACTGTTCTAACTCTATTTGCTTTTGCTTTTGAGGGTCGCCAGGAGGATACTCGATACTTGTGATCGAGAATCCTCAAGAGAGCACCCCTCCCTATTAACGTAATCAGGCCGCACAGACCCAAGGTCCACACTAGGCTAGGAGCTGCCTTGCTCCACCAGAATTCTGTACCTTTGCGCATCCCAGCTAGACTTTATTAACCCGGGTAGACATTAGCTGGATTAGATCATATACTCTTTTATGCATACCCATTATTTCTACACAAACATTTTGAGGTCTAGGTTGCTGTAGAGAGACACAACCAGCATAGACTGGTTTTGTTAATAGGAGTACTACTTTTTCGTGGCGAGCATTATTACTGTTGCACCGCTTATAATATTCTTGTGTCCAATAACATTATAGGTCCAGCCTTTTTGTGTATTTAGCCTACACGTGCATTGTCCTGCCTCCTGCTATTTTGTGGTTCCATTTCCGATACGTTCTTCTTAGTAGCATCCGACATTATTCAGAAGATTCCTTGTTCGGTGCTTGAGGACTTTACAACACTTTCTTTCATAAAGGAGTGACATATATTATTGATTAAAGTAACGTTAAGTAAACCTTCTTCTTGTTTGCATCGAAAAAACACAAAAAAACAAAAAACAAAATTTGGCCCCTGGGCCATGCAAAATCTCAGTCCTCTACCTCCCCTCCTTCCCCACTTTCCTCCTCTCCTTCAGTTATCACCTATTTTCCCTGTTATTCCCTTATTCTGAGGTATATTTTCGTGCTAACATTAGAAATCCAGTTACAGGGTGTGGTCATCACTGATAGCAAGCGAATGCAAGAGAGAGAGAGAGAGTATCGATCGACTGTGTCTCAGTGGCCTTGGGGGAAATTGGCGGGAAACAGCTTGCCTCACCCATACATTATACAACTCGCGGGCTATATCTCCGATTTTGACCATCCAAACGCTGTTTTCACTCGTTTTATTGTTGTTTCAGGTTAATACCTTTATAATCAACCCATAATAGGCGCATATGGGTAAGTATTAATGCTATTAATGGTACAATTAATAATTTAGTGACGGAAACACCTCAAATACGTCAGCACAGGGGGACGTTTCCAATTACCCCCATGCGCACTTGTTAGGTTAATTAAGTTAACTATCTTTTCCTTGTGTACCATAACTAAGCAACCATATGTTATAGGTAATAGGCGGTTTCAGAGAACATCAGCCTATAATAGAAGCACAGATACTGAGAGTTAAGATACCCCGCTATCGCAGATATAACTCTGGAAGGTATATGTGTTCTTTGTTCGACGGGATTATATATCAGGGGTTGGATCTAGCGTTTCCGTTGTTGCATTTATGCCAGTCTTGTCCAATGTATAAGAGCCACTGATTTATACGAGACCCGATAGTAACAATTGTCCATAACTTCACGAGCCATACCGTATGCACGGACGAGGGAATCTTCATTGTCCCCCGTGCCTTGGAGGTTATCGATATATATTCCGGCCCTAAGTTCCTGTACGATCTTTAGGTCTACTTCAACAAGGGAAAGATGTTTTAGGATGGTTGCGTTCAGCAGAAACTGGGAGCAGGTAGCGCCAAACTTTACAACCTGGAACCGATAACAACGTAGAGGCGAATCCAGACGAAGAGGATCTTTTGGTCACATGAACCTGGTGTAATCCCTGTCTTCTTCATGTAGCTTCAACATCAAGAAGGCCTTCTCGATGTCACTGACCCACGCATACTGATGCAGACGGAATCTTAACAAGACTTGAGCTAACTCCGGTACTAAAGATGGTCCCGTGTATAGACAGTTGTTCAGACTGGGCTTGTACTGGTTAACCTTAGCGGAACAATCAAATGCAATACGCACCGGAGTAGTCCTGCTTTCCTTTACGATCCCATGATGCGCCAGATAGTGAAATGACCCAGAGTCATCGAATGGAACTTCGTCAATGAAACCACGCGACAACTGATCGGAAATTACCTGTGAATATTGTTTACAAAACCCAGGGTCAGCAATAAATCTCTTCTGGAGTCCTCAAAATCTACCCACAGCCAAACCTTTGTTGGTGGGCAACCATCCCTTTTCTTCAGTGCAGGGCAGACGTACCTGATACTGTTGACTCTCAGGATCATACGTGACTGTTTCCTCATATGTGGTCAAAGCTTGCCATTCGGCTTGTGAATGTTCTTTAGGTGATATACCAATATGGTCTAAATCCCACAAAGCACTTGATTCTTTATGACATGGAAATTGTCCAGTAGACATATATTGATCTACTGGGGTCACTGCCACATTAGGTATTGTAACAATCTCAGTGTTGGAGCTAGACGTGGTTGCAGCATAGGAACCACTAAAGCAGGTGTCACACTATGCCGAATTAAGTGCCGACGCTCTAGGGTCGTAACAAGGTCTTTGCCTACATCGCCACGCGACGTGGGTGGGCGCCAACTCAAGAGAGACGTCGGGAGAGGTCGTCAGGGGCCTCAGGAAAAGTTCGACACGAACTACTCTCATAAGCTGAGTCGGCGGCTAGTGAGGTCAAGGACATGGACGGGATGGGGACGATAGGCGGCGGCGTCCAGTAGGTGTCAGACAGTACAAGGGCGCCGACCTGTCTGCGTCAGACGCCGCTATAAGGTTGGTCGCCGTCAGACAGCGACCCGGTAACGCCCAGGCGGCATCATAGGGGGAGGGCATACCGTGAGTCCGCGACCTGGCAACGTCGCACGGGACATTGTTGATAGAGGGTCTTGGGGGTGTTTTTTTTTAAGCTTGATGGAGGTCTAGCGAAGAAACTAAAAAATAAATAATATATAAATAAATAGACCCCAAAGATCACCACTGTCCCCTTAATCCAATCCCATCAACGAGTGACTATCTATAAACCCTTTCAATAGCGATGGCGTCTGTTTTGATTTAGTTCTGCCCTACTTAGACGATTTTATGCAGCTTAAGAACGGTCTGTGGGAGTTAAGAGAAATAAATGAGAGGAATGGACTTCTTGTGATTGCTACAGGCCTTTCGTAAGCATAATAAAATAACCTAATATTTGCCAAACTACAACGAGAAAGACGTCACCGGTACTGAAAGGGTTAACTATAGATGGCCTTGTTTTACCAATTACTCAAAGAACCACTTAATTAAGGGGAGATGGGCATATTTATTTGCTCATTTATGGATTTATTTATATTGTTTTTAGTTTCCTCCCTAGATCTCAAGCTTAATACACCCCCCCCCCCCCTCCCTACCCTCCCACCCACCCTAAACACACCCACACAAAAACGTCGCCTTAGACGGACTGGCTTGCCTCGGTCGGGGTCAAGTGTGACGGAGTAAGGGTCCAGTGTGACGGGTGGCTGTCCATCGCTGCCGTAGTATCTATAGGAGCCGCCCTACCTCCTATAGACGCTGCTCGTTAGGAGCACTGTCGCCAACCAGTTTGCACGCTACGGCGCATGACGCCGCCCAGGGGGCGTCATTTATCTCCCTTAGGTCTTGCATGGTTGCCGCTCGACCCCATCCAGTTGCCGTTAGGCGGCGTGCCCGTCCATAGTGCCCGCCGTGGGCGTCCCGTCCCTCAATTACCCACATTACTTGGCATAGTCTCCCCCTTCTATCGCCACTCATTAAGTCGTGGAGCATCGGCACTTAATTCTGCATAGTGCGACTTATTTGGTTGGAAGGAAAACCAACTTTCCAGCCCTTTTGTAGCCAGCACGCACTATGTTGTAGTACTGGTCGGCTCCTGTTAGTAGCCCCAATTGTGCTGTCTCGGTAACGTATGAGTCGGCCAATTTTATTCCACGATGCTGTAAACTAGTTATTTCAATTTTTAGACTAGTTTCGCCCTTGTGTTCGGGGAGATCATCGACAACTATTGCGTCAAGATGATGAAATCTGCCACAATGTAAATACTTTAGTGCTACAACAGGATACTCATGAGAGGTTTGTGTTCCGGTGAAGCCGTGAAGACTCAATTGTTCCATTCCATTTGATTTATAAGAAAGGGAAGGTAGTACAGAGCTCTTCACGAAAGTCCTATACGAGCACTGATCAAGTAGCGATCTGACCTTTACGGTTTTCTTGTACTTACCCTTTACAGGCAGCTGAACTGTGGGTAAAATTAGTCTGTTTACTCATACTTACGGACATTGTTGTTGAGGTTGTTGGTGTTGACTCATCTCTATTACTACCACCACCTGCCCATCTCGCCTCTCTCTGCTTTTGGCACAGTTCTTAATATTAGGGTATGTACACCCGTTACTACCGTGTTCACTGGAGAAATACCCGACACAGAGCCGTAGTTGCCTGGCTCTCTTTACTCTGAGAGGACCTGTCTATCTAAAGCATTTGTATCAGCGATGATTATTCCCGCTACACAATTTACAGGCAAATCGGCTACTATTGCTCTGTGTTGTGAATGTAGCTGTAGCCATAGGACATTCTTTCACAGGGGTATCTTGACCCACCATGTTGTAGAGTTCTGTCTGAAAACACTTTGTAAAAGTCTTATAATCTAGACTCGGATCACCCATCTCCCTCCTAACGGTCTCCTTAACTGGTTATGGCAATTTATTCAATAGTGTAACCACACAGAATTCCTCTAGACTTACCTTTTGACTTGTCGTAGATCGCATCGCACTTTCTATATTTGTGCTGTTTGACATTTAGGTGAGACAAGGTCATGAAAGTTCATGTGTGCCGCTTTTACTCTGTTGGGATGCCCGAAGGTCTCCTGAAGCAAGTCTACGGCGGGGGCATAGCTTGCACCCTCAACCGTAAATCCTTCTATCAGTTTATAGGCGTCTCTCTGTAGCTGACCCCTTAAGTATGCCAGCTTTTGAATCGCACTTAAATCAGCCGTCATCCACCACACATCTAAACATATCCCAAAATCCTGTCCATAATGTGGGGTCGCCAGCGAAGGTGGGCAAAGTCAGGTGCGGCAATTTTACCCCCGATCCTTTCTTAATTTCGGATCAATTATGCCCTTCTGAGTTAGCAAGTTTCTCCTTCAGAATAGCGATTATCCCATAGATATCAAATAAGTAGATGGTATCCTCTTGGTTTTCCTTATAAAACTCAGTGTCAGAGGTATATAGCGGCAACAACACATCTTGATTTGCCTCAAACTTGGCAACCTGTTTCTGCACGCTATGCAATTTTGCCTCAACTAATAACCGAGTTGCGGTTTCCAAGAACTCCTCTAAATCCTTTGACAGGACGGTTAATGAACCTTTAATGCCTGCCCTACGGCGTTTGCCTTGGGCTAGAGCGTCCATAGTCACATTTATTAAAAAATGGATGGAAATTGCGAAACACAAAATTTTTACTACTGTTTTGCCGCAAGAGAAAAATCTCCCGCTGATTAAACTTGGTTCGGAATTAACACTGAAACTCGAGCGGCGGTAATCATTGGTGGGAACTTATTACATGGTGATATCAAGGATCCAAGGAAGAACACGCATGTCAAAATAAATTTATTTAGTTTATCATATGTGGTTAGGCCAACACCTTAAATTGCGCAAAATTATTAAATTCGGTAGGCTAGGTCATAATTTAATTAAAGAAGTTAGGCTAACATGATGCTAAATTTAAAAGATTAGGATAGCTTGATGGCAAATTTAATTTTAGGTTAATCTAACATGATGCTAAATTTAGAAGATTAGGTCAACTTACTATAAAGTAAAACTCAATCATTTAGTGAGAATTAAACTTAGGTTAGGCTAACATAGAAATACCAAGATTCAATTTAGGTTAGGCTAATATTGTGACAAATTTAAATTTTAAGAATGTATTTTGGCCAACTTTATGAAGTAATTTAAATTTTGAAAGGGTCAAATCAGTTAATTGTTTGCTCCACCTATTGTCCTCTCTTCTTGCTACATGTCCTGCCCCTCTCTTCTTCTGTCCTTATATAATTTCTTGAATATCCTTGACTTTTATTTGCTCTCTTACCCATGATGCCCTCTTTCTATCTCTAAGAGTTTATCCTTGCATTGATCTTTCCAATGATCTCTGAGCATTCCTTAGGTTGTTGTTGTGTTGTTCCCTAAGCTGCCTGGCCGAACAGCCCCTTAGGTTATTCTCCATTGTTCTAGCTAGTTTCCAGGTATTGGCTCCATAGATCATGGTTGGTAGAGCTCACTGGTTTTAAACTTTAGGCATATTGGTAGTATACTTTTGTGATGTTCCGCTGTCTGCCGAATGCTTTCCATCCTAGAGTGCTTTGCCTTTTGATTTTATGTTCATAGTTTTATGTTAGCTTCAATACTTAGCTAAGATAATTGTATTTTTCTACTTCTAGAATTTTGTTATCAATCCAAATTATTCTATGCTGCGCCATATCATTGCACACAACTTTGGTTTTACTCCTGTTAATTTGTTTACATACTTTGAGAATCTTTTTTGTTTACATAATTGAGAACATTTTGGAGCTTTTCTGCTTTATCTTAAATATAGACAATGTAATTTGTAAATCTGAGATGGTTGAGGTATTCCCCGTCTACATTAATTCCCTTTGATTCCCATGAAAACTTTCTGAAGATTCCTTCAAGACAAGTTATGAACAGCTTGAGTGAGATTTTGTTTCTTTGCCTCACTCCTTTCCATATATGTATTATGTTTTATGTTTCATTTATGATTTCTTCATGTAAAGAGTTTGCTATAGCTGTTATCTCTGCCGAATTGAAGTTTTTTTCAAAGTCTAAAAAAGCTAAACAAAGAGGTATGTTATACTCTGAGGTTTTATCTAATACCTGGTTCATTGTATGCAAGTGATCCATGGTTGAATACCCACTTCTATATCCTGCTTGTTCATGAGATTGATTTTCATTTAAAATTACATTTAACCTATGTGTAAGGATTTTAGAGAACTTTTACGTAGGCCTAACTGATAATAAACTAATGGGACAGTAATTTCCGAGATCTTTCTTATTGCCATATTTGTGAATTAAAGCTTCTGGAACATCCTGCTTACATATACATTGGGTAAATAGCCGAGTTAATTTACACTGAACCTCATTTCCTGCATCTTTCAAAAGATGGCTTGTTTTACTATCATTTCCTGGAGCTTTTCCCTTTTTCACTTTATTTAGGGCAGACCTTACTTCATCTGCAGATACTCGTATATTGTGTGGGGTTGCGCTTGTTTTTGTGGTTGAATCATTTGATAGAACTAAATTACTTGAAGAGTATAACTTTTCATACAACCCTTTAACTTGTGTCACTATTAGTGTATTTTCTTCAGTTAATGATTTCACCATTGCCGTCTTGCAGAGAAGTAACTTGTTGCTTGCCTAAGACTAGTTTACTTTATGCTATTTTGAGGCTGTTTACTTTCCCAATAATTTCTTCAATAAAGTCCATGTTTCTTTTCTCTCTTCTCATCGTTATTATTTTTCATTAGCTGTTTGCAGTGTTTTGTTTCTCATTGTATTTGTTTACATTGTTTTCTTCTCCTTATGAACAAGTTTGCAAGCTCTTGCTTTCGTTACTGGTGTTTGTGCTCTCCATCTTTTCTGCTTTTCCTCTAATTGTTATTATTGGAGTTTTCATTTACTTTGTTGATATAATTTTTCATTGTTTTCGATAGTTTTTAATCTATTTCTAAGCTCTAGCTGAAACTCCATCATATTCTTATTAACTGTTTCTAGGCAAATTTTCTTCTTGAAAACTAGTTAGTTCCTTATGGCTTTAAAAATATACTTTGCTGTGCAGCCTACCATTCTATGATAACTCCCTATGTTTACGTTATTGATTACAGTGACATTGTTAACACTTATTTTTGTCTCATATTATATTGAACTCTATATCATTCTTTGTTTGCTCCATTTGGAGATCTCCATATCTCATTTGTGACCTTATCTTTTTTGGAAGAAACTTTTCATTATCCCTTTATAGATATACAGTATATATATATATATATATATATATATATATATATATACAGAGAGAGAGAGAGTTTGACATCAACAAAATTACAGGGTATAATAATTATACAGGGAAGAAGAAGTAAAAACATCTAAATAACCAATGTCTCGTGTTCCCGACTTCAACTCCTCTGAATTTTCAACTTTATGGCTCAATCTTTCATGTCACTAGCATACTAAATATTTCTGTTCTTTCTATCTTTCCCTTAACTCTACTGATTTTTCCAAATTCTTTGACTATATATAATCTTTTCTATCCTTAATGACCTAGAACAAGAACCCTCCAGAATCGCTTCGGAGATCAGCCCAACATGCTTGACTTATTTCTAAACTCTAACCATTCTGCTTGTACTGTAAATGTTTTCTCTCCTTTAGCCTCTTCTGACCATAAACTGAACTGTCACTTGTCCTATCTCTCCGGTACGACAAGCCGATCCTCACAGCCGGTGGCGCTTATGACACTTTGGCACTGCCGACTGGGAGGCTCTACCGTAGTACTTCTTTGATTTCCCATGGAATAACTTTTGCTTCCATGACCTTTGAAGAGTGTTGAACACATTACAGAGGTAATCCTCTCAGGCATGGAGGCATAGTTTTCATTTTTTTTCTTTCAGTCTAATGCAAAGATATCTTGGCTTACTAACGCTTGTTCTACTTCTGTCCGCAATAAGGAGGAAGCATTCAAATGGTACCATCGCCACCAAACTCAAGAATCTTGCTCTTTTTACGTTTTTTGCACAGAATCAAGCCAAATCTGTTCTACGACTCATCAAACATTCTTTCATCAATAATTGATGCACTGAACTATCCAACTTTAGCTCTTCCCAATCTTTCTGGCATCTAGCCAAAATCCTCTCCAATAATTTGTCTTCGTCGTCTTTCCCTCCTCTTTTCTACACTGATGGCACCGCTGTCACTTCTTCCTCTGACAAAGCTGAACTCTTCTCTCAAACTTTTGCTAAAAACTCCACTTTGGATGATTCCAGCGTTATTCCTCCCTCTCCACCAGGGGGGGCCCCCCCCTCTCTCCTACTTATGCCAAACATCATAATAACTTCTAAGGATGTACTTTCTACCCTGTCTGGGCTTCATACTAAAAAGGCATACTGAACATATGGTGTTCCTACTGTTGTACTCAAAAACTGTGGATCCGTGCTGACTCCCTGCCTAGGTAAACTCTTTCGTCTCTGTCTCTCCTCTAATGTCTTCGCTTCTTGCTGGAAGTTTGCTTTCATTCAACCTGTCCCAAAGAAGGGTGACCGCTCTTAACCCTCCAACTATCGTCCAATTGTTTTCATTTCATGTATCTCTAAAGTTTTTGAAACTATTTTAATTCAAAATTTCTTAAGCATTTATCATCCCATAATCTATTCTCAGATCATCAGTATGGCTTCCTTAAGGGCTACTCTACTGGTGATCTTCTTATCTTACACACTCTTGGTCTTCCTCCTTTCAGGACTTCGATGAGACTTTTTCTATTGCACTAAACATATCGAAAGCCTTTGACAGAGTCTGGCACAAATCTCTAATTTCCAGCTACCCTCCTTCGGTTTCTAACCCTCCATCTGTGTCTGTATCTCTAATTTCCTTTCTGTCCACTCTATAGCTGCGGTTGTGTATAGCCATCATTCACTTCATCAACCTATCAACTCCGGTGTTTCTCAGGGTTCTGTGTTATCTCCAATTCTCTCTCTAATATTCATTAACGATCTTCTCAACTTCACTTCCAGCCCCATTCACTCATATGCTGATGACTCTACATTACACTATTCAACTAGCTTTACACAACATCCCTCCCAGCAATTACTTCAAAACTCATGTGAGGTGGCCGCAGCGCACCTATCTTCTGAACTTTTTACTATTTCTGATTGGGGCAGAGAAAACCTTGTTATTTTCAATGCCTTCAAAACTTATTATATTCCGTTTGTCTAATCATCACAACTTTCCACAAGGCTATCCTTTCTCTTCAATGACAATACAAATTAACCCTTCATCTTCTCTTAATATTCTTGGTGTCTCTTTTTCTTCTGAACTCTCTTGGATAGATCATAATTATTACCACTCTTGCTAAAACAGCTTCCCAGAAGCTAGGTGTGCTCAACCATCTCCTAGGGTTCTTTAGCCCTACACAGCAGCTTGCTGTGTACAGGGGCACAGTGCATCCATGTATTGAGTATTGTTCACACATGTGAGGAGGCTCATCTCACACAGTAATTTTAGACAAAGTTGAAAACAAAGCCTTTCGTATCATTAATTCACGTCTCCTCACCGATTCTCTGCAGTTTCACACTCACTCTATCTTCGCTGCAATGTTGCATCTCTGTCACTATTCTATTCTATTACAATAATCAGTGTTCCTCAGATATCTCTCAGCAAGCTCCACCCCCTCTACGTAGAGCATGTGGCACCCATCTTGGTACACAGTCCCACCCCTACTCTGTAGAACTCTCCAACTCAAGAGTGAACCGATATTCCCAGTCTTTCTTCTATTCAACAGCTGAGCTCTGGAACTCTCTCCCTGAACCCACATTTCCCTCATCCTATGACTTAAATTTCTTCAAACTCTGTGTGTGTCCAGGCATTTTGGTTTGAACGTTCCTTGATTTTGCCCCTGTCACTCTTTCAACTCTGGGGAGGCACTCCTTCACATCTAGAAAACAAATATATATAATACCAATAATGAGAGAGCCAACTAAAAAGGCAAATTAATTCAAACCTATACCATGGACGAAATTATGTGGCAATTATCCAAACATTTATCAACATCTCCCCAAATACATAACACACATACAAGCATACACACGCCATCAAATTGGTGTCAACACAAACACAGGGAGTTGTATCCCCCTCCACTACCGTACAACAGAGAGTCTTACAAAGAGGCACTCCATTATGTATTATAGTTGTTGTGGGCTTAGAAATATAGGTCCATGAAGTTTTTATAGAGATGCAATTTTATAGTTTCTTTATGTAGTTCATCAAATGTTACGACTGAATCCCTATGCTCTCCTTACACCCTTTTTTCTGCTACATAAATATTAATACATGTATCTCTCTAATGGTACATAATAGGACATTGATTATTTAGAAGGTCTAAATTATTTGTCCTTGTTTATTGCGCCCTGTACTTTTGATGATGTCGTTTTCAAGCACCCGGTATATATATACATATATATATATATTATTAAATCAGTTTTTGTCTGTCTGTGTGTTCTTAATAGGCGGCCGCAGTTTTGGACCTGGGGAGCTGAAACTTTGCATGTGGGTGTCAATTGACCTGGGTCAGGTTATAGAGGGGGCGAGGCCACGATCGGAGGTCGTTTCGAGGCCGAAATGGAAAACAAAAATGAACAAAATGGCCGTTTGGGGCAGGAGGCGGCCTCCGATCGAAAAGGTGTATGGAACGAAAGTTGTTCGCAGCCCCCCAAAGTGGGGTTACGGATGAGGTCAGATCCAAAATCGGAGGTCATTTAGCGGCCGAAATCGAGGTCGCCGTTTAATGAGGCACAGGGAGGTCGAGGCCGATGATTATGGTAGTAGTGATTGATGATGGTGATTATGGTGGTAGAATTTAAACCCGGGCAACGCCGGGTACCCCTGCTAGTATATTATATATATATATATATATATATATATATATATATATATATATATATATATATATATACCGGTATATATATATATATATACCTGTATATATATATATATATATATATATATATATATATATATATATATATAAGAAAGGGAGATGTACAGGAGTAACAACAAAATACATAAAAAGGAAAAACACAAGACTATAAAGTGCATAAACGGAAAAGGAGGGCGAGAGGGATAAAGATAGTGGGAAAATATACTGGTAAAAGTAAACAACGAGGAGTGACGATCAGGGGGGGAATAGAAGGGAGAGAGAGAGAGAGAGAATGAGAGAGAGAGAGAGAGAGAGAGAGAGAGAGAGAGAGATTTGCATAGATACACTGACCACACAGACATTACGATCCCAACGAGGTGGTCAGGACTTAATTCTAGTAGAGATAACTAACCCGAGAGCAAGGTACAGTGGAAGGAAAGGATATCAAAGAAGGGAGAGCAAGGTACAGTGGAAGGAAAGGATATCAAAGAAGGGAGACACAAACATTATGGGAGAGAGAGAGATAATGAAAGAGATTATGAGAGAGAGAGATATATTAAAAGAGAATGAATGAGAGAGAGAGAGTGTGTGGGGGGAAGGGGGGGGGGGGGGGGGGTTCGAGAACATTGTCAAGAGCTAACAAACAAAACTATCATCTCAACTTTATTTCAGTCTAATTGATGGTCTAAATTAATCTATTTTGTATTAACTTCACCACAACACCAAACACCTCCAATGAAATTAATGAAAGCACATGTGTGATCCACCAGGATTCGAACCCGGGCTATCACACACAGATTGTTGACACCTTAACCATTACACCACCAAGACAAAGATGATGGGCTAAAATAAATAAGTGTATTATTGTATGTTGTATTACAAACAAAACACATTAATTGCTAAGATGAACAAGGCGCTATATATCCGCTTTTTAATACTATCTGGTCCGGCGTATTGTGGGTTATTATGATATTTTGTTTAACTATAATTGAAGATTTTGGTTGCGTTTCCATTTTCGCGCAATGCATTTTAGTTTGTCCCCTAGGTTAACAAACAAGTCTTCCCAGACTTCTTTCAAACTAAGAAAAATGCCGACCCAAACACACTTCAAGCTAAATTTGTACATTTGTTATAGAAAAATGTCCTGGCCGAAGGCAGATTTATTTTAAGTTGCAGGCTCGCTATCGCTCGCGCTGAAAAATTCGACACCTGAATGAGGTGAAGCGTCTTATTATCGCTATACTAATGGAGCGAAACATATTAAAAGTTCCAAATTATTGGAACGAAACAGGAGAATTCCAAAAGACCACCCTCGGACCAAACAGGATATATATATATATGAATTTCTACCTGTTAACCTCTTCTGTACCAGCGCCGTCCTTTTGTCATTATTCTGGCTACTATTAGACGACTTTATTCAGTTTAAAAGGGCCTCCAGCAATTAACAGGCTTCAAACTATATCACTTAACCCATTTTACTACCAAATATCCTTCTTAAGCGGCTAGTGGCCGATTGCTATTGCTGTTTTTGTGTGTGTGCGTTTTTTTTTCTTTTTTCTATATAAATATGTATTCGTTTAGTTTTTAGTTTCCTCGATAGACCTCCATCAAGCTTAGAAAAACACCCCCTAGGGGGGCCCCTTTCAAGATAAATTTGTACTTTTTCGGTAGACAAATTTCGCGGTCGGAGGCCGGCCTTATAATTGACAAGGAAATGGGGCGAGAGATATTAAAATCGCCGAACTAATGGGCTGAACGTCATACAATCTGACCACTAATGAGGCTAAGCATGAGAGAGAAGGGGGACCAGAAAACGACCCATGTCTCCTTAAACTGCACAAAATTGTCTAAATATAGTTAACATGTAATTTATAAGACGTTGCCGGTACAGAAGGGGTTAAGCCTGGCGTCACTCGAAAAAGTTTATCGGCTACATGTATCGGGGCCTTGACGCCGCTACATGGTATCATAGTTTGTTTATTGATTGTGCAGTTTATTAAGCCGGTATCACACGCACGTTTTTGCCCTCAACATTTATCCTTAACACTGATCAGGCATTATATGAAGTAAATATTTAATATATTTTGGTTTCCTAAGTTCATCTACCATCAGTCTAGTTTCCGATACCAGTGCAAAATATTTCAGAAATGTTCCCAGAACAATGTTGATCACCCAATATTGACTATAAAAGCTCTCGTGTGATACCGGCTTTAGTATATGCAATTCGAATGTACACGATTAGAAGGTTTAAAATTCAAAATACAGTCATAACGAAAGAAAAATGTTGGATAATTTACTGGATTATAGCTATATTTTGACTCGGATGCTGTGACTCCGATACCTGCGCTGCTAGGATGCTCGTGTGACATCGGCTTTGTACGGTTTGCCATGAAGGTTTTCGATGATATTTTTAATCCGGGTGTACTCTGGAAAGTTAATTACAAGTTAAAAGGGGAGATCTCCACTTGAGGGATTTTTTTTTTTCTTGACCCCTTTCTCCCTCATGTTTAGCCCCATTGCTTTTGATATTATAAAACGTTTGCCCCATTAGTTTAGCGATTTTAAGAACTTTCACCCCATATTAAGACCTTTCGTGCAATTCAAGTGTCGATTTTATCCTGGCGAGCGATAGCGAGCCTGTAATTTAAGACGAACCGGCCTTCGGCCTGGACATTTTCCTACCGAAAAGTTTACAAATTTATCTTGAAAGGGACTCAAGGGGGTGTAATTTTAAGCTTGATGGAGGTCTAGGGAACAAACTAAATACCTCACCTTAAAGGGGGGCGGGGGGGGGGGGGGGGGGGCTTCATCCCCTTCTCCTTCCTGATCATTCCCATTAGTTTTGAGATTTTAAGACATTCGCCCCACTAACGTGGCGACTTTTAGACCATCCGGCCTTCGGCCTTGGCATTTCTCTACTGAGAAATGCAAACATTTATCTCGAAAAGGGTCTTAGGGGTATTTATTAACCCTTTGAAGCTCTTGCGCGTTTTAGCAGTTTATTTTGGCTATCATTAGACGATTTTATGCAGCTTAGGAAGTTTCTGTGGGTATTAATAGGGTAAATACTATCTCAATGAACCCTTTGACTTCCATATACCCTTCCTAATCTGTATAAAATAGTCTAATAGTAGCCAGAAACAGAACAGAAACGCGTATTGGAGCTTGAAAGGGTTAACTTTGATGGCAGTATATGGAGGAAACTAAGAATAAGTAAATAAGTAGATACATATATAAAGACACAAATAAATGAATATATAGAACAAGTTTCCAAATCTATAATTATTGAACTCTCTTATGACAACTTCCAATTATGTTTGTCTGTTGAATATAAGTTGAGGTTAAGCATTTTATGGTATTGTAAACTGACAAAACTTTTTAGTATTTTTTTTTTTAGCTGGATTAAACCTTAAATTATTCTATGACACGTGTCTTGCTATTATAGTGGCTGTTATTTGTTAAGTTTAGGAAGGATCTGTATGAGGGTTAATTTAGATCGAGTTTGCCTTTCATTGTTAAGGGTCCTTCCTTACATACTGCATTTGTGTATTATTTCCTTAAATACATTTTTTCCCTATGAATAATAATGGTATATAACAAAGCCTCAATAGTTGCCAGATAACACTTTCTGAGGGAAGGCTACTGGGAATGGGTCATCACTTAACAGCGAGACTGTACGAAGATTTTGTTTCAAACCTTTAACCTTCTTAATAATTGGCAGTTCAGTGGCAAAGACTGTCGTAATGTTTGGGGGCAACGATTTCGATTCTCGGGAATTTGCAATACTTTTTTAATCCTACAAATTTACTTTTGTAAATCGTAGATGTTAACCCCTTCTGTACCGGCGACGTCTTTTTCATTTGATTTCACCTACTTTTAGACGATTTTATGAGCTTAGGAAGGATATGTGGTAGGTAAAATGATTCATTGAGATAGTTTGTAGCCTTTTGATTGGTAGACGTCCTTCCTAAGCTCAATACAATCGTCTAATAGTTGCCAGAATATAATGAAAAGTACATCACCGGTATAGAAGGGGTTATGGACATTGAAAACTATATATGAATAATAGAATATGATTATGAGTGGCGTAGCCAGGATTTCCTTGAAGGTAGCTGGTTGGGAGGTGACGATCAGTACCGTATAATATCAAGTAGTAACTGTACATTAGGATATTAATTTTAAGGCATGCATTGATAATTTGGGAGTTAAGATAAGTTGATAACACCAGTGGTACCAACATGGCGGAGGATGGCCGATCTCTTATACTAGAGGGTTTCTAGAGGTGGGCAGCAGCGAAATTGTTGAGGTTCCCGGAACTATAAGCAGGAGAGTAGGCCGGGAGGGCGGGAAATGAGAGAGGAAGGCATAATGGTGCTGGTGGTAGAGAGGAGAGGGTGAGGGTGGCAGACAGGCAGGTAGGTAGGTAGGCAGGTGAGCTGGAAGGTAAAGTTGGTAAATTAACCCCTTCTGTACCGGCGACATCTAAATCATTTGATTCTAGCTATATTGAAACGATTTTGTGCAATTTAAGAACGATCTGTGACAGTCAAAATTCTTAAGTGAGATAGTTTGAAAGCTGTTAATTATTGTAGGCCCATTTCATTTTAAAATTAATAAAATCGACTAATAGTAGCTAGAATATAGATGAAAAGACGTCGCCAGTACAGAAGGGGATACAGGGAGATTTTTAGTGTCCTCCCTAGACCTCTATCAAGCTTAAAGAAATACCCCCAAGACCCCCCTTCGAGATAAATGTTTACATTAGTCCTCCTATATTACAGGCTCGCTATCTCTCGCCAGGGAAAAGTCGACCCCTAAATGGCACGAAAGATCTAAAAATTAACATAAATTGGGTGAAAAGATCTTAAAATCACCAAACTAATGAGGTAAACGTCTTCAAATCTCAAATGTAATTGGGCTAGACATGAGGGAGAAGAGGGTGCAGCAAAACACTCCCTTAAGTGAAAATCTCCCCTTAAAGATATTACAGACCATCCCGGGTAGATACTCCAGGGGAAAGAGAGAGCTTGTGAATTGCGCTGCTCTTATAACACACACAACAAAGCCACTCCAACAGCTTCCTCTCTCTCCAAAACCCCTTCTCCATTGTCAACACTCTTCGAAAAGTAGATACTAGATGCAGTTGTAAAGGCTTATCCCCTCAATACCTTCACATCACCTGACCTGATTACAGAATGTGAAAATGGTATCTACACTTTTGAATTGCTCTACTGAAGAGCTATTTACAAACTATGAGGGAAGATTGTTTCAGGTAGAGCAGTCAGGAGGAAAGGGTTGTAGGTGATAATGTAGGCATGCTTACAAAGAGTAGAGGTAGGCATTGCTGTGTCAATATTAGGACTTTTCGTGCCATTTAGTACAAAGTACAAAGGAGTACAAAGGAAATCAAGCAACAACAGATCTAGTGACCCTTCTAGGTTGCTTGTCCTCCAAAACACTGAGGATCAAGTGTCCAAACAGTGGTTTAGAGTGGGTAAGGGAACATTGGAAAGGGAATTACTGCCCTGGAACTAATGTCCGTGGCAGGATTAGGAAGTTAGTAGGGGACAGATGGGTTAGTAACTGAGGGGGGGATAAAATAAAGTTATTCATTTACAAACGCAGTCAGTCGCGGGTTTGATGCGAGATATTTGTCTAGGCGGAGTTTAAATGAATCAACGGTGATGCAGTCTATAACGTTTCGGGGAAGCCCATTCCACAAGTTGACAACTCGATTGAAGAAGAAATTCTTAGATTCGTGTGAGTTAAAAGATTTACCAATAATTTTGCAACCTTTTCCCCGCGTGTAATTAGATTGGTCGATAGTGAAGTACTTATAGCATCATTAAAGGTAAGCTATTTCAAGGGTAATAGGAAGTTAGGAACGATTGTGGGTTACGTATAAGCAATTATATGTCTGCTTACTACAGTTCATATTGTCGATGCCTTTGATGATTTTGAACACTTGAATTAAGTCACCTCTTAATCTGCGCTGGGTTAAAGGAAATAGATTTAATTCTCTAAGACGCTCTTCGTATGGTTTGTTCTTTAGGCTAGGTATCATTTTGGTAACTCTACGTTGAACTCGTTCTAGCTTGTTTATATCTTTTTGGTAATAAGGGCACCAGGATTGAACGCAGTATTCCAGAAGAGGGCGGACTAAGGAATTGTAAAGGGTTAGGATAACTTCTTTGGATTTATGCTCAAATGACCTGCCTATAAAGCCAATTATTTTGTTTGCCTTCTTAACAACTTCTGAACATTGTTGACTCGGTTTTAGGTTACTCGATATTGTTACTCCCAGATCGGTTTCTCTGTTTACATTCTTAAGCTGAGTGCCATTCATCGAATAGTTTGCTTTCTCGTTTAGGTATCCGATATGTAGTACTTTACATTTATCCGCATTGAAACTCATTTGCCAAATTTGGGCCCAACATGACAATTTATCTAGATTGTGTTGCATATCGTCAACTTGTTCTTTTGAGAGTACGCTATTTGCAATTTTTGTATCGTCAGCAAATTTTGAGATTGTACAGGTGAGACCCTCATCTATGTCGTTGATGTAAATTAGAAAGAGAATTGGTCCTAGTATCGATCCCTGGGGTACCCCGCTACTTACATTGGTCCATTTAGATGCCTTACCGTTTATGACTACTCTTTGCTTTCTGTCGCTGAGCCAATTTTCTATCCATTTCAACACACCGTCTTGTATTCCATGCGCTTTTAGTTTTAGCAGTAAACGTTTGTGGGGAACTTTGTCAAAGGCCTTTTGAAAATCAAGGTATATAATATCTACAGCTTTACTCTCATCGTAGAGGTTGAGGATATCGTGGAAGAAGTCTAAGAGGTTTGTTAAACAGGAACGTTTTTTACGAAAGCCGTGTTGAGTATCTTTAAGTATGTTATTTTCCTCTAAGTGATTTACAAGTCTGTCTCGTATGACCGTTTCTAGCATTTTACATACAACTGAGGTTAAGCTAATTGGACGATAGTTACTGGGTAGGGATTTGCTACCTTTTTTGAATATCGGTGTTACGTTGGCTAGCTTCCACTGATCAGGCATAGTTCCAGACTGCAAGGATTTATTGAATAGTAATGTCAGTGGTTTGGAGAGCTCATCCTTAGCTTCCTTTAGAACTCTAGGCGAGATTGTATCCGGTCCAGGCGTTTTATTTACCTTGAGTTTATCTAAACAATTCAATACTTCTCTCTGTAACGGTGATATTGCTTAGAACATCTGAATTATCAATCTGAATTGGCGATGGTGTAGGGATATCACTGAGGTCTTCTGTTGTAAAAACTGATGCAAAGAAGGTATTGAGGGCATTACTCATTTGTACTTCGTCTTTGGTGTATTCTCCATTTTCATCGACTAACGGTCCAACAGTTGAAGTAACTACTTTTTTCTTTCTGATATAACTATAGAATTCTTTCGGGTTTGTTTTACTTTGATTCGCAATATGTAACTCTAAGGTCTTTTTACTTTGCTTAATTAACTTTTTGGCTTTGCGTCGTAGCTCTACAAATTTCACCCATTCTTCGTCATTTTGTGAGGATTTTAATCTATGATTAGCACATTTTTTAGCAAGCAGGCAGTTTGAAATATCTTTATTCCACTATTTGGGCTTATTATTATGGCCTGGACGCCGTATTTTCGATGGTATGCAGTCTTGCACTGCTTTTAGGTAAGTGGTTTCGAATAACTTCCAAGATGTATTTATGTCGTTATTGTTAATTAAAAAGCTCCAGTCAGTTTCTTTAAACATAGCTCTAAGTTTATGGAAGTTTGCTTTCTTGAAATTAGGGACTTTTTCGATGCTACTATTTGGTTCATTACTAGTAAACTTTAAAGTGAAAGTTATCGTACGATGGTCGCTGTTACTGAATTCATCACCAACATTCAACTGCGTTTAGGCTGCGATGTTATCCGCGCTAGCGAGCCTGTAACTTTAGGAGGAACCGATATTCTGCCAGGACATTCTCCTACCAAAGAATGTACACATTTATCTCGAAATGGGGTCTAGTTTTTCTATTTATGGTACCCATTTAAGAAAGCGTTTTAATCATGTAGGTGTTCAAATTAGCAAACATAGACAATACAACAGTTTAACACTTATGTTGCGGGCATATTTCCGCCTATTTCCGCCATATTAGGGCTCATTCAGGCACTCCTGATTGATTAGGCAAGTGTCTGATTGAAATTAAATGTATTTATCCAAAAACTAGACGAAACTTTCTTCAAAATAACGCCAGAACGAGCTTTCGTAGCTCACAGGGTTCACCCGCAGCGCTACCATAGACATTTGAAATTAGCAATTCTCGCTAATGCCTCGCTACATTTGCCTTTGGCAGCACTGTATATCTCGCGAGACTCTAACTCAGAGCCCTCAGCTGCCTGGCTGAGAGAAGGACGTGTAGCCTGTCGTGCTCCCGCTACCTCGCACTCAATTTTACAGGCTTTAAGAGGCTTTAAAAGCCTGTAGATTGCTGAAAATGCCGTGGCGTTCCGGAACTTTGCCCGCAGCCAATGGGTTAATGTATATCATATTTGGTGCGATTAACCTATTTAATGCTGGCAATGACATTTTCATTATATTCTGGTAACTCTCTGATGCTTTTATTCAGCTTAGGAAGGATGTCTATCAATTGAAAGGCTACAGAATATCTCAATTGATCCTTTTAGCTACCATATATCTTTTCTGAGCTTCATAAAATTGTCTAAATGGAACTGACATCAAGTAAAAGAGACTTCATCGGTGCTGTAAGTGTTAAGCGTTCAAATGTTACTATTTAGGATGGTAGGTAAGCTTATAGCAGACAGGTAGACAAGTAGATAGCTGTTAATGTGAGGCAGACCATTTGTTTGGTCTATTAATTCATTTATTCATATATTTTCCTCGCTAGACCTCCATCAAGCTTAGAAAAACACCCCCTAGACTCCTCTTCAAGATAAATTTGTACATTTTTAGGTAGAAAAATGTCCAGGCCAAAGGCCGGTTCCTCTTGAAATTGCAGGCTCGCTTTCGCTCGCCAGGAAAAAAATAGACACCTATATGGCACGAAAGGTCTTAAAATTGACAACGATATGGGGCGAAAGGTGTTAAAATCGCCAAACTAATGGGCCGAACATCTTATAATCTCAAAACTAGTGGGGCTAAACATTAGGGAGAAGGGGGTCCAGAAAAACGGTCTTCCTCCCCTTAACTCCTTCTGTACCAATGACGTCTTTTTAATTTGATTATAGATATTTGTATACGTTTTTGTGCAATGTTAGAATGATTGGAGTAGTAAAAAGGGTTAATATAATTTATAAGTGAGATGTTTCGAAACCTATTAGTTGTTGGAGGCCCTTTTTATATTGAGTATAATGTTCCAATAGTTGCCCTAATATAATGAAAATGACGTCACTGGTACTGAATGGGTTAATATTTTCAATATTTATACGCCTTTCTGTATTGTATGTTGGTTCTCATTGTATGTTGGTTCTCATTGTATGTTGGTTCTCTCTGTATGCTGGTTCTCATTGTATACTGGTTCTCTCTGTATGCTGGTTCTCATTGTATGCTGGTTCTCATTGTATGCTGGTTCTCATTGTATGTTGGTTCTCTCTGTATGCTGGTTCTCATTGTATGCTGGTTCTCATTGTATGCTGGTTCTCATTGTATGCTGGTTCTCATTGTATGCTGGTTCTCATTGTATGCTGGTTCTCATTGTATGCTGGTTCTCATTGTATGCTGGTTCTCATTGTATGCTGGTTCTCATTGTATGCTGGTTCTCATTGTATGCTGGTTCTCATTGTATGCTGGTTCTCATTGTATGCTGGTTCTCATTGTATGCTGGTTCTCATTGTATGCTGGTTCTCATTGTATGTTGGTTCTCATTGTATATTGGTTCTCTCTGTATGCTGGTTTCTCTGTATGCTGGTTATCATTGTATATTGGTTCTCATTGTATGTTGGTTCTCTCTATATGCTGGTTCTCATTGTATGCTGGTTCTCATTGTATGTTGGTTCTCATTGTATATTGGTTCTCTCTGTATGCTGGTTCTCATTGTATGCTGGTTCTCATTGTATGCTGGTTCTCATTGTATGCTGGTTCTCATTGTATGCTGGTTCTCATTGTATGCTGGTTCTCATTGTATGCTGGTTCTCATTGTATGTTGGTTCTCTCTGTATGCTGGTTCTCATTGTATGCTGGTTCTCATTGTATGCTGGTTCTCATTGTATGTTGGTTCTCATTGTATGCTGGTTCTCATTGTATGTTGGTTCTCTCTGTATGCTGGTTCTCATTGTATGCTGGTTCTCATTGTATGCTGGTTCTCATTGTATGCTGGTTCTCATTGTATGCTGGTTCTCATTGTATGCTGGTTCTCATTCTATGTTGGTTCTCCACAGGCCTAAACATTGGGACACTAGACCGTTATTAACACACAAACCCTCAATAAAATACAGTTCAATAATATTTCATAGTATATTGTGCCACCTACCATCTGAGAATATTTTATTTTTTGTTTTATATAACTAACTGTTTGGTTGAATTCTGACTGACTAAGTTATTAGTTGACTAACTGACACTGTAGCTGGAGGAATATCTGACAAACAAACTGATTTGATCAATAATTCACTGATTAACTAACTAATACTGACTGAAGGAGTAACTGCAAGACTAACCCCATCTTTCTCCTTCAACCACCAACACCCCTTCCTCTCTCTCTCTCTCTCTCTCTCTCTCTCTCTCTCTCTCTCTCTCTCTCTCTCTCTCTCTTTCTTTCTCTCTCTCTCTCTCTCTCTCTCTCTCTCTCTTTCTCTCTCTTTCTCTCTCTCTTTCTCTCTCTCTTTCTCTCTCTCTTTCTCTCTTTCTCTCTCTCTGCCAGCTCAATTAGGAATACATTACAGTATTTGAACTTTGGGCATTGTTGGCTACAGAGTGCTTCGATATAGTGGCTATCACTGAATCCTGGATTCACAGTGATATCAGATATTATGATTGGGAATTTGAAGTACCTGGATATAGAATGTTCTACGTGGGAATGGATTTTCTAAATCCAATTGACTGCAAGATTAGGTCAGATCATGAACTGTTAGGAGTAGACCTCACTCTAGGTAACTCTATCCGTAGGGTTGGTCTGGTGTACAGGTCTCCACATTAAAATGCTGAAAGAAAAGGATGAACTTCTGTACACAAAACTGAGTGGTGTTATCAACAGCAAACCAGTGTCATCTTAGGTGACTTTAATTGCCTGGTAAACTGGGAAGCAAGAACTACTGATGCCAAGGGAAGGCGTCTTATTAACTTTGCTAATGATAACATTTTGACCCAGTGGGTGAACGAGCCAAATAAAGTCAACAATATATTAGATCTCGTGTTCATCACTGAGGAAGAAAGTGTGACCAGCTTATCTGTTGGTGATTCACTCGGAGGTAGTGACTACAATCTACTTCGGTTCTCTCTCCTCGCACCTTTTGCAGTAGGCCCGTTAGTCGTCAGAGTAAGAAACTAGATATCCGTCGAGCAAACTTTGAAGGTCTTCAATGAATCTTATCCCAGATCGGACTTGAGGGTGAGGATGGTAATGCCATTTGATGCTCATTCAAAGAGCAATTTATGGCTGACAAACTGCATTCATTCCCACTAAGCTTACCAAATCAGGCTCACCTCAACCAAATTGGTTCACAAGTGGCATGGCTTAAGCAATTAGAAAGAGAAAGTTAGCATACAGAAAGGTCAAAAGAAGTTGGGACCAAGGAGATCAAGATTCCTTCAAAATATGTGTAGGAGAATAAAATCTGTTATAAAGGAAGGACAGTGGAATAAAGAACTCAGGGTTGCAGCCCTCTATAAAGAGAGTCCTAAAGAGTTATAAAGCTATGTGAACAGCAGGAAGCCATTCAAAACTAGCATTTGACCTCTAAAGGGTCCAACAGGCCAATTACAAACCTCTGACACAGAAATAGCAAGATCCCTAAGCGACTATTTTGCCTCCGTTTTTACACAAGTGAAAATACCAGTGACATGCCAAGTTCATGATTAGAGCATGAGGGTGAAATTTTAAGCAGAATTAGATATACCCCAGAGGAGGTGGCAAAAAGAATAGAGAAGTTAAATAGGTTCAAGTCATCTGACCCAGATGCCTTTCTTCTCAGAGTTGTATGCAAAGTGCGAGATGAAATCTGTTATGCGTGGTTGTAATCCACCTCGCTTGATACTGTGTTCTCATAAGCTCCTTACTTGGGTAACTTAGAACATAATCCTGCCCGACAGGAACATAGCTAGCATTGGCATAAATATTACTAGATCACTCAAATCATACCCAAAGACAATAAATACACACAATATGGTTCACAAGTTTTATTTCTTAATAGCTAGATGCAGGTGGGGCACATCCGATATTTAGCGATAGAGCGTAATATCAATGGCTGAAATATATGACTGGGAATAAGTTAAATAAGTTTTACTTATTCATGAATGATGGCATCACTCTCAAAGCATCAGAATCAATATACAAAGTAATGCCTAAAAGAATTATGACAATATCACAAATATAATTAATTATGCAAAGAGAGGAATAGCGTAGCATAAATATGGGCATCTGATATCGCGGAGACAAACAGGTGAGGTAGTGCGGCTGGTGGCTTAGGGTCACGTGACCAGAGGCGCATTTTTGCGATCTTTTTGGCTTAAGGCTGGCTTCCCCCTTTGGCTTAAGCAAGAGCAGCCGCGCAAAAATGGTTTGGCTAGACTTCGACCACAAGTCACGTGACATAAACACAAACACTGAAAATGGCGGAACAACAAGACGACCTAGTGGTCTGGTCTGGTGCCGTTGTAAAGGCTTTTCCCTCAATTATTCGGGGAGATCACCTTTTCAACGGCCTCCCCATATTTGTTATTGATTAAGCTTTTGATTATTTACTGATATTTCAACTTCTTTTGTCTTTTTGTCCATTTATGTCTATTTCCTGTTTTATTATTCTCTGAATAGTATGTCGGCTATTTAATTATATGATTTGTGTAAGGCCTATCAAATAGTTTGCTATAGCGCCTAGTCCGTACATTATAGGCTACTGTATAGCCTAGGTTGGGCAGAAATCGTAAACCCCAACCTCTCATAACTCAAAGAGGACTACAGTAATCGAGCTAATATTTCTACCAACTAGGCAGACTTGGCTAGGGATTATGTGAATAAATTGACGACTCATTTGCTTAAGCCCTTTTTGAGTTACAGAGGTTAGAGGTTACGATTTCTGCCCAACCTAGAATGAATGGACTATAGTGTTTGTATATCTTGGTAACGTTCACAATATAGTACAAAATTATCCAGTGTTATGACAATACCCCGGCATCATAACACGATTTGGGAACTAGAAGGATTTCTTTACACACACAGAACGAGTATTTTCCAAATCGGCCTGGATGATTCTGCCAATAGCCTACCGTGTCCTGTAATAGTGCATATCAAGCTAACTATAATATAATAGAATATCATAATATATTATAATATAATATTACATTACTTATGTATTCATAATATACACTCGATCTAGTCTCTATGGTATTTACCCAGGGCGGATTGAGAAAAGTCGATCCTGCTTAAGCGCGGCTCGAGTTTGGCTTAAGTTTTGTCCTCGCAAAAACGAATTTTGCTCTTGGCTTAAGTCTGGCTTAAGCCAAAACGCTCGCAAAACCGCGCCTCAGGTAGGACTGGGGTCAAAGTAGCCGCGGCTGAGTCTAGATTAAAGTTACTGCGATGTATACTTGGACATCTTAACAATATGGAATATTTAGTCTAGGATGGATAAATATGAATTTGACGTTAATCCTAGAGAGATGGTAATTTAAATTTCAAATATATGATCAAGACAAAAGGGTGAATAATTGTACACCGGGTCTAGGAAAAATAATTTAAGTCAGTAAATGTGACTTAAAGAACAATACAAGGGAATTTCAATTTCACAGAACATGTAGTGAATAAAATGTAACCTAAAAGGTTATGAACACAGCGGGTCTAAATAAATATTCAACGCACTGGAAAATAAAATAGAAACACCTCAAGGTGGGTGAAATGAATTTATATAATATAAACTGATATCACAGAACAAGTAGTGAATCGAAAAACAGCCAGAATAATAGGCTATGAACACAGTTGAGTATAATAGAAATTCCCAATATAAGTTCGAATATTATTCACCGTATAACGTGGTGGACCGAATTATTCACAAGTTTAGATAGATATTAAATTATTCAGAATCAATGAATAAGTTACTGAGCGTACTGATTTAATGATTAATAAGTGGAATGAATTTCTGGTTCTATGTAATTATATCTGGAATGGACCTAGAGATGTCCGAAACTTAGAATTATATTAATTAGGGGACAGGTATAAGAATTACCCTCTCTTTGAACATTTCACTAGGCACGTATATACACACTGATAATACACACATGAATAAGATCTGCAAGTGTTCATAAAAGGTTTATATAAGAACATAAGAACATAAGAAAATGGGAGTCTGCAGAAAGCCGATTGGCCTAAGCAAGGCAGATCCCTGTCCCACACAACCCCAATTACAAAGCCCAATTATAGGCTCAACACTCTAATACCCTGAGGATCATCTTACCAAACCGGTTAGAGATTAACGCAGGATTACGGGGGTCTGCAGAGTGCTGATTGGCCCAACCCGGCTGATCCCCCTTCACACCCAACCCTTCTCGTCCATATGATTATCCAATTTTTTCTTAAAGCTCCCTATCGTTCTTGATCCCACTATATCACTTGGTAGGCTATTCCCACCCATCTACAACTCTGTTACCAAACCAAAATATTTTGCCTAGATCTTTTCTGAAAACAAAATTTATCTAATTTGAAACCATTGGTACGAGTTCTTTCGCTCTCACTGAGCTTTAGTACATATGTCATGTCCCCTTCGGTAATCCCACTAACCCACTTGTTCACCTCTATCATAGCCCCTCTAACTCTGCGTCTCTCTAACCGAATGTAAACCTAATTTCTTCAACCTTTCTTCATACGGAAAATTATAATATTATGGATCATTTTTGTCATTCTACGCTGAATTCTCTCCAATGAATCTATGTCCATTCTGTAATAAGGACACCAAAATTGGACAGCATAATCCATATGGGGTCTCACTAATGACAAGTAAAGTTTTAAGATAACATCAGCAGTTCTGTTACTCACACTCCTAGAGATGAACCCGAGAGTATTACGAAAGGCTTCAAATCATTGCTAACAAACACACCTAGATCTTTCTCGCAGTCTGAATTTTCTAATTCTAAATTAGCTAGTTTATATTTAACATCATCTTCCCTATCTTTAATACCTTGGACAATGTTAAACTTCATCTGCAATTTACTGACCATTCATGTAAGGTATCTAGATCCCTTTGGACACTCTATATCGCTATCTGAATCAATTGATCTCCCATTTTAGTATAGTCTGCGAATTTACTTATCTTATATAACCTAAATCTAGGACATTATATCTTATACGAAACAACAGGGGACCTAATACCGATCCTACACCACTTTTGACTGCTCCCCACTCTGATACCATTTATGCTGACTCTCTGTTCCTACCAATTAGCCATGACCTAATCCACAACAACAATATGACTCTATATATTCTATATATAACCTTCACAATAATATATGGAAACTAATATATCTTATATATACTTCACAATGTATATACTGGACAGATATGAAATACAAGTTAATGAGCTAAGACCAAACAATTTACTATGACTTGGACACTAATATATCTTATATAACCTTCACAACAATATACTTGGACACTAATATATCTTATATAACCTTCACAACAATTCCAAAACTCAAGAATACATAGAAAAACTTAGACTGGGGGAAGATGATCCTTTTAGAGAGATCTGGTCTGCGGCTAGATCGTAAGTTTTTAAGCCGCTCTTTGTGGCGCAATGCATAAGTGTGTTGATTTTCGGTGTGAGCGTCCTGGGTTCGAATCCTCGGACTGCCACATGTGTTTGTTAATTTCATTAATCGAGTTTAGGAGTAAAGTTGGTTAGTGGAGAGAACATAATAATTATCAGAGAGAGACGGCGTTTTCACACAGAACTAGAATAATCACTTCTAGTATTTTAGATGCATCTAGAACTTTCACTTCTAGTGCTTAGCTACTAATCTAGAACTTTTCACTTCTAGAGCCTCTCCTACACAACTAGAATTTTCACTTCTAGCTCACCTACACCTTACTAGAATATACACTTCTAGGTATTCTACACTTACTAGAACGGGCACTTCTAGTGTTACGAGGTAGCTGGATATAGGGACGATTGGCTTAACCCTAACAGTAGCGACTCTGACATTGGATCCTCATTCTAGTTCGCCGTTATCTAGTAGACGGGTTCGACAATGTTAGCTTAACTCTCCTAAATTTCAGTTAGGTGATTTTCAGTTTTAATTTGGATCAGGTTTAATTGATTTCTGAATATTAGGGGTATTTGAATTTTAGTTTTCGAATTATTGTGAAGTTAATAATGGCCTTAAAAATACAATATATATAGCAGTGGTCTTCATTACGTGGATACGAGCCAGTGGCGGCTCGCAATGACCCGATTGGCGGCTCGCAAGAGAGGAGAGAGAGAGATAATTTTTTGTTTATATTAGTTAAGTCAAGAATTTCAATATAATATATTTTTACTAAAGAATTTCAATATATTAATTGTTACTAGTCTTGTTCTATAAATCTGTGGCTATGGAAACTCTCAGAAATATGTAATTTAGTTCCTATATATATATTTATTCTGCTTATCCTTGTGGCTTATTTGCCTTATGCGGCTCTCACTCTGAATATGTCCTGAACTTTTGGCTCTCTTGAAAGATTAGTGAATAACACTGATATATAGTGATACATGGGGAATGTTCTTTATTTTTTAACATTAAACTCATATTTTAGGAAACTTTCATGGTTGCATGATATTTGTTTTGCTGTAATCCGCACTTTTCTTTATTATCACTGGTGTATGCAAAACTTTCTTTACTCTTTGAGGATCTGTTATCGTTGATCGTATTGGCCTTCCGCACTGTCGAGAGGGTTATTCTGGTACTATCTGTCGTAGTAAAACATCGGATGTTGATGAGGAATTTGCATAAATTCCTCTTCGTTGTAGTTCAAATCAGATTCTTGGGTTGGATAAGTCTCTATTCCGTACCTCTGACCTTGTGATTGGCCCGGAAGAGGCCCAGGTGATTGGCCCGGAATCAGGTCATGCTTGATGAGTGGCCTTGTAGTTCCTGTGAGTATCGGTAGAGGGTGTTGTTTTATTATGGTAGACTGTGTTGTTTCTTGATATACTAGAGGACTTTGATTTATGAGGACAGACTGTGTTGTTTCTTTTTCTGTCTGTGCTTGGGTCCCACTCTTCTTCTTCGATCTTCTCTTCACTCGGAGGCTGGCTATTTTGACTTGTGGTTGAGTCACTTCTTCCTTGAATGTTGATAGATAGGTTGGGGTCTTCGTGTCTCTTTTAAACCGTGTGTATTCTAGGTATGTGGGTAGATCTGGTGAAGGATATCAGCTATAGTTCTTCTTTTGTCGTACTCACTCAGCATTTCATGGACAAATTTCAGCAAATTGGTAAGACATGATCGATGTTGCAGGAAACCATGTTGGAAATCTGCAATTAAGTTGTGGATTTCAAGGTAGTCAACAATCTTGTTTACTAGTATCCATTCCAAATGTTTTACTATTATAGAAGTCAAGCTAATTGGCTGAAAATTCATGGGACACTTATGATCTCCTTTCTGAAAGATTGAAGACACATTGGCCACTTTCTAGACTTCAGGGACCTCTCCAGTTTCTAGTGATTTATTGAAGATTTCAAAGTACCTCAGTGCAGGCTAATGTCAAAAGTTAATGCACTAGGTATCAATACAAAGGCCACACATTGGATAGAAAGTTGGCTAACATGTAGACAGCTACGAGTGGTAATCAATGGTTTTTCTTCTGAGCAGACTCCAGTCACTGCTGGAGTTCCACAGGAATCTGTCCTATGCCCACTTCAGTTTAGCATATACTGTATATCAATGACATCGATATTGGTCTGTTGAGTTGGATCTCCAAGTTTGCAAATTACATCAAGCTTGGAGTGAATGTAGAGGACCCCAATGGTGTTGAACAGCTCAGGATGGTTCTTAACCTAACAAGTGCGCATGGGGGTAATTGGAAACGTCCCCCTGTGCTGACGTATTTGAGGTGTTTCCGTCACTAAAATATTCATTGTGCCATTAATAGCATTAATATTTATCCATATGCGCCTATTATATAGGTATTAACCTGAAACAACAATAAAACGAGTGAAAACAGCGTTTGGATGGTCAAAATCGGAGATATAGCCCGCGAGTTTGTATAATGTATGGGTGAGGCAAGCTGCTTTCCCGCCAATTTCCCCCAAGGCCACTGAGACACAGTCGATCGATACTCTCTCTCTCTCTCTTGCACTCGCTTGCCATCAGTGATGACAACACCCTGCTTGCAACTCGCTAATGTTAGCACGAAAATATACCTCAGAATAAGGGAATAACAGGGAAAATAGGTGATAACTGAAGGAGAGGAGGAAAGTGGGGAAGGAGGGGAGGTAGAGGACTGAGATTTTGCATGGCCCAGGGGCCAAAAAAAAAAAAAAAAAAAAAAAAAAAAAAAAAATCGATGTCAAAAGTTGATTTTTTATTTCACTCACTCTTAAGAGTCTCCCCGCAGTCCGCCGGGGGAACTCTTAAGAGTCTCCCCGCAGTTCCCGGGTTAAAAGACTGGGTAAATGGTCGGAGACATGGCAGACGATACAAAGCTTGGAAAAGTGCAAGGTGATGCATATCAGCCAAGCAAACCCTGAGTTAGGTCTCAGGTTATTCGCTATTGGGAATGTCTCTGGAAGTATCTGACTTGGAAAAGGATTTGGGTGTTCTGATCAGCAGTGCAATAAAGTTTTCCCAGCAGAGAAGAAATCTCAGAAAATATTGGGCTATATTAAGAGGCAAATGATGTATACAATTAAGGAAATAATACCCACACTTTACAACACTTTGATAAGGCCCCTCCTGGACCATGCTGTTCAATTATGGTCTCCAGCGCTCGGCTAATATATAGAACGACTGGAAAGAGTACAAGCTAAGGCTACAAAACTTATTCCATCGATAAAAAGACTGAGCTCTGAGGACCGGTTTGAGAGATTTTCATCTCTTTCTGTTGGAAACACGCAGATGTTGAGGTCAGCTCATTAATGTTTTTAACATACTTAATAGGTTTGGCAATGTGGATATGGCAAAATGTTTAGTCTCAATATGAATACAACACACAACCATGGCTGTAAGTTAGAACTGAAAAGGTTCAGCACTAGTATTTGTGGAAACTTTCACATTTAGGATCTGTTCTACCTGAAAAAAAACTTCCCTCATATGTTGTAAGCAGTTCTTCAGTAGAGCCGTTCAAGAAGATACTAGATAGCATTTTGCACATTCTGTAATGAGTGTTGTACACTAAGCAATCTCTCTCTTTCCACTTCGAGTACCCGGAATGGACCAGAAGGTCTTGGAAATAACAATTATTTATTGTATCTCTCTCTCTCTCTCTCTCTCTCTCTCTTTCTCTTTCTCTTTCTCTCTCTCTTTCTCTCTCTCTTTATCTCTCTCTCTCTCTCTCTCTCTCTCTCTCTCTCTCTCTCTCTCTCTCTCTCTCTCTCTCTCTCTCTCCCCCCTCCCTTCCGGGTGTTTGCTAATGGAACTCGAGAGAGATGAGTTAGAGTTAGATACTCGAAGTGGAAGGAGAGATTGTTTAGTGTACTACTCATTACAGAGTGTGCAAAATACGATCTACTCTCTGCTTGAACTGCTCTAATAAACAACTGTTTACAACTTCTGAGGGAAGTTTGTTCCAGGTAGAATAGATAGTATATGTGCAAATGTTTCCACAAATACTAGTGCTGAAACTGTTCAATTCTAACTTCCAACCTTGGTAGCGTGTTGTAGTTTGAGGATTTTCCATGATTTTGCCATTTTCGAGCTGTGTATCGTGAATGTGCCCACGAGACAAATACATATATTAAAAATATTAAAAATATAATTACAACAATAAAAGCCTCTTCAAATCCTCTTCAAACACAAAATTATTACCCAGACCCCATTCAAGATATAGCTTCCCAGAAGCTGGGTGTACTCAACCGCCTCCGGGGGTTCTTGTTCTGTACAGGGGCACAGTGCGTCCATGTATTGAGTATTGTTTGCATGTGTGGGGAGAATCCTCTCACACAGCACTTCTCGACAAAGTAGAAAAGAAAGCCTTATGTCTCATGAACTCACGTCTACTTACTGACTCTTTGCAGTCTCTCTCTCTCTTCGCCGCAGTGTTACATCTCTCTTGCTATTCTACCGCTATTACAAAAATCAATGTTCCTCAGAGCTTGCTCAGTGTATACCACCTCCTTTACGTAGAGTACGTAGCATCCGTCTTGCAATACAATCCCATCCCTACTCTGTGCAACTCTCCAATCCAAGAGTGAAACGATATTCCCAAACATTCTTCTATTCAACAGCTGAGCTCTTGAGTTATCTCCCTGAATCCATCTTCCCCTCATCCTATGACTTAAATTGCTTCAAACTCTGTGTGTCCAGCCATTTGGGCTCCAACATTCCTTGATTTTGGCGCTGTCATTCTTTCACCTGGGGGAGGCACTCTTTACAGGCAGTTCTGCCTTTTGTCTACCTCATCTGCATAGAAAAATAAAAAAAATACATATTTCGGCAGCAAATAGTTGCGGCCAAAGGCCAATTTCTATCAAATTGCAGGCTCACCATCGCTCATCCAAAATATATCATACGTGAAAGGCTGAAAGGCGTACATCGCAATATAATCTCCAAACTAATGGAGCGAACCTGGGATGATCCAAAAGACCTCCTTCGCTTTAGATAAGGTTAACTTCACTTCGTGTGAATGACAAATCAAAATTCCATCTGCCCGAAAAAAATACAAAAATTACAACAGTTGAAACTGTTATTATAATTATTTATTCTATTTGTAGTATATATTTTAGTTTCTGCTACAATACTACTAATGTGGGGGATAAATCGACAGTCATTTAGAAGTTCGTATACTTTATATAACAAACTTCCTAACTACCATAATAACGGGTCCTTTGTTCGGGCCGAAATGAGTTCAAGACACGGATTGAATATTACGTCGATTCATGATAGGTTGTACTTTGGACCCCTAGAGTTCCTGTTACTCCCTAGCTGAATTCCCGCTATTCAGGTATTGACTCAAGTCGACTTCGATCCAACAAACCATTATTAGTTACTTAATCCTAAATAGTTTAATCTGAGCTCTGCTGTGTCTACTGTTGAGACCAGGGCCTAATGAAGCAATCGTTATTTACCTAATTTGAAAAAAATATATATTCTTCCTCTATTTTTAAGAATTACACACGTCCAATGGGCCTTTTGTGTCTTCTCTCGAGACCAAGACTTTAATACATATAATCTATTTACTCATCTGACACAACCGTCGTTACTACACAAGTACCTCAACAATTATATAAATTCTCACAAATCTACCGACCGGGATTACAGGTTCCTTCTCAAATATATTGTTGGGTTCTGTCACCCAGTTACTCTAATGACAATGGTTTACAATATTTACTTCAATAACCCCTTCTGGTTATACTCTCGTGTAACCCTATTACAAACACGCTGTGTTTACATTAAACCTTAATCAATAACCGTTCTAACAAAAGAAAAACCGTGCCTCAGAACGCCTACACGGAACAGATTCACAATTGTATTCCTTTACATAACTTCTGAGGAATCCTTTGTCATATGTGATATCCTTAACACTTTTCCCTAACCGCCTCCATGACCCTTTTGATTTATATGGATATAACCTCCTTTCTAAAACATAAGAATCCCGTAATTCATATGGACTAGTGTGCTTCTATATATGTTCCTTATTAACAAATTAGTTAGTGATTTAAATGGACTAGTGTCCTTTCCTAGCTATAGCTGATCTATCGGGCAACTTAACAAAACTGTTTCCCCTTGAACTTATTGGTTGCCTCTTAGACTAGAAGAATTTATCCTTCCCTCCCCTCTTTACTTTGATACTTAAATCAGATCCTATATAATAACACTTTCGGCATTACGCCTTTGCTAACAAAAATCACTAATTAATACACATCATCATTTTATGGATACCAATTAGTCTAAATTCTTTTTCCTTTAGTCTTGTCCTAGAAGGACACATACATTTTTATGGGAACCACCAGGGTTGTCAATTTTGTTTTATCTTTCTCATTAAATCTTATGCGGGCCAAATATGGGTCCTTAAACAAATATATTTATGGGTGTTGGAATCAGGTGTGTGTACTGGAACTGTGTGTTACCACCTCAGAGCTGGCCAATAGCTCCTGTGAAAATCCTCACTCCCGTCCACTTTCTGTCGTCCCTCTTGAATTGCTTGACTGTGTGTGTGTGTAGACTAGCAATGTGACGTCAGGCGGCAGGATACTGATGGTGTATCCTCCGATTGGGCGAAAGTGAGGAGAGCTCAGGGGTGGTCTGTGTTGTGGCTGGAGATAAGGGCAGGGTAACTGGAATGGTTGGCTCCTGGTTTCCCTTTGTGCCCGAGCGAGAGAGAGCAAGCGGGTTGTAAGAAGTTAACCCGGTGAGTTCCGAGGGGTGAGTGAGCCCTGTAACCCCTCCGCACCAGCCTTTATAGTCTCGCCTCCCGCTCTCCCGTGCTGTAATTGGCTGAGCAGCTCGCACGGCCGGCCGCTCGCTTTGAATTCTTGCCTCCTCCACCTCCACTCTCTTCTCCTCGAAATAAGTTCCTGGAAGCTGGTTATGAACATCTTTCAGTGGCTTACGGGAGTATAGGGCTGGCACTGAAGTACTGGATTGAGTATAACCAGAGGAAACTGCTCGAGAATAGAAAGAGAGCGACTTCTGAGGTGAGGTAGAGAGTTCAGCTCGGTGCTCCGATAATGGAGGCCGCTGATTGGTTGGCTGGGGAGGTATGGCATGTGGCGGCCGAGAACTGTCAAAGTCAGCTGACGGTGCAAGCATATAGAAGGGGGCGTGGTGATTGGCGGAGAGCTTTTCTACTTTACTATTATTTGTTTATTTCATTTAATAGTTTGCATATTTTTTTATTTCGAAGTCTTTCAGTGTTTCCAATCTATCTTTTATTTTTTCACTGACATTTGTACGATTTTGTTTCTCCTCTACTTTCAATTTCCCAGTGATCTTTTACCGACTTGACTTTTCGTTTATTTACATTACTCTTTGACCTGCTATATGCTCCTTTTTCCATCAGCTTTTTCTCCTGCACGCTTTTCGCCTCTGCAGTTTTCGTTTCAATACGATGAACTGTTCCTTTTGTTTGCCATGCTTTCGGTATTCCTCCTCGGTATTCTTCCGCACGCCATTCACCCTTAGCACTAATTTCATAATACGTAAAAAGATCTCTTATTCTCTCTCTCTCTCTCTCTCTCTCTCTCTCTCTCTCTCTCTCTCTCTCTCTCTCTCTCTCTCTCTCAAATTAAAAACCACGAGGGCAAATCTCGATGTCACAAACACTTCTTCACCTATAGTGTGGTCAACGAGTGGAACAAATTGCCAGAGAAAGTTTTACAATGTAATTAAATTGACATGTTCAGAAGGAGGCTAGACATCGATTTCTAGGTGGTTAGAGTATTTTAGGTTAAATCATAGGCCTATATGCTAGGTTAAGTATCTGTATTATACAATATTTCTCAACTTCGTTTTATATTATGAATTTCCCAGGAAAGATTTGTTAATTCTGCTGGGGGCCTTGTCTCCCCAACTAAATATCATGTCGAAAAACGTCTGAGGTCGAGGGGGTGGGGAGAGAGCCTTCTGTTTTGCTGTCTTTACCTTCCACTTTGTAGCAAATTCCTTGTTAGAATCAAGTCAGAACTATCTAGTAGGGACCGCATGGTCTGTGCAGTCTGGTTTATCTATAAAACTCTTCTCTCTCTCTCTCACCATATATATATATATATACATATATAAAGAGAGAGAGAGAGAGAGAGAGAGAGAGAGAGAGAGAGACAGACAGAGAGAGAGAGAGATTAAAAGGCCACACATTTTTTTAAGTCCGTACTTAAAAACCTTTAAAGGGTGCAGTGTATCATATATAACTGGAGGACGAGAACAGAGTACACATTTACGGTATAAGGTTTTATTCATCAGGTTCAAAAGGAGTGCAAACAATGATTCCAAGCATATACTGTACTGTTATTGGGGTTTATTTATCTAAAGATTTATAATAACTATCGATGGAGTGGGTAAATGTATTTACAATTCAGAAAATAAAGTAGAATCTGAAAAAAGACAGAACATGGATATGGAAGGGAGAGGTGGGAACATGGGACGATAGCTAATATGTGTTCCAGTGATGTGAATAAGACCCGACGATATATATCCTTATTATTAGAGATCGAGAGATCTGTAATATCCTTAACATATATATTCATATCGAGATATGTAAGGGATAAATGTGTGTATTATTGAAATTAAATTAGAACATAAGAAAATGGGAGTCTGCAGAAAGCCGATTGGCCCACACAAGGCAGATCCCTCTCACACCCAACCCCAATTACAAGGCCTAATAATATGCCCAGCTCAAGAATACAATGAAGACCGACCTCATCAAAACTGTCAGAGGTCAGTAAACAGGGGTCTGCAGAGCGCCGATTCACCCACAACCGGCAGATCCCCCTCACACCCAACCCATCTCGTCCATATACCTATCTATTTTTTGCTTAAAGCTCTTTATCGTTCTTGATCCCACTGTTGCACTTGGTAGCCTATTCCACCTATCTACAACTCTGTTGCCAAACCAATATTTGCCTATATCTTTTCTGAAACTAAATTTATCGGATTTGAAACCACTTGTTTGAGTTCTTTCGCTATCACTTAGCTTTAGTACATCTTTCATGTCCCCTTAATTAATCGTACTAACCCACTTGAACACCTCTATCATATCCCCTCTAACTCTGCGTCTCTCTAATGAATGTAAGCCTAATTTCTTCAACTATTCTTCATATGGAAGATTTCTAATATGGATAATTTTTTTCATTCTACATTGTACGTTCTGTAATAAGGACACCAAAATTGAACAGCATAATCCATATGGGGTCTCACTAATGACAAGTAAAGTTTTAAGATAGCATCAGCAGTTCTGTTACTCACATTCCTAGAGATGAACCCGAGAATCCTGTTTGCCTTGATACGAACGCTTATACACTTGTGTTCTAGGTTGCAAATAATTGCTAACAAACACACCTAGATCTTTCTCACAGTCTGAGTTTTCTAATTCCATATTAGCTAGTTTATATTTTGCAATTGTATTAATCTTCACTATCTTTAATACCTTGCATTTGTCAATATTAAAATTAATCTGCCTATTTACTGACCATTCTTGTAAAGCATCTAGATCCCTTTGGAGGCAATCTATCTCGCTATCTGAATCTATCGTTCTCCCTATTTTGGTATCGTCTGCAAATGTACTTATCCTACTAGTTATAGCTAAATGAAGGTCATTTATGTATATAACAAACAAAAAAGAGGACCAAATACAGATCCAGAGAGACACCACTTTTGACTGCTCCCCATTCTGACTTAGTACCATTTATGCTGACTCTCTGCTTCCTACCAATTAGCCATGACCTAATCCATCCCAACAACGACCCACCTATTCCATGCGCTTTAACCTTTCTCCTCAATCTCTCATGAGGGACTCTGTCGAAAGCTTTACTGAAATTTAAATATATTATAGCATATGACTTTGTCATTGTTTACTGCTTCATATACCTCTGAGAAAAAGCTAAGCAAATTAGTAAGGCAAGAACGTCCCTGAAAGAATCCATGCTGAGAAGAATTGATTAAGTTAGATGTTTCTAAGTGGTTTCTAATTTTCCTAGCAATAATTGACTCTTGCAACTATCCCATGATTGATGTGAGACTAATGGGACGGTAATTAGATGCTATTGATTTATCACCTTTTTTGAAGATCGGAACTACATTTGCAAACTTCCAAGCTTCTGGAACTAAGCCTGTTTCTAGTGACTTGTTAAATAGAAATGTTAATGGGCAACTTAACTCATCTCTGCATTATTTTAATACTCTAACATATACCTCATCAGGACCAGGCAATTTCTGAGGTTTCAGTCTGTCAATTTTCTTAAGCACATCATTCCTACTTATAGTAATCGTACTTAACCTATTTGCTATACTATCGCTATACACCTTACGGACTTCTGGAAACTGTGCCAAATTTTCATTAGTGAAAACGGGAAGAAATTGACTATTTAATGTACTGCACATTTCTAAATAATTGTCTGTCATTTCTCATATCGAAGTTTTAAGGGGGCATATTACATCTCTAACTTTAGATTTATATAGTTGGTAAAAAGCTTTAGGGTTATTTTTCGAGTCATTGGCTATCCTGAGTTCATAATTTCTTTTTGCTTTCCTAATTTCCTTTTTGATCTGTCTTGATAGTCTGATAGTAAATAAGTAGGTGATTTTCACCTTTCTTAATTTTTCTATATATTCCTATTTTTCCTAGAAAATCTATTAGTTTATTATTCATCCAATTTGGTTGTTTCTGTGTCGATCTATATCTTCTTTTGGGAATATATTTATTTTGAGCATTGTGGAGTGACGCAATAAAATATATGTAGCTGTCAATTTATCCTTAATAGGGACCTCTGAGATAGAAAAGGCAATCTTAATAAATAAAGGTCAATGTTTGTCTGTTAGTTACCCGACCTTTGTACCTTTGTTACTAAACTCCTCCCACAGTTTTGGTGCCAGGTGGGAGTGTGGGGCACCGTTGGAAAGCCCAGGCTTTGGAGATGGTTTTAGGCGAGTTTAGTGGAAATCAGAGACACTTTTGTTTAATACAATTTTCGGCAGAACTTATGTAGTATACGGGAGCGAAAGAAATGCGAAAAAAATGGCCGTTTGGGGCAGAAAGCCTCCGATCGAAAAGGTGTATGGAATGATAATGAATGTAGGAATGATAAGCAGGAGTGGAGGCATGGAAATGGAGGTAAAACAGAGAGTGTGTGAATGAAGGAAGGTTTTCGGAGCAATGGGAAGTATGTGGAAGACGAGAAATCTCGGAATGAAAGTAAAAAGTGCAATGTATCAAGGAATTGTTGTGCCAACAGTGATGTATGGGGCTGAGACATGGGCTCTGAAGAAAAATAAGAAAAGAAAGCTGGATGTGATGGAGATGAGCTGCTTGAGGAGTATGTGTGGAGTTGCTGGTAGAGACAGATTGAGGAATGAAGAAATACGTAGGAGAGTGAGGCAGCAGGAACATTTGTCAACCAGAGTGGACAGAAGGGTGCTGAGATGGTATGGTCATGTTGAACGAATGGAAGATGAAAGGCTTACAAAGAGAATCTGTGATTCAGATACAAGGTGAGATAGAAGGGCAGGAAGACCCACCATTGAGATGGAGAGACTGTGTAAGACAAGCTTTGGATGATAGAGGAATGACTATAGATCAGGCAAGAGAAGTGGTAATAAACAGGAATGAATGAAGAATGCTTGTGAATAGATGAGAACACACATAGTCATTTGGGAGAAGGGGTCAGGTGCAAGTTGAACTAGATAATAGTCCATCAGGTGCCTGGCCCGGGGAGACGATTTATATGAAGGGTGCGCCTGGAAGTGTAGTGGGCGGGCTTGTGGCTTCGGCTCCGCTGCATGTCTGCCTGGCGAGATCGGAACCTCTCCAGGTGGTTGGGGGCCGGGGGAGTGCTGGAGGGACCTTGGTGAACCGGGTCTCTGGGTCTTTTCCTGGATGAACTAGATGTGTGTGAATTTGTATTTTGTTTTTGTATGTTCATTGTTTTCTGTTGTCCCTATTCTTGCCCTGTCTTGAGTCGCCCCCCCCCCAAAAAAAAAAAATAAGGAAAAGTGGGGAATGGGCCTGAGTAAATATATAGAAAGATAGATAGAAAATATCTTAGGCATTTATCTTCCCATAATCTACTTTCAGATCGCCAGTATAGTTTCCTTAACCCTTTCTCTGTGGGGTGTTTTGGGCTATTTAGGGCATATTCAGGCACTCCTGAATGATAAATCAAGCATCTGTATTAAATGAAGTGTATTCTGCCGAAAACTAGGTGAGAATAGCTTCAAAATGACACCAGAACAGGCCCCGTACGTGGTCTGGTTCACCCGCAGTGGTGCCAGTGAAACCCGGGAAACCCGCTATTATGCAACACTCGCTCGCTTGGCTACACTGTTGGGAGACACAGAGAGAGACCCACGCGAGACACAGTCAACCTCAGTGAGCCGCTCAGTGCTCTGAGGGTCGGAGGTGGGCCCCTCACGCTCCCGCCCACTGACACTCGATTTTTACGGTTTTTACAGGCTTTTACAGCCTGGAAATTGCTGTAACTTGCCAGGACGTTCCAGAACGTCACCCGCAGCGAAAGGGTTAAGGACCGCCCTACAGGTGATCTCCTTGCTTATCTTACTAACTCTTAATCATCCTCCCTTCGGGACTTCACTGAGATTTTTTCTGTATTAGACATGTCAACAGATTTCGATAGAGTCTGGCACAAATCACTAATCTCCAAACTAACCTTCTTCGGTTATTATCCCTCTATCTGTGCCTTTGTCTCAAATTTCCTTTCCTCACTTCCTCAACCTATCAACTCCAGTGTTCCTCAGGGTTTTGTCCTTTCTCAAGTTTTCTTTCTAATATTCGTTAACACCTAAAGAGCGGCCTAGGCGGTAAATAATATGTAGCCACCAGCGGGGTGTTTTTACCCAAAATAGGGCTGTTTACGTGATCATTTTCATGCCTAAATAAGACCCAGAGCGTAAAACAAGTATCTATTCCTGAAAGGGCATAAACAGAGCTTTCCAATGACACCACAACGATCCTTGTATGACCGCTACTTTTCTTGCAACAACCGCGCAACACGAGTGCAAAAACCATGTAATTCGGTACTTTCCCCATACATTTCACTATGTAGCGAGTGTGAGAGGGTGGAGGAGGGTGGGATTCATGTCAGTTGGTCCGCCGCGGTGGTCTGGAGCAGTCATACGCTCGCTACTCTCCTGCCACCACTTGTCTCTCTCTCTCAGCAACATTACGTGCTGAAATTGCCACACGACCTATGTCGCGCGCCGCCACATAGTCCAAATTTATTTCACTCGACTTATGTTGCGCGCCGCCAGTTAAGGGTTAATGATCTCCTCAACTGTACCTCTTGTCCTATCCACTCATATGCTGAGAACTCAACTTTACATTTTTCAACAGGTTTTTCACAACAATCCAGCATACAATTGCTCCAAAAAATCCTGAGATGAGACCATAGCACACCTACCTTCTGATATATCAATTATTTCTTATTGGGGAAGAGAAAATCTTGTTACTCTCAATGCCTCCAAGACCCAATTTCTCCTTTTATCTACGTGGTGTCGCACTCTTCCAGAAGACTATTAATTACTCTTCAACAGTACACAAATCAACTCTTTATCTTCTCTCAATATTATTGGTATATCTTTTTCATCCAACTTTCCTAAGAAAGATCATATTACCAATCTTGCTAAAAACAGATTACCAAATTTATGTATGCTCAACCGTCTCCTTGGTTACTTCACCCCCGCACAGTTTCCTGCTCTGTATAGGAGCACCGTGTGCCAATGTATCGAGTATTGTTCGCATACCGCACTTCTCGAAAGAGTCAAGTCAAAAGCATATCGTCTCATCAACTCACTTCCTCCAAGTAGTTCCCTACAATCTCTTTCTACATGTCACAATGTTGCATCTCTTTCCTCTGCTATCGCTATTACAACAATCAGTATTCTTCAGAGCTCTCTCAGTACATATCCCCTCCCTTTTGGCGAGTCGAGTGCGAGGCACTGTCCAGCTCGCCAACCCAAGAATTAGCAAATTTGTTCGGTCTTTCCTCTGCTCAACAAGTGAACTCTGAAACTCTCCCCTCAAATCAATCTTTCCTTCATACTATGACTTAAACTGCTTTAAACTTTGTGTCCAGGCATTTTGACCCCAACGCCCCTTGAATTTGGCTCTCCGTCACTCCTTTAGCTTTCGGGGAGACACTGGTTACAGGTAGCCTGCCTTTTGTGTCTCGCGAAAATACCCAAGTTTTCATACAAATTGAAGGAATTGGAGCGACTTTAATAGTAAATATACTGCATACATTACGCTGCTTCAGACACAGCAATCCCAAGAGAGTTAGGGCGAAGGGTGAATACATAATTGAAAACAAATATTAATGATACTAATAAATAAATAAATAATAATTTAAGAAAAAAATCTAGTGACACCTCTACATTATAATAATTTTCGTAGGCTATCTTATATATCTAGACATTAATTTCTATTTACCCAACAATATTACCTTCACACTTAATATTATGAGGATGACATGAAGGACAAAGGTTTCCATCAATGATTGTCTTTATTATACAAAGTGTTATCACAGACATAGAAGATATAGGGTGAGATCGGGACAGTTGGCGACAGGCGTAGTGGTCCATGGGCCAGGTTGAAAAATCAGCCCCGTCAGAGAGGGTTTTTTCAGCTGCAAATACATTATATACAACACTTTTCTTATTGTAATGGAGACTTATATTAGATGGGATAATGTTGGTCATTGAGTTCTCATAGTCTACCAGTCCGTAGATTTTTACTGGATGCTATGCAGAATAGTTTAGACCCTTGAATGGTACACTCAGATGCCATAGTCTCTAGCCCACTCATAAATATTTGTGGACATCACCTATTTCTAATTATGAGAGTACCGGTGTATCTCTGGAAACGAATCTATGAGTATTATTTGCTATACATCAACTATATATACTATTTTTTGAAAAGCAACTTCTATCCAAAAATCAATCCAAATAGTTATTATGGCATAAAGAAAAAACAATAGGAGTCCACGAATACTTGTGAGTGGGGTAGAGACTCTGGCATCCGAGTGTACAGATTGGTGTAAGTTGTGATCTGGCCCATGGACTATAGGCGGAGCGATGGTAACTAAAGCGACTGTACTTGTATAGAACAATAAATGCCCTTCAGGAAAAGTAAATATAGTACCGGGCATTTTCCTTTCTGATAGTATCCATGAAATTTATATTAATAGAGCTTAAAAGTAACTTATTTTCTATTCATTAAAAAGTGAATTTGTACGCGAAAAGAAGTGATTAACTAATACAATAATATTTAGGCAAATTAAGTTCAGAGTGTTTGTATTTTAAGCTAACAATTGTGAATATACAATGAAAGGTTGATTCTATAAAGATTCTAAGCTTTACAAAATTTTGCTTGGATTCAGAGAATACAGTACAGAAGGCCAAAACTCTTGAACATTAACCTCTATAACTAACAAACGAATAGAGTAATCGAGCTAATATTTCCACCATTTGGGAATGGTCAACTAGGAAATAGGTACTGGGATGGAAATTTACAGCCCATTTGCTCTAGCAATTTTTGAGTTACAGAGATTATGGTTCACAATTTCTAGCCTACCTATTTGGAACAGAGTATGGTTTCTTGCATTGTATACGGTACACTTGTATATAATTATAATGTAAAACTTTCAAAATAAACAAACCAAAACTTGGACGAACACAGTAAAAAGACAAAACAGCTTGTCAAAATCGCTATGTTGTTTAGGTTTTATTGTCCTGCAGTGTTCAGTCGCTTCCTATTATTTATATCTGTAACCATTTGAGTCCATTATATACTTGTTAGCTACTCGGAAAGCTCATGTATATGTTAATCCTGTGTTTGTTTACTAGAATAGCCCATTTAGGCTTCTCTTGCTTAGTTTATAGTACTCTGTTTAATTTCAGCTAACGGTAAACTGCCATGGCCCTATCAGGTTTAGGGGAGGCAGACCGTTTTTTCTGGACCCCCTTCTCCCTAATGTTTAGCCCCACTAGTTTTGAGATTATAAGACGTTCGGCCCATTAGTTTGGCGATTTAACACCTTTCGCCCCATTTCGTTGTCAATTTTAAGACCTCTCCTACCATTTAGGTGTCGATTATTTCCTGGCGAGCGATAGCGAGCCTGCAATTTTAAGAGGAACCGGCCTTCGGCCGGGACATTTTTCTACCGAAAAATAACAAATTTATCTTGAAGAGGGGTCTAGGGGGTGTTTTTGTAAGCTTGATGGAGGTCTAGGGAGGAAACTAAAAACATATATGAATAAATGAATTAATAGACCAAACAAACGGTCTTCCTCCCCTTAACTCCGCTATTATGAAGATTGTGTAGTGAAATATATTGTTAATCGCGAAAACTTGACATTGTTACGACACCGAGATAAAATAGCTTCATAGGAGTGTCGAGAAATCGGATTCAATTTACCGGCAGATGAAATGCAACAGACTATAGGATCATATGCTTAGCTAAATAACTGGAAGTGTTTTTCAGTGGTTTCATTTGCAGATACTGTAGATATTATAACATTAATTATATCATTTCAAGCGCTGAGAAAATCACTTAAGGGGGGATGGGCCGGTTTTCTGGACCACTTTCTCCCTCATGTTTAGCCCCATTGTTTTCAGATGTTAAGATGTTTGCCCCATTAGTTAGTCGATTATAAGACCTTTCGCCCCATTTCTTTGTCAATATTTAGACCTTTCCTGCTATTTAGGAGTCGATTTTTTCCCTGGCGAACGATAGTGAGCCTGTAATGTTGGAAGAATCGGCCTTCGGCCAGGACATTTTTCTACCGAAAAATGTACAAATTAATCTAGAAGGGGATCTAATGGATGTTTTTTTAAATTTGATGGAGGTCTAGGGAGGAAACTAGAAAAATAATGAATACAGGCAAAAATCGCCCAAAAAGTGAACCATTTCCCATTAAGGGAGGTGACCTGCTTTTTCTTCTCTCCTTCTCTGGCTTGTATCCATTCGGCCCCATTCAGCCTACTGTTTTAAGACGTTTATCCCCATCCAAGTGTCAATTTTCTACTGGTGAGCGGTAGCGAGCCAGTATATTTTTAAAATGTTCTTGACAGCAGGCTAAATTTGTAAATTTTTCGGTAGAACAATGTCTCCGGCGAAGCCGGATTTCTTCATATAATGCTGGCTCGCTATCGCTCGCCAGGAAGAAATCGACACCTAGATGGGGATAAACGTCTTAAAATAGTTGGCTGAATGGGGCCGAATGGATACAAGCCAGAGAAAGAGAGAAAAGGAGATAAATTAAAAAAGCAGGTCACCCCCCTTAAACAAGCTTTAATTACCCTGATATGTATGAAATTAATCGTCTTTATTTAACCTGCAAACAATGCTTATTTAATTTGCCACAATATACTGCCATGCTTGTGTTTTAAAGAATCGTGTCTGTCTTTGTTGTATAATATTCACTTTACATTCCTATTGTAAAGCCGCTGTCACACGAGCGCTTTTTCCGTCAATTTTCCACGAGCTAGTTTTTCCTCGTATTATTTCGGGACTTTTTCGCACTGGTATCGGTAACTAGCCTGAAGGTAGAGTATGCTAGCCGGCTGAATTCTGATCAAGTGTAATTTTTTAAGCTTCTAGACTATAATTGCCCGTAAAAAATGATCGAAAAAGGAATCGTGTGACTCCGGCTTTACACGCCAGCTTCAATAATCTTGTTTGTCCTTTGCACAACTCATATAAACCCTTCAATGTTGGTCATTTTTGATTATATTCTGGCTATTATTCGATTATTTCATACCGTTTAGAGAGGTAGGTACATTGTGAAATCAAGAGCACACTATTTCAATATATCTTTCAACTCTTACAGCTTTTTAACCCTTAACTGGCGGCGCCCGGCTTTAATAAACTGCGTAAACTCATCTAAACATAACCAGAGTAAAGTGAAAAAACGCCCTCGAATACCTTAACCCCTTCTGTACCGGGGACGTATTATTTGTTTGATTTCAGGTACATTGAGACGATTTTATGAAACTTAGGAAGGATATATGGTAGCTAGGAGGATTCATTGAGATAGTCTGCAGCCTTTTAATGGGTATACGTCCTTCCTAAGATGAACACAATCGTCTGAAAGTGGCCCGAATATAATGACGAGTACATCACCGGTACAGAAAGGGTTAAAGAGTTAATTGACCTTTTCACTCATTTTCCTTTGAATTCGTAACTTTTCTAACGAACCAACCGGTATCACACTATCAAACAATCATTTTTGTAACACTGATTCTTCCTTACATATCGTGTCCATCCATGGCTATGTATTTAAGGGGGGTGACCTGCTTTTGTTCTGTCCTTTTCCATCTCTCTCTGGCTTGTATCCATTTGGCCCCATTCAGCCTACTGTTTTAAGAGGTTTATCCCCATCCAGGTGTCAATTTTTTACTGGTGAGCGGTAGCGAGCCAGCATATTTTTTATTTTTGTTTGACAGCAGGCTAAATTTGTACATTTTTCTATTGAAAAATGTCTCCAGCGAAGCCGGATTTCTTCATATACTGGCTCGCTATCGCTCGCCAGGAAGAAATCGACACCTAGATGGGGATAAACGTCTTAAAATAGTTGGCTGAATGGGGCCGAATGGATACAAGCCAGAGAAAGAGAGAAAATGACAGAAATAACAAACAGCAGGTCACCCTCCTTAACATTCATTACATTGTCTTGTGAGGTTTGTTATTCATCCGTCATTTATTATTGCATTTCAATCTATGTTTCCTTGTATATTGTTCAGTCATTGTCTATTCTTTACTACTTAAGGGGAGGCAGACCGTTTTTCTGGACCACCTTCTCCCTCATGTTTAGCCCCACTAGTTTTGAGATTATAAGACGTTCGGCCATTAGTTTGGCGATTTTAACACCTTTCACCCTATTTCGTTGTCAATTTTAAGACCTTTCGTGCCATTTAGGTGTCGATTATTTCCTGGCGAGCGATAGCGAGCCTGCAGTTTTAAGAGGAACCGGCCTTCGGCCGGGAAATTTTTCTACCGAAAAATGTACAAATTTATCTTGAAGGGGGGTCTAGGGGGTGTTTTTCTAAGCTTGATGGAGGTCTAGGGAGGAAACTAAAAAAATATATGAATACATGTATTAATAGACCAAACAAACGGTCAGTCTCCCCTTAATCGTCTTGCATGAACACACTTTACTGGTTTTGTCATTGCCACGATTGGACTTTAGTTACCACAATATATTTGTTTTGTTAGTATTCATCTTTTGGTATAAACTTTAATATCTTAAGATTTGATTTCGATAAATTTCATTAGCTTTGTCTCCATATATAATTCACTCATTCTTGCCTAATTTTTATATTTTTACAATTATATGTGTTAATGAATTTACTACCACTTTTATAACAATTATTTATATCTTAGGACAAGACACAGGTTTAGCCACAAGGATTTAATCACATATATTTTCTGCATCATTCATTATCATAATTTAGTCGTGCTTTCTGTATCTTATTTATGGAGTATTTTCGTCTTTCGCCACCACCTTTTCTTTGCCTCCTGCAGCTGCCCGCTCAATACATATACATTTTAATGGCCGGCTGTAAGGCAGACCTCTGGAGAGAATCTATTCTATACACTAATGACTAGAAGTGAGCATAGCTTACAGTCCACAACAATATATACAAACATTTTGAGTAAGATTTTCGTTTTTTGTCTTCCTTACACTGGACTCGTAGCATATGCTTTTTTATAACAGTACACAGCACTTTTGTTTATATCATACACGTTGAAATATGTCCATATAAAGGAGGTACACAAGGGAAGGATGTGAGGAGAAGGCAATGTGACAGAAGAAGAAGGAAGGGGAGAGGAGAGGGAAACATGGGAGAAACGCAGAAAGACAGAATAGGTAGAAAGCAGAGATGTGAGCTAAGCCAATGAAAACAATTATATTGACACTTAAAGCGTTCTATATGTTTAGTGTTAAGCACTCAAGTATGAGGGAACTGGATATTTGGAAAAGATGTTTAACTTGGTTAGGCAGGATATTGTAAACAGAGTATTTTGGAATTGTACCAGTTAGATTTGGAGGGGATGAAAGTATGGAAGGAGGAAGCTCAGATAAACTAGGAAGATAGGAATGGGGTTTAGAATAGGATGAAATTGGGAATCCGGAATGGTGTTGTGCTTAGGATAATGAACATTTTTACACCTGAGTCACATTACGACGCTTTGGCTCAATGGACGCTGTAGTGGTGGTGGTGTTAGCTGTGGCAATGGCAGCAACCCGAGCTGCCATGGGAGGTTTAGGTGCCACAGGGGGAGGCACTTTGGACCGGACCACTGGGGGGCCCTGAGAGGAAAGCTGTGAAGCAATGGGAACAATGGAATCTTCAGGGCAGGATCTGTACATGGGGGGATGAGCCTGGGTGTATGCAATCTCTCCAACAAAAGACGGCTGCATATTTGAGGGGTACACATTGTAATTTACAGGGTATGAGACCTCTGAGGGCTGGGAGGCAATCTCATTAGTGTAAGCAGTAGAGGCTTGTGAGGACTGAGAAGATAGGCCTGGCGTATAGGGAGGTAGGTCTTCATGGCTGTACCCAGGGTGATATGAAGGATAAGGGTAGGGAGCATAGCCATCAGTAGTGTAGGGAGGTTGGTAAGCAGGGGGGTCGGAATGAGTAGTGGATGGGGCCTGGGAACTAGAATATGGGTGTGTGCCAGTGAGTGTGACATCAGGATAAGGGTCTTGCAGGTTCTGATATTCAACCAAAGAACCAGCTGCCTCCAGAGAGCCACTGGGCATGGATACCCGATGCTCATGTTCCTGCAGTAGTTTGGTCACACCCCATACCTGGACTGGTGACAGAGGCTGACCATCTTTGATCACTGCCACAGCGTCACCATCTTTCACACCACTGTCTGTAGAATCCTCACCCTCTTTCACAGAAGTGTCCACAGAATCGTGGCTATCATCCTGATTTACAATAAGACTTGAGTTAGTTTTAATCATAATATTGCTATTTCCCACTGGCTTCTCTCTCTCCTGTTTTTGATGTTCTCGACGTCTTCGTGCCACATGACAGTAACAATATGTAGCTAAAACAGCTGCTATGATGAGAAAACCTGCTACTGATCCCAAAATTACTGCAATATCCTCCAGATTAATGCCTACTACCCTGACAGGCTGAGTGAGACCTGTGTCCTGAGACTGACTAAGGCTGTTAGTAGGCAGTAGAGTACGGTGGCTGGTGATGGCGGGTGGAGTCGTGGGTGGCTGCGGTACCCATAGAGATGCAATATTACTCACGCCACCACGGTTGTTAGACTTGTCAATTCCTCGAATAGCAACATAGATAATTTGTTCATAATGCTCCGTCTGAAAGAAGAAGGCCATTTTTGTGCCCACCTGTAGTGGTAATGGCATGCCACTGATTCTTTCTCCATCAAATGCCTTGGCCTCGGCCCAGGAATTTGCCATTACTGCCTCAAGGTGCTGGGCTCGGCCCCAGTCATAATTGTCACCTGGGGCTGTCCAGCGCAGTGCAATCTCACGGGTGGTTCTATTGACTGATGCCCGAAGATCCAGGATGCGAGAGGGTGGGATGATGTCAATGGACAGAGGCTGAGACACAACTTCCAGCACACCATAGATAGCTGACCTATGGAAGGACTGAATGGGCTTGGTGTGCTTGTAGTTAATGGAGCTCCCACAACAGGTCAGCTTGCCGGAGCTGGAGTACATTCGACTCTGATGAATAATGGAGTCCTTGACAGGAACTTGAGCTGTGTTACTGTTGTGGTCGACTGACACACTCAGCTGGTAGTGGCCGGGACCACTTCGCAGGCTCGGTAGATATCGCGAGTAGATGCCATCCCCACCAGTGATGTCAGGATCTGTCAAATATAATCAAGAATATTCTATAAATGACAAAATTCCTTTGCTTGATTCAGAATCTGTTTGAGATTGTTAATGACTAACCTATTATGTGATGTGTTCTTAAATTCACAAAACAGAGCATAACTGAATGAAGGCAAAAAGGTAGGGGAGAATCACCAGTCCATAGGAATATAAAGTGTTTATAGAGAGAGTAAAAATACAATATAACGGAAGGACTAGTAAACAATGCAAACACTATTTCTACTGATCATTTCGAGCTGCTTGTAGATGAATTACCATCACTATTTGAGAGAAAGGGTAGCATAGCCTAGAGAAAGAAGGGAAATTACAGGCATTATGTGCTTGGGGGCTCTTGAATCATCTGCAATCTATCATCTTTCTTACTATATAAAACAGTGAAAATTTATCTTTTATTAACTGTCTTCGTGGTGCAATGCATAAGTGTGTTGATTTTCGGTGTGAGCGTCCTGGGTTCGAATCCCCGGACTGCCACATGTGTTTGTTAATTTCATTAATAGAGTTTAGGAGTAAAGTTGGTTAGTGGAGAAAACATAATAATCACATTCAATAATCATTATCTTAATACATTTTTAAATGTGATTACTGTATTCCAGTAAAAGATATATCAATATATTATGTCAACATTAACAAAACTTGTCACTACATTCACCGTAACAGCAGCACATACCTCCATTGCCATTATCGAAGAGCTCAACAATAACAGACTTGTAGCTACTGCCATTGGTATCTGTTCCAAGACGCTGTAGATGGGCTGTCACTCTGGCATTGATTATCGGCATCTCTTCTTCCTTCACCTCAGCATAGATTATGATTGGCAGTACGGGGTCAGTGGCATTGATGATATTATTTTCAGCATTTGTCCAAAGGCGGAGGGAAATCTTACGTGCTCCACTCTCCTGGGCCGAGACTTGGATGTGCAGGGCTTGGTGAGAGTCGGCACGGTTTTCTACCTTATACTGCCATTGACCTCGCTCTGCATCGGGAATATTGACAAAAATTACATTAGCATCACCGTCTTCTTCCAGCATATTGATGTTGGAAATTATGCTGCCTGAAGGAGCAGTCAATTGAACAGTATTTCCCACGTGATTCAGGTCATAGTAAAAGATGGAGAGTCGTGCATGGGGACCAAGTGAGTCATCAATGGTGAATGAGCCCACAGACAAGGATGCAATCCCTCCAGGGTAAGCATTACTATGGATAACAGTAGGTGCACCAAGTGCCCCAGGTGGCTCACTCCGCTTCACAGCAGCCAAAAGAGCGTCCATTAGTGCCACCATCATGCTAACCTTGGAGTCATTGCCAACGCCCTCATCCATAACTGTAAAGGAGGAGCCTCTCGTTGCAGTCACCAGAGACTGAAGCCCGGCAGTCCCTCCACCATCTTGTCTTTCTGTCATTGGGTACAAGACTGTATCGACACGGACTCCACGGTTGTTGGCCAGTCGCTCCATCTCATATACTTCTCGATGATGAGCTGCACCTTTGCCAGTAGTAACCAGGATAATGGTTGCACCGGCTGTACCAGCAGGGTCATCATCAAGTGCCCTCAATGCCTCCTGCAGGCCACAGAGCACACACTTGCTGCTCTCGGGAACTGAAGATGGATTACGTGGCAATGAGGAGCCAATGCGCTGCCTCACACCAGAGAAGGAGTCCATCTTGGAAAGTGGTGCTGAAGTTCGAGCCACAGAATTGAAGACAACCAGGGCCACAGAAGCACCATCAGGCACGTCATAAACCACAACACGGCGTACAGCTTTGCGAACAAACTCCCATCGGCTCTGCATGTTCATAACAGCGGTGTCCTCCACTACCAGGACAATACGTGCAGCAGTCTCTTGTACAAATTTCAGTGTTGGCACCAGGGCAGCTGTAGAGTTTATTGCTCCGTTTCTGCAGAAGAGAGAGGAAGTGTCTAAGTAACTTTATTTTTCTATGTGTATGAAGGAGACAAAAAGCAAATCTGCCTGCTAAAGTTGTTCCTCCCAAAGTTGAAAGAATTAAATAGAGCCAAATTCAATTTATGTTAAAATAAAAATGTCAGGACACACAGATCTTGAAGACGTTTAAGTCATAGCTTACTTGATAAGTAAAAGTAAAACTGGGAAAATTGATTCACTCTTGGGTTAGAGAGTTGGACAGAATAGGGTGTGGAAATGTGTTGAAAGGTGGGTGCCCCATACTCTCCATAAGGTAAGAGTGAGAGAGATGCAACATTGCAAAGTGTTAAGAGAGATTGTAGTGAATTAGTATGTGGGGGTGAATTGATGAGACAAAATGCTTTTGACTCTACTGTTTTGAGAAGTGCGGTATGGGTGGAACCTCCCCACACATACAAACAATACTCGATACATGAGTGCACTGTGCCCCTGTACATAACAAGAAGCAGTGCAGGGCTGAAGAACCCACAGAGATGGTTGAGCACACCTAACTTCTGGGAAGTTGTTTTAGCAGAACTGGTAATATGATTTCTCCAAGAATGGTTAGAAGAATAAAACATAACCAAGAATATTGAAAGAAGATGAAGAGTTGATTTGTGTATTGTTGAAGAGTAAGGGATAGTCATGTGGAGGATTGTCACAGGTAAATAGATGGAGAAATTGGGTTTTGGAAGCACTGAAAGTAACTATATTTCAAGAGACGAAGACAGAAACAACATATGCATGCATTGCATCACTAGAATAAGGTCATATATAATCACATTCATAAGAAATATGAACTACATTAGATAATATAAATCAAACTCACCCATCCATTGCAAAGTCCTGTGACTGAAGAATAATGTCCCATGCAGGCCTGCCCAGACACTGAGCATTGTGCTTAGTAGGAGCCTCTGGTATGTGAGCATCAGTGGCACATAAGGGTGGAGGGATTTGGTTGTTGCGAGGGATGCAGTTGTTGGGTTTGAAGGTTCCTGTAGTAGGGTCACGGAAGGTAGGTGGATAGAGAGGGTCATCTGGGTAGCCCCGCTCATCAAAAACTCCCCAGCGAAACTTGGCCCATTCAGCTAGGAGGAGACGTGCAGTTGTCACATAGGTTTCATTGCTCGTGGTCCTGAGCAGGTCCCCACCCAACTGGATATAGTCCCCTTGTCGGCCACAGCCCTGGCTCTGTTGCGTCCACGGGTTGGATCCAAAGACAGGGTGGTTGCTGGTCACCCTGATGTGGGCATTGGTGGGCGTGGCTGCAGCAGTCAGTGGGCTAAGCAGGGAACAGGTGAGGGCATCAGTTCTCCATGAGCGAGGTAAAACCACAGTCACCTCCCGCAGTGAAGCTCGCCCTCCCATCATTCTCCACAGCACCCCAGAAAACTCCGCTAACACGCTCTGTATAAGAAATAATGTTTTGGTTAGTAATAGACACTGTACCGGTTATAAAGAAACAAAATAATAGTAGAGCATCATAATGGTGGCATTGAAAAAACATAATTGTACAGTAAAGGGTAAAATAATGGGAATTTACTGAGTTTAGTGTAGACAGAAATGTAGGTAATTAAAAAGAGACCGAATTGAAATAAAAATTGTAAATTACCATATGAAAAATATATTGGTGGCAAACAATAATAGAAACCGGTACTACTAGGTTATCAAGTGGGAATGAACCTTGGTGAGAACATATAAGTAGAAGAGATAAACTTACAAAAATGAAAGCAAAATAATGGTTTCTAGAGAGTGAATTGTTCCAGAGTCAACGAAAAATATATGGGTCATAAACGGTGAATAAACCCCCGAATAATGACAATATATGCACGTGACTGAACGAGAGACGACAATTCATGTACTGGTAGGTTAGAAGAAAAACTACAACAAAAAGGATAAAAGATTATCAAGGCAAATGTAAGTGAAACGTCAAGGTTAAAATATGGCAAAACCTAAAACAAAACCATCATTAAAAGGGAAACCACAGCAAAACGAAAACAAATAATGATGGAAAGAAAAATGGTATTGCAAAATCAGAACAATACACAAACCGAGTAATAGAGGGGAAGTATACTGGTGGTGGGTGGTGTATATGTGTGTGAGGGGGGGGGGGGTTACTATTATCTACACCACTTTCCATCACGCCTAGCTCACCCATGCCCGATATCATGACCTGCCCCCCCCCCCTCACTTTCCCTCACCTTCAAATCCCCCTCCTCCCCTCACACCTCCCTGCCTTTTTCCTTCCACACCTCCACCTCACCCCTCACCTTCTTGAACCTACCCCCTCACCTTCACGTCCCCCCTACTCCTTCACCTTCATGCCCCCCTCCTGCCTCACCTTTCCGTCTCCCTCACCATCTTGCCCTCCTCCCTCACCTCCACGCCACCCTCACTTATCGTACCCTCCACCTCACCTCCCTCCCTTCGCACCCTCTAGCCTCCCTCCCCCCTCACCTATACGTCCACCTCACCCCTCACCTTCCGCTTACCTCCCTCACCTTCACGTCCCCCCTACTCCTTCACCTTCATGCCCCCCTCCTGCCTCACCTTTCCGTCTCCCTCACCTCCACGCCACCCTCACTTATCGTACCCTCCACCTCACCTCCCTCCCTTCGCACCCTCTAGCCTCCCTCCCCCCTCACCTATACGTCCACCTCACCCCTCACCTTCCGCTTACCTCCCTCACCTTCACGTACTCCCACTTCCCCCTCGTACCCTACCCCCCTCACCTTCCGCCTTCCTCCCTCAACTTGACGTACCCCCACTCTCCCCCTCGTCACCTCACGTACGGTTCTTTACTTCTCAACTCCTTCACCTGTAATTATACCTTTTTTGTGTTTTTGCGTTTTTGTTTTACACTGGTTTCCTTCGTTTCCCTCGTGCAAGTTATTTTTTTCGACCACGACGATTTCTTGGCTTACACTTATTTTCCTGTCGACCTTTCTCTCTCTCTCTCTCTCTCTCCCTTTCATGTGTTTTATTTAGGGTCTCCCTTCCTCCACCATGCTCACTGAGAGAGAGAGAGAGAGAGAGAGAGAGAGAGAGAGAGAGAGAGAAAGAGAGAGAGAGAGAAATAAATAAATAAATCAGCGCTATATTCAACGACATTGTTTGTATCTCCACATTGCTTCAGGCACGGCGGCTATTACGAGCAAGTTTGGAGTAGGATATATGTGTCCTCTTCCATAATGCCACCAACAGTAAGTACACTCGGATGCCATAGTCTCTAGCCCACTCATAAGAATTCGTGGACTTCACCTATTTCTAATTATGGAAGTATATCTCTGGAAACGAATCTATGAATACAGTTTTATCTACATCAACTACAACACTATATACTCACTGTATGTATTCTAATTCATAGAGTTTTATTCAAAAATCAATCCAGATAGTTATAATTGCATAAAGAAAAACATACGGGATCCACGAATGTGTATGAATGGGCTAGAGACTATATGGTATCAGAGTGTACCGTAGTAATCAGGTGGAAGAGGGTATACTGATTAATTTCGTGTTCAAGTCTTTCAACCTCACCTTTTTCGAGTTGTTTTTGCCATATTTTGAAATCGGTTAGGTAAGATTATTTTCGGTGAGAATTGGTTTGGTACGTATGCTCAAAAGTGTTTTCTTACTTTTTGTTCACACTCAAATTGAGGAAATTGAATTTGAACGTTGGCCAAGGAAGTAGAGTTAGATCAAGGAAGGCTATGGTCAAGAGAGGATCACATACTTTCGTTAGTTTCATATTTTGGGGTGATTGGTGTTAGGAGATAAATTAATTATGCTAATTAAGATAATTGATTAATTTAGGTTAAGTAAGGGGGAATCCACACTGACTGTAGACAAAGTTACTGTGGGTGTATGGACGTGAGAGAAACAGGATTGGTAAACCCCCCCCAAACCGCTCGGTATTTCAGTGGTGTGAGGGGTGGAGAGGTCATGGGTCAACTTGGCAGGTTGTGGGAGGTTGGGGGTCAGGTCACGCCAAATAGTCACATCCAACTTTGGGTACCGGTGAAGTATTAACCCCTTCTGTGCCGGCGACGTCTTTTTAATTATAGTATTGCTCTTCAACCCAAGAATTTGCCAATTTTCTCAATCAATCTTCTACTCAACAAGTGAACTCTGGAACTCTCTCTCTCTCTCAATCAATCTTTCCTTCGTCCTATAAATTAAACTGCTTTAAACTTCGTGTGCCAGGCATTTTGACCCCAACGTCCCTTGAATTCGGCCCTATCACTCTTTCGGCTTTGAGGGAGACACTCGTTACAGGCAACCTGCGATTTGTCTCCTTCATACATGTACAAAAACAAATTAGACGATTGTGTGCGGTTTAGGAAGGATCTGTGGTAGTAAAAAGGGCTAAACGAGATAATCTGAAGCCTGTTAATTGCTGGAGTTCCATTTTTAACCTGAATAAAGTCGTCTAATAGTAGCCATAATAAGGTTAAAAGAACGGCACCGGTACTGAAGGGGTTAAGAGAGAGAGAGAGAGAGAGAGAGAGATACATCGATTCTCAAGGATACCCGGATCACATAGCAAGATTATCAAGGGTATATTCTAATGAAGATAGCAAAACCCCAAAAGGTGAACGTGAAAGAAAACAAAGAAAAGAAAGCTCCACTCGTGTAAGTTTGCTCTACCGGATAATGAAGACAAGCGTGTTATCCTCACAGGCTTAGAATATCGCTTGAAGGAATACAGAGAGAGTGTGTGTGTGTGTGTGTGTGTGTTTGTACTCGCCTAATTGTTCTTATTTGTAGTATACAAGATTTGAGTTTTATGCTTGTATTGTCCCGCTTCACAAGATTAGGCTATCTAATATGGCTTTAACAAAAAGTGTGTGTGTGTGTGTGTGTGTGTGTGTGTGTGTGTGTGTGTGTGTGTGTGTGTGTGTGTGTGTGTGTGTGTGTGTGTGTGTGTGTGTGTGTATGTGGTGTGTGTGTGTGTGTGCGTGTGTGTGTGTGTGTGGTTGATGTGTGTGTGTGTGGCGTATGTATGTGTGTGGTGTGTGTATGTGTGTGTGTGTGTGTGGTGTGTGTGGTGTGTGTGTGTGTGTGTGTGTGTGTGTGTGTGTGTGTGTGTGTGTGTGTGTGTGTGTGTGTGTGTGTGTGTGTGTGTGTGTGTGTGTGTGTGTGTGTGTGAAAATACAAACACGCACACCATACTGCTAAAACAAAATACAAAGGCTTGGCAAGAGAGCGAACCAAGCGATAATGAGAGAGCGACTAACTCGATTGAGGAGACAGTCTGTTGGTCTGTTCACGAATGCTAAGTGGGGGGGAAGCAATTGTCTGTCTGTATGTCTGTCCTCTCACCTGACCCCGCTAATTGATCAGGTTAGTCAGGCCCGGATATAGTCGCGGCAAGATCGGATTAATCATCTTTCTTTCTTTCTTTCTGTCTTTATTTGTATTTTTATATATTTCTTTCTTTACTTATTTTGTGTTTCTTTTGTTCTTTCTTTCTTTCTTCCTTTCTTTCTTCCTTTTTCTCTTTCGTTCTTTCTTTTTAGCTTTCGTTCTTTCAAAGGTAGATTATGTTAGGTAGTTTAATTCTCATGAAACTACAATTTTGAAGTTGTCAGACTACAATTGCCCGTAACAAATTACGGAAAAATCGTTCGTGTGATACCGCCTTAATACTTGTTATGCAAACTCTCGGAAAAAATCAATCCAAATAGCTATAATTTAATAAAGCAAAACATAGCAGGCCCTCGAAATTCTATGAGAGGGAGAAAGACTATGGTATCCGAGGGCCATTCCTTTAAGGGAAACCACCTCGCTTTTGTTCTCTTTCTCTCCCTCTCTCTTTGTCTTGTATCCATTCGGCCCCATTCAGCCTACTGTTTTAAGACGTTTACCCCCATCCAGGTGTCAATATTTTCCTGGCGAGCGGTAGCGAGCCAGCATACAGTATATATATGTATATACAGTATATATATTTTTTTTACAGTAAGCTAAATTTGTACATTTTTCGATAGAAAAATGTCTCCGGCGAAGCCGAATTTCTCCATACAATGCTGGCTCGCTATCACTCGCCAGGAAGAAATCGACACCTGGATGGGGATAAACGTCTTAAAACAGTTGGCTGAATGAGGCCGAATGGATACAAGCCAGGGAAAGAGAGAAAAGGAGAGAAAGATAAACAAAAAAACGGTGAACACCCTTAAACATGGTAAAAGCTTTCCCAACGACCTTTCCCGACCCAGATTGACCCTTATACAGATAAACGATAAGGGTCAATATGGGTCGGGAAAGGTCGTAGGGAAAGTTTTTACGATGTTTAAAGGAATGACCCGGAGTGTACAGTCGCGCTAATAAGTGATGTCTCGGCACCAAGTATATTTTGATCAATAATTGGTATCAGCAATATCTAAGCTTAATGTTTCATATCGAGTGAAATATACAAACATGTTCCTACACTTACCCATCCTATTCAACATCTGACAGACATTAATACAGCACAGAGAGACCCAAACGTAATGACAACTGGGGAATGACTTATTAGCGCGACCGTACACTCGACCAAAAAACAATCTGTACACTGGTGAGCTGTAAATAATCTAGTGTGAACAGAATGAATCGGGTGAAACATACGTCTGTGAGGTATTATCATAAGATTTCGGCCCACTTCCAGAATGTTTAGAGCGTTGGTATAAAGATTGTTTTTTGGTCGCGTGTACATGTGGGCACTCCGATCTTTTCTATATCAAGTTTTCTATCTTCTTTGTCTAGTACATTGGGGTTAACAGCTGTGGCAGAGATAAGAGGAGAGGAAGGGAGTGTTGAAGATATAGGCATTTGTATTAAGGAAGGTAGGGTTTTTTTGGGGTGTGGTCTATATATTTATTTATGTATTTTACAGTTTCCACGCTAGACCTACATTAAGCTATAACAAAAACAAATATATACCCCCACCCCCACCCCCACTCGCCCCTTTTAGATAAATTTTTACATTTTTCGGTAAAACAAAACTCGGTCAAAGGCCGGTCCCTCCAAAAATGACAGGCTCCCTATCGATCGCCAGGAAAAAATCGAAACATAAATGGCACGAAATGTCTTAATATTGACAAATTCATGGAGTGAAAGTTCTAAAAATCGCCAAACTAATGGGACGAACGTCTTAAAATCTAAAAACCAATGGGGCTAAACACGAGGGAGATGGGGGCCAGAAAAACCAGCCCATCCCCTTATGGGGAGGTTTTTAGTTGATTCCCTAGACTTCCATCATGCTTAAAATTACTCCCCCTTGACCCCCTTTCAAGATTAATTTGTACATTTTTCGATAGAAAAATGTCCCGGCCGAAAGCCGGTTCCTCTTAGGTTACAGGCTCGCTATCGCTCGCCAGGATAAAATAGACACCTGAATTGCACGAAAGGTCTTAATATGGGGTGAAAGTTCTTAAAATCGCTAAACTAATGGGGCAAACGTTTTAGAATATCAAAAGCAATTGGGCTAAACATGAGGGAGAAAGGGGTCAAGAAAACAATCCCTCAAGTGGAGACCTCCCCTTAAGAGAGGACAACTATTATTATAAGAATATAAGATAGGACAATGAAAGGAGATTATGATAGATTATTATAGATTATTATAGATTATTATAGATTATTAGAGATTATTAGAGATTATTATAGATTATTATAGATTATTAGAGATTATTAGAGATTATTAGAGATTATTAGAGATTATTAGAGATTATTAGAGATTATTAGAGATTATTAGAGATTATTAGAGATTATTATTGATTATTATAGATTATTATAGATTATTAGAGATTATTAGAGATTATTAGAGATTATTAGAGATATTATTAGAGATTATTAGAGATTATTAGAGATTATTAGAGATTATTAGAGATTATTAGAGATTATTAGAGATTATTAGAGATTATTAGAGAGATTATTAGAGATTATTATACAGAAGGTTATGACAAAAATGAAGATAAAGACACATTAATTAACAAGAGGCAAGAAAGAAGCTGAATTACTAAGCAGCACAGAGAGAGAGAGAGAGAGAGAGAGAGAGAGAGAGAGAGAGAGAGCGAGAGAGAGAACAATAACAATAGAATAACAAACAAAATAGTCTGAGCCGTACCGTATTTCAAAGAGAGACACAATGAAACACAATGCCAGAAAGAAAACACCATACGCAAATAGAACAGAGATAGTAAACGAACATTGAAAGACAAAATAGAATAATTAAAAGATAAAGACATTTTAAGATAAAGGAAAGAGTACAAGATAATAACAAAGAAAATGGAATGAAGTAGGCGGATAAAAGAAAAATAACAACAGATGGACATAAATTACTTTGAGAGTTAATTAAAAAAAAAATAACACTGGATAAAGAGGAACATAAAACTAGAAACAAACAGAACAAATATAATTAAAACACGAACGTGAAATAGTTAATAAAACAAAAACAAATAACTGGATAAATAGGAACATAAAACTAGAATCCAACTTCAAAATGGAACGAAAACACCAACATGAAATAACCCAGCAGAGAAAGAGAGAGTGAAACAAAGAGCAAATAAGGAAGGAAAGAGAGACCCGAGAGAGAACTGGGAATGAGGGAAGGAATCTGGGTAGCTATAATAGTAAACGTAAAGCACGAGACGTAAAAGTAAAGAGAACACAAGGAAGAAGATTGGAACCAGCTGAGAGGAAAATGGGAAGAAGTCAAATTACTGGGAAACTGTTATATATATTGTATTTATTTATTTATTTTTATTTACTTATTCTTTTTCCTTTTTTTTCCTTTTGCTCCCTGAATCTCTATCAAGCCATAAAAGCACCCCCACAATCCCCCTTCGAGATAAATTTGCACATTTTTTGGTAGAAAAATGTCCTGGCCGAAAGCCGGTTTCTCCCAAAATACAGGCTCGCTATCGTCCACCAGGAAAATCGACACTTAATGGCACGATAGGTCGTTGATAAAGACATGGGGCGAAAGGTCTTAAAATCGTCAAACTAATAGGGCGAACGTCTTAAAATCTCAAAACAAATGGGGCTAATAATAAGGGAAAAGGGGGTCCACAAAGCAACTCCCCCTAAGGAAAGAAATTGAGAATGAGAATATACTGCTATGGAAGAGACAAGTCAATTTACCGAAAAGCGTAAAGTTGATAAGTTAATAAATGAGATCGTCTGAATTACAAGGATCTATAATAATAGTTAGCAGGTTAAGCGTCTCGGTACCGGTGCCATCCTTTAAACTGGATTCTGGCTACTATTAGACGATTTTATTAGGGCCTCCAGCAATTACCAGGCTTCCAACTACCTCACTTAACCCTTTTTACTACCACAGATCCTTCTTAAACTGCACAGAATCATCTAAATATAGCTAGACTAAAATTAAACAGACATCACCGGTACAGAAGGAGTTAAGCTATTTAGCTATGGTTTCCAGCGAGAGGCACATTTAAAAAAAATATATATATAAATGTATACAAAAATATATATAATTGTTGTAAAGTGCGCACGATAAACTGTCCTGTGAAACTTTGTACCAGACAGAAAATATGTGTGTAGGCTAAGAGAGAGAGAGAGAGAGAGAGAGAGAGAGAGAGAGAGAGAGAGAGAGAGAGAGAGAGAGAGAGAGAGAGAGAGAGAGAGAGAGAGAGAGAGAGAGAGAGAGAGAGAGAGAGAGAGAGAGAGAGAGAGAGAGAGAGAGAGAGAGAGAGAGAGAGAGAGAGAGAGAGAGAGAGAGAGAGAGAGAGAGAGAGAGAGAGAGAGAGAGAGAGCTTATGAGTTGAGTAATATTCGCGCGTCAATATTTATGTCACAAACTGTTCAAGGTGTTAAGAGGCCTGACAAGGAAGGGGCGAGACAGTTCAAGATATACAGTATGTCCAATTTTTCTTAGTTTCGTCCCTAGACCTCCATCAACCTAAAATATATATATATATATATATATATATATATATATATATATATATATATATATATATAAATTAGTACATTTACCGGTTTAAGATGAGACTAGAAATATGTTAGCAAAATTTGGATAAAAAAGTCTCTCTCTCTCTCTCTCTCTCAGACCCACTCCTGCGGAACACCGACCCATTTACCCTAATTATAAGGGACAAGGCGACCACACATAATTATAATGCCCTCCTCCCATCTCTCTCTCTCTCTCTCTCTCTCTCTCTCTCTCTCTCCATATATATATATATATATATATATTCCGGTATGTGTATTACTTACCATAATGCAAGGTGAAGTAAGAAATTGCTAGAAAAACTAAAATCAGAAACAGAAAACGGGGAGCGCTGAAGGGGAAACTGAAGATAAAACAATACAAAAAGAACTGGCTATAGGAAAGTGATAAAACTGAAGGATGCAGTAGTTAAAATGAGACTAATAATAACGGAGGGGAAGCGTAGAAGGGAAGAAACACAGAAATAAGAAAATAATGATAGTAAATGTGGGAAAAGGAAATTGAAAAACGATGATATGTAACTTTCTGTTCTGTTAAGGGGGGTGACCTGCCATTTTTATCTCCTTTTCTCTCTTTCTCTGGATTTTATCCATTCGGCCCCATTCAGCCTACTGTTTTAAAACGTTTATCCTTATCCAGGTGTCGATTTTTTCCTGGCGAGAGGGAGCGAGCCAGCATATTATTCAAAATGTTTTGACAGCAGACTAAATTTGTACATTTTTCGATAGAAAAAGGTCTCCGGCGAAGCCGGATTTCTCCATATAATGCTGGCTCGCTATCGCTCGCCAGAAAAGATATCGACACCTGGATGGGGATAAACTTCTTAAAACAGTAGGCTAGGAGGAGCCGAATGGATACAAACCAGAGAAAGAGAGAAATGTAAAAGGAGAGAAAACAAGCAGGTCACCCCCTTAATGTATAATGGTACCGTACGCCATTCTCTTATTCCTCCGTTTCTGAACAAAGGAATATAGCATGTTATTATGTGAAAATAAATCTTTCAACTCCAACCTTCGCCCTACTCTCTCTCTCTCTCTCTCTCTCTCTCTCTCTCTCTCTCTCTCTCTCTCTCTCTCTCGATATAACTTCCACGATATATTTGACCATTTGACCTTAGCACGGCTTAGGTCAATGCAGTTCAGGACGTTAGCTTTTTATTTTACAGTATTTCCTCTTCACCTACCTTGGCTTCAGAGGTGTTTTTTTGTTATTTATATTTTCATGTATTATTGTTATTTATATTTTCATTATTTTTGTTATTTATATTTTCATGTATTATTGTTATTTATATTTTGATGTATAATTGTTATTTATATTTTCATGTATTATTGTAATTTATATTTTCATGTATTTTTGTTATTTATAGTTTCATGTATTATTGTTATTTATATTTTCATGTATTATTGTTATTTATATTTTCATGTATTTTTGTTATTTATATTTTCATGTATTATTGTTATTTATATTTTCATGTATTATTGTTATTTATATTTTCATGTATTTTTGTTATTTATATTTTCATGTGTTTTTGTTATTTATATTTTCATGTATTTTTGTTATTTATATTTTCATGTATTATTGTTATTTATATTTTCATGTATTATTGTTATTTATATTTTCATGTATTATTGTTATTTATATTTTCATGTATTTTTGTTATTTATATTTTCATGTATTTTTGTTATTTATATTTTCTTGTATTATTGTTATTTATATTTTCTTGTATTATTGTTATTTATATTTGCATGTATTATTGTTATTTATATTTTCATTATTTAACCGTCTTGGTGGTGTAATGGTTAAGGTGTCTAAAACTCTGTGTGTGATAACTCGGGTTCGAATCCTGGTGGATCATATATATGCTTTCATTAATTTCATTGGAGGTGTTTGGTGTTGTGGTGAAATTAATAAAAAAAATATCATTATTATTATTATTATTACCGGTATATCTTGTAATTCAATTATAATTTTCTCTTTAGTTAAGTTTCCTCCGTAGACGTCCATTAAGGTTGAAAGCACCCCCAAGACCCCCTACGAGATAAAAGTGTACTTTTTCGGTAGAAAATGGCCCGGCCAAAGACCGACTCCTCCTAAATTACAGGCTTGCTTTCGCTTGCCTTGTAAAAATCAACACCTAATTGGCACGAAAGTGTCTTACTATTGATAAAAAAAATAAGGCGAAAGGTCTTATAATCGCCAAACTAATAGGCCGAACGTCTTAAAATATAAAAACACTATTGAGGCTAAACATGAGGGAGAAGGAGGTCCAGAAGAAACGAATACCTCCCCTTAATAAGGAACACAAATATTGAATTGTTTGTGTTTTTTCTATTCCGCGCATTTATGCATTACGCTATCAAGACAGTTTTCTACCTATCGATAGATCTATCACACACTGATTCCAGTACCACGGAATGAGGCTGGTAGAGGGTGCAAGGGTATAGACCATTGTACCCTTGAGAACAATGGTACGGTACATAGTCTACGGTACACCACGCTTTGTAAGGCCAGACACATACACACACTCACTGGCGGTAATTGTAGAGGTGTGCCCCTGCCTTCTGCATATATTATGAAGAGGTTATGAGGTGGGGTGGGGGACTGGACCTTCTTCTCCCTCATATTTAGCCCCATAAGTTTAGACAATTTAAGACATTCGCCCCATCACTTGGCGATTTTTAGATTATTCGTGTCATCTAGGTGTCGATTTGTTCCCGCCGAATAAGAGCAAGCCTGCACTTAAAGGGAAACCTAATTTATCTTGAAGGGGGTCTAAGTTTGCATCCCTTAACGGTACTGCAAAGGGGAAAATTTGATTAAAAACTGATATCCATTCCCAGGGAGGGGCCAGAAAACGAGGTGAAGGTTCGAGGGTATAGACCAGTGTACCCCTTTGAGAACAATGGTACATAGTGTACGGTACACCACTCTTGTAAGGCCAGCCATACACACACACTCACTGGCGGTAATTGTAGAGGTGTGCCCCTTCCTTCTGCATACATTACCCTAAGGAACGGTGGGAAAAGGAGGAATGGACAACATATAGAGAGGCAGATATAAGAAATGTTGAAATCACGTTGAAATGTTGTCAGAATGAATATCGATACCATAATTATGAGGAGTAGCTCTTTATTGACAACGCTTCACAGATAGTTTCTTCAGGTCATTAACTAGTGACCTGAAGAAGCTATCTGCGAAACGTTGTCAATAAAGTGCTCTTCCTCATATGGTGTATATATTCAGATGGTGTATATATTCATATGGTGTATATATTCAGATATAGGAAATACTTAGCCCCATCTGGTGTAGGGCCTGTCTATTTGGATCAGCCCTGTTTCACTTCATTAGTTTAGAGATATTAAAACGTTTCATACCGGTATCATTAGTTTGGCAATTATAAGACGCTTCACTCCATTAAGGTGTCGAATTGTTCTAGGCGAGCGATATCAAGCCTGCAGATTAGGAAAAACAGGCTTTTGGCCAGATCAGTTCGCCGAGTAATCAGTATGACAATGTGACAATTTACCGTTAACTGAACAATTATAATAATAAATAAGATCAAAATCAAATAAACTATATGCAGGCCCACCATCCTCTTATTTTATTTCGCTGTCGACTCTGTTCATCATTTTGGGCAATTGGTCGACTCCGGAGAACAAGCGAGAGAGGAAAGAAAGGTCTGATACCGATACTTCTCTTCCACAATGGTCGACTCCGGAGAACAAGCGAGAGAGGAAAGAAAGGTCTGATACCGAAACTTCTCTTCCACAATGGTCGACTCCGGAGAACAAGCGAGAGAGGAAAGAAAGGTCTGATACCGATACTTCTCTTCCACAATGGTCGACTCCGGAGAACAAGCGAGAGAGGAAAGAAAGGTCTGATACCGATACTTCTCTTCCACAATGGTCGACTCCGGAGAACAAGCGAGAGAGGAAAGAAAGGTCTGATACCGATACTTCTCTTCCACAATGGTCGACTCCGGAGAACAAGCGAGAGAGGAAAGAAAGGTCTGATACCGATACTTCTCTTCCACAATGGTCGACTCCGGAGAACAAGCGAGAGAGGAAAGAAAGGTCTGATACCGATACTTCTCTTCCACAATGGTCGACTCCGGAGAACAAGCGAGAGAGGAAAGAAAGGTCTGATACCGATACTTCTCTTCCACAATGCGAGTATAATATTATGCTCTGCAAATGTGAGAAGAGATTTACATAGATTTACGTAGATACACTGGCCACACAGAGCTTACGATCCCTGCGAGGTGGCCAAGGACTTAATCCTAGTAGAGATAGCAACTCTAAGGGTGGGATAAACTAGAAGGAAACGATAGCAAAGATGAAAGCTCTCTCCCCACCCTCTATTTCCTCCGGCAATTTGCCCTACATGAAAACAGCTAGACGTGAATAACCTTGCTGGGTTTGAAAATTCCCTGAAATAGTTTACAGAATAGTTATAAATGGAAAGGCAATGTCATGCACTTTCGTTCTGCTCTCTCCAACTAAAACGAGAGAGAGATTGATTTTGATTTTGCCCCGAGGGGCGAGTTTATTGAGCAGCGCCCCCCATCCTGTGAGGGGACAACCACTAGTAAGGCGATACATACTGCTCAAAGAGCCATTATTCCACTGAAACAACAGCATCGTCGTCTGGTTACATTCATATTTGTGTTTATAAATCAGGTTGGCATTATTCAGATGTGTTATTATAGTTTCCTCATTTAATTGTCACATGGTCTGTATATACGTATCTCTAAAAAAAAAAAAAAAAAAAAAAAAAAAAAAATAGCAAGCAAGCTTGTAGTGACTGAATTATTAATTGACAGGTTGTAAATAATAGCACTACAGAACTAGTGCAATCGTATGAGGAGACTATTCATATTTTCATTACATCAATGGTTATTGAGATCATAGTTAGCTGAATACAATTATTGTCAAGAATTGATTAAACACCGAATGAAGCTTCAAATAATGCACTCGTTTCCAGGGACTACCACTCGGAGAGAACATTGAAGTCGAGAGAGAGAGAGAGAGAGAGAGTGAGAGAGAGGCGGGTAGGGGGGGATTTGACGGTACAGCCCATGTAAACAGATAATTATATACCACGAGACCTACCCATCCCATTCTTCTAAGAACATTGGCCAAAAGGGTAAGAGGGACGTGAAGAAATACCCATGAAGCAAAACGAGCATGGAATAGCCACACACCTTTTGCTTGTCAGAAGTATGGACCTGGGTGTTAAGGGGGGTGACCTGCTTTTTGTTATTTCTGTCCTTTTCTCTCTTTCTCTGGCTTGTATCCATTCGGCCCCATTCAGCCAACTATTTTAAGACTTTTATCCCCATCTAGGTGTCGATTTCTTCCTGGCGAGCGGTAGCGAGCCAGCATTATATGAAGAAATCCGGCTTCGCCGGAGAAATTTTTCTATCGAAAAATGTAAAAATTTAGCCTGCTGTCTAACAAAAATAACAAATATCCTGGCTCGCTACCGCTCACCAGTAAGATATTGACACCTGGATGGGGATACACGTCTTAAAACAGTAGGCTGAATGGGGCCAAATGGATACAAGCCAGAGAAAGATAGAAAAGGACAGAACAAAAACAGGTCACCCCCCTTAAACGAGCGCCGAGTCCATTATTTGTTAGTCTTTATTTTTGTTTATATGTAATGATGAAATTATGGTTTATAGTTAGAATTATGTCTTTGGAAGTGATACAATGGTAAAACACAATCTTATTTCATGTTACTTGTCTGGGAGTTTCTTCTAATATTCTTTCGAGTCGTCAAACAAAATTGCTACGGTTTGACACCCTGACTATCGACAAAGGAAAGAGAAAGTCGCTTGACGCTGAAGAAGAGAGAAGACACGCCCTTTACGTGCTGGCCTAAAAATGGAATGGAAATGCACAAGTTTACCCTATTGTTAGTGTAAGTTAAAGGAAGACTAGCATACAAAGGGTTCCACTCATTTCCTTACGGGGGTAGTGCTTGGTTTTTGGTCTAGGCCTATATATTTATTTATTAATTATTTTTGTTTGTTTCCTCGCTAGACCTCCATCAAGCTTAGAAAAACACCCCCTAGACCCCCTTTGAAGATAAATGTGTACATTTTTCGGTAGAAACATTTCCCGGCCGGAGGCCAGTTCCTTCGAACACTATAGGCTCGCTATCGCTCGCCAGAAAAAAAACGACACCTAAAGGACACGGTCTAAATTTTGACAACAAAATGAGGTGAAAGTTCTCAAAATCACCTAGCTAACGGAACAAACGTCTTAAAAACTCAAAACTAATATGCTAAACATGAGGGAGAAGGGGGTCCAGAAAAAGCGAGTATTACCCCCTTAATAACAGACAGCAATGTGAGAAAAAGCAGTAGAAGATTCCCATGCCACTTTCATTGTCGGCCAGATGTAAATGTAAGCCCACGGACGGCTCATACGGACGTTCACCCGATTAGTGTGGCGGTTTTAAGGCCTTTCTCCCCATTTCACTGTCAATATTGAAACCTTTCGTGCCAGATAGGTGTCGCTTTATTTTTCCTGGCGAGCGATAGCATGCCTTTAGTTTATGAGGAACCGGCCTTCGGCCAAGATATTATTTAAAAGAAAAATGTACAAATTTATATCGAAGGGAGTCTTAGGAATTGTTCTTATGTTTGATGGAGGGAGCCACCTTTGAAAATAAATATAAAAAGTAAAAACATATATAGCCTAATTTGTTTTAATATTATGTTGCATTAATGGTCAGAAGACATTTGTTTATGTTTTTTTTTAACAGAATATGTATCTTCCTATTAATTATATTTTAATTATGAACTTGTATAGTTTCCTCCAACCTTTTATGTCACTGTTTTATTTTGCTGACAACATACCGGTAGGCCTGTTTCTTGCATAGTCCTTCTGTGTGTATAATCTGTAGTCACCGGTAATCTACTCCTATATGTATAATACTGTAGTCACCGGTAATCTACTCCTATATGTATAATACTGTAGTCACCGGTAATCTACTCCTATATGTATAATACTGTAGTCACCGGTAATCTACTCCTATATGTATAATACTGTAGTCACCGGTAATCTACTCTATATTCTACATTCCTTAGGGGGAGATTTTTAGTTACCGGTATACATTTTTCACCATCATGTTTGTTTCCTCCCTAGACCTCCATCAAGCTTAACCCTTTGAGTACCAGCGCCTTGTGTTATATTATATTCTAGCTATATTTAGACGATATTATGCAGCTTAAGAAAGATCTGGGGTAGCTAAAATGGTTAGTCGATATATATTGAAGCCTTATTATTGCCTGAGATCCTTCCAAAGCTGAATAAAATCGTCTAACAGTTGCCAGAATATGATAATAAGGATGTCCCTGGTACTGAACGGGTTAACAAGATACCCCCAAGACACTCATCGAGATACATTTTATCATTTTTGGTAGAAAATACCTTGGCCAAAGGCCGATTCCACATAAACTGTAGGTTCGCTAAACTAATGGGGCTAAACATGAGGGAGAAAGGGATCCACACACCCCCATCCGAGTAATTTATTTATGTTTATCTTTGTCCCCCACCCCGGCTTCCTTCTCAGGCTGGTAATCCTATTGTCTCTGGACCTCTATCAGTCTCCCTCACTGTCCCACGTCCGTCCTTCCTTCCTTCCTTCCCTCCTTCCTTTCCTCTTGCCTTCCTTCACTCCTGCCTGCCTTCATGTGCTGTTCGTTTCCTTCCTTTATGATTTATGTCACACTCTCCTTCCTCATCACCGGAGACACTTACCCAACCAGTAGACCATATCAGCCAGTGAACCTCAACCAGTGCCACGTTAACCATTACTGATATAGCCAAATGAAAGCTAAAAGAAAACGAAGTACACGTCATCGTTTCCTTCATTCTTAGATCATTTAGTTTTCACATTTTACGACTTTCGCCCCATCAGTTTGGCGATGTTAAGACCTGTCGTGCCATTTAGGTGTCGGTAATTTTTCCTGACGAGCGATAGCGAGCCTGAAATTAAGGTGGAAACAGGCTTCTTCCGGGGCATTACTCAACCGAAAAATGCACAAATTTGGGTAAAGCTTTTATTAAGCTTGATGGTCTAGGGAAGAAACTAAAATAAATAAAGAACGGAATACATAAATACATAAATAAATACATAAATATATATATATATATATATATATATATATACAAATAAATATTAAATCTCCTCTTAATTCCGGTGCCGGTGGGCCAGCGGGTGTATTGTTTGGAAAAAAAATCCCACCCTGGATATATATACTGTATATATATATATATATATTTTTTTTTTTTTTTTTTTTTTTTTGAGGCAGAAAGTGTTGTCATTTCCTCTGGTGTTTCAGAATTGGTAGGTACCGGTATATTATAATGGTGGGAAACTATCATTGTATTACAGGCCTGTGTTGAGAGAGAGAGAGGTGATCGGGGAATTACGTTTTCAGTGTTAAATTATTACTCTAGGCTTTTGTACTTACTCTAGTTGTACTTACTCTAGTTGTATTGCGGGAGTGAGCATGCTCGTTATTTCCCGCCTCCTATAATTATGTGTAGGTGTTATATGTATCGTTGGAATGACTGTGGATGTGTGTGTAGTCTGTATTGTTTAGCCAATTGGCGACATCGGAAACGAAGGCTTAGGGTGGATCTGTATGGTACCATTCTCACTATAGACGGTACCGTCTCGCCCGAAGGCTTAGGTAGCCATCAGCTTAGGTGAACCATATGATACCCATCTCGCCTTGTACCATTTTTGCCAACCCCAGATGGGACGTCACAATGTCGTCCACTTATTCCAGGTACCTATTTACAGCTAGGTGAACTGAGGCTAACACATGAAAGGAGACAAGCCCAATTTGTCTCCGCCCGGCCGGGGATTGAACCCCCGGCCCCTCGTGTGTGAGACGAGAGCTCTACCACTAGGCTGTGTGTGTGTGTGTGTGTGTGTGTGTGTGTGTGTGTGTGTGTGTGTGTGTGTGTGTGTGTGTGTGTGTGTGTGTGTGTGTGTGTGTGTGTGTGTGTTGTACCTTTGTGTGTGTGTGTGTGTGTGTGTGTGGTGTGTGTGTGTGTGTGTGTGTGTGTGTGTGTGTGTGTGTGTGTGTGTGTGTGTGTGTGTGTGTGTGTGTGTGTGTGTGTGTGTGTGATAGCTTCATCTACTTCACGGTCGATTCGTGCACATGTCATTACACTTACTCGTATCATACCCTAACTTGACCCACCAAACTATTACGAATCTCTTATAGTTTTGCCATGTAGAGCAGACCTGGCATACTAGTCCTCATACGGTACTTTATTATCAGCTTCTTCGTCATCATATTTATTATTTGTACTTCTAGTTTTATTTTCCATTGTCTTGTTTCTACATTCTTCGTCCCAGTGATTCGCTTTGTTTATCAAGACAGTCTACTTAATTAATGTATTTATTATGTATTTATTTTCCATTTTTCAGTTTCATTATGCAATAGTAACCAGGCTGCATATTTATTAAAACGGTCACTACGGGATTACGGTAGATTATCGATACTCAGCTTTAGGCGTCTCTCTCTCTCTATCTATCTCTCTCTCTATCTATCTATCTCTCTCTCTCTCTGTCCTCTCTTTTCTCCCCCTTTCGCCTTTAATGTTCTTCTATTAACCATTCTCTCCCTTCATCCTTCTACATTCTCTCGCTCCCTCTCCTACTTTTCCATTCCCCTTGCCCCTTCCAGTCGTTTATATAATTTGCTGTCCTCTCCTCCTCTAGTACCGGTATATAATTTACGCTCGATTACTGTACTTTCTGTCCTATTTTGTCTCACCTTCTAATCTGACGCTATTTTTTCCTATTATTATAGCTACTGGCACTGTAGTAAGTTAACCCCTTCACCACCATTATGACATTTTCATTATATTCTGGTTACCATGAGACGATTTTCATTAGTTTATAATTTACCTCATTCTGGTTACCATGAGACGATTTTCTTTAGTTTATAATCTACCTCATTCTGGTTACTATGAGACGATTTTCTTTAGTTTATAATCTACCTCATTCTGGTTACCATGAGACGATTTTCACTAGTTTATAATCTACCTCTACGGCTCAAATGGGTAAGTGTTGATAGCGTAATGCTTAATGTGCGGAATTTCGGTGTGAGTATCCTAGGTTCGAGTCCTTGGAGTACCACATACTGTATATACATTAGTTCCATTGATTTCATTGATTGGGTTTATTTGTTAGTTAATTGGTGGGTTGGTTAATAAATATAAATACGATCTCAATAAATCTTTTTAGTACCGTAACCCACGTACTTCATAAACTGCATAAATTATCTAATGTTTTCCTGAATCAAAGGTAAAAATGCGTAATTTTGTTGAAGGGGCGACACAAACTGCCACTAACAAATGTCCACACACACACAATTCCACCTTCACATTCATAAAACCCTCCATAAACACTGCCACCACCAAACATCCACACACCCACACACTTCCACCTTCACACTCACAACCCATCCACACACACACTGCCACACTTAAATGTCCACACATACACACACTTCCACCTTTACACTCACAACCCATCCACACACTTCCACCTTCACACCCTCAACCCATCCACACACACTGCCACCAACAAACGTCCATACATACACACACTTCCACCTTCACATTCATAAGCCATCCACACACAGTGCCACCAACAAACGTCCACACACACACACACTTCCACCTTCACACTCACAACACATCCACACGTGTACACACTCTGCTACCATCAAACGTCCACACACACACACACTTCCACCTTCTCATTCATAAACCCTCCATAAACACTGACACCAACAATCGTCTACAAATACACACATACACACACAACTCATCCACACACCGCAGTAAAATCAAATAAACCAAAACAAGTAAGACAAGATGGAAGTGACCCTACTGAGACCTCCGAGATATACAGTACACGATCATACGCTCTCAGATCCCCCCCTCCTCCCCAACCACCAGGAGAGAACCCTCAATTCCCCCCCCCCCCACCCCCCCCACCATCAAGACGAACGTTTCATCAGCATAAAAGCGGCACTACCAATAAAACGTTAGTGGCCACTGCAAGTATTACAACAAACACGAGGTATTTTCCTCAGTGTTTATGGGAATTTCTGTGCTTTGGGTGGGATTGGGGGGGGGGGGGGGAGATGGGGAGGATTGGAGAAGTGACACTGTTTTTATTTCATTAATGTTAGTTATCTGACTTCGGGGATTGAACTTTTAATTTAGACAAAAATGTAATCTTGAAACATATTTTCACATAAAATGTAGCTACAATAATATCGGTTGATATCAATATTATGAGTACTGGCATCTATTATAAAGTTCGCCTCGTGCAAGTGGCAACGATGAGCATGCCGCCCTTCGATAGTGTAATGAGAGCTTAGCTTCACTGCAGAATTGTTACCGGTACTTTATTTCTGGGTGCTCACATAGTTTGTTTATATGTGGCTTTCGCTATGCATAGAACCTACCATCGATCGCATTGCGCCGCGGTACTAAACGGTTTTTTGATAAACTTTACACAACGGATTATTTTACCAGTGTACAATTCTTACCAACCTTCTCACACACACACACACACACACATGGAGGTACTAAGGGGGGATGGGCTGGTTTTTCTGGCCCCTTTTTCCCTCCTGTTTAGCCCATGTGTTTTTTAGATTTTCGACATTCGGCCCATTATTTTGACGATTTTAAGACTTAATGCCCCATTGTTTTGTCAATATTAAGACCTTTCGTGTCATTTAGGTGTTGATGTTTTCCTAGCGAGCGTTAACGAGCCTGTAATTTTAACCCTCTCCG
>CM064533.1:43700298-43830298 GCA_032716605.1 Paralithodes platypus
CCGATCATCGGAAGCTAAGAAAACTATATATAAGCGTTCTTAACAAGACAAACAGGATTATCTGATTCGTCTATACGGGTGTGAGTGAAAGAACTGCTGACGTTATCTTGAAACTATAGCTTGTCATCAGTGAGACCTCATAATGATTATAAGTGTTGGTGTCCCTATTGTAGACTAGATATAGACTCTCTAGAGCCAAGCCAACGTAGAATAACAAATATTATCCATAATATCAGAAATGTATCATATGAGAAGTTATAAATCCTCGGCTTACCGATACATTAATTAGAAAGACGAAGATGTATATGATAGAGGTGTTTAGGTGGATGAAGGAAATCAATAATGGGGACATCATAGTTCATAGTAGTAACATTTTAAAGCTGAATGACTGCAAATTAATCAGTACAAATTAATTCAAATTTCGTTTATAATAAGACTTAGGGTAAGCATAAGGTTGGAATTAGGGTTGTGGATATGTGGAACAGATTGTCCTAGGCCTAGTACTTTAATAAGCTCAGAAACGGTGGAAAGTTTCAAACGTAATTTGTGGAGTCATATGAATGACATTGGTTGAGTGTGAAAGGAATCTGCCTCATGTGGGACGGTGTAGCAGGAAATCCTACACCCCTGACTGAGGTCCCCCCCCCCCCCACCTCGGGAAAAGTAGTCTAGGCTAGATTTCCCCCCATGAAGTGGCCTGGGCTGTTTTTCCAGGGGGGGGGGGGGAGGGGGGGGCAAACTTAGGATATTGTTGCCCCTTTTTGGCTATTTATCCCCCACCCCCTTATATAGGAATCATACAGGGAATCATACAGGGATCTGCCTTGCTTAGGCCAATCGGCTTTCTGCAGACTCCCATTTTCTTATGTTCTTATGTTCTTATTAGTTTACTTTATTGTAGGTAATGTTTAACGAAAACATAAAACAAATATTCTTTATTTTACTGGATAAAGGACTAGGTTACATTTAGAGCAGCTCCATGATTCTTTGTGTAGATCCAATGCAAGAAGTGCGGCACCATTCATAACAAGATTCACACCGATCCCAACCTAACCTAACCTAGGCGAGGGAATTATTTTGGTCAAGAGGGGGAAATATTATCCTGGGACAAAATCCCCCCCCCCCCCCCCCGGGAATAATCTATCCTGGGCCAGATTTCCCTCGGGTGGGGAGGGGGGGGGGGGGGGGGGGGTCGGACGGGAATAAATGCTGAATGGTAGGCCTACACCGGTAGGCCCTCTGCAATTTCCGTTATTCATGTGTTCTTAATTTGTAAATATATGAACATGAAATTGGGAGTCTGCAGAAAGCCAATTGGCCCACACAAGGCAGATCCCTCTTTCATCCAACCCAATGACCCACTTATTGAAAATAAAATTGAAACTAGGCTATATTGAACAATACATTTGTTTTCAGAACAACTAGTTAGGCAATAGTTGTGTGAAATAAGCATACACCGTAAAAAAAGAACGCTTATTTTCATATGTTCATATATTTACAAATTAAGAACACATGCATAACGGAAATTTTTAGGTCATGGCTAATTGGTAGGAAGCAGAGAGTCAGCATAAATGGTACGAAGTCAGAATGGGGAGCAGTCAAAAGTGGTGTCCCCCAGGGATCTGTATTAGGTCCTCTGTTGTTTGTTATATACATAAATGACCTTGATTTAGGTATAACTAGTAGGATAAGTAAATTTGCAGACGATACCAAGATGGGGAGAACAATTGATTCAGATAGAGATATAGAGTGCCTCCAAAGGGATCTAGATACCTTACACGAATGGTCAGTAAATTGGCAGATGAAGTTTAACATTGACAAATGCAAGGTATTAAAGATAGGGAAGATGCATACAAATGTTAAATATAAACTAGCTAATGTGGAATTAGAAAACTCGAATTGTGAGAAAGATCTAGGTGTGTTTGTTAGCAATGATTTGAAGCCTAGACAACAGTGTATAAGCGTTCGAAACAAGGCAAACAGGATTCTCGGGTTCATCTCAAGGAGTGTGAGTAACAGAACTGCTGATGTTATCTTAAAAACTTTACTTGTCATTAGTGAGACCCCATATGGATTATGCTGTTCAATTTTGGTGTCCTTATTACAGAATGGACATAGATTCATTGGAGAGAGAGTACAACGTAGAATGATGACAAAAATGATCCATAATATTAGAAATCTTCAGTATAAAGAAAGGTTGAAGAAATTAGGCTTACATTCGTTAGAGTAGACGCCAGAGTTAGAGGGGATATGATAGAGGTGTTCAAGGGGGTTAGTGGGGATTAACAAAGGGGACATGACAAATGTACTAAAGCTCAGTGATAGCGAAAGAACTCGTACCAATGGTTTCAAAAATTAGATAAATTTCGTTTCAGAAAAGATATAGGCAAATATTGGTTTGGTAACAGAGTTGTAGATGGGTGGAATGGACTACCAAGTGCTATAGTGGGATTTAAAAACGATAGGGAGCTTTAAGATAAAATTGGATAAGCATATGGACGAGAAGGGTTGGGTGTGAAGGGGGATCAGCAGGGTTGGGCCAATCAGCGCTCTGCAGACCCCCGTAATCCTGCGTTAATCTCTAACCGTTTTGGTAAGATGATCCTCAGGGTATTAGAGTGTTGAGCCTATAATTGGGCTTTGTAATTGGGGTTGTGTGGGACAGGGATCTGCCTTGCTTAGGCCAATCGGCTTTCTGCAGACTCCCATTTTCTTATGTTCTTATGTTCTTATGTTCTTATGTTCTTATGTTCTTACTTGCAAAACAAATGATTGGACCTACCCATAATATGTATAGTTTACGTGTCTAAATAGCTACACAAAACGAATGAAACAAAATGTGCAGACTATCATTCTTATTTCAATTAAGCATTATTTGTTTACAGTGTGTGCGTGCTTCACATCAATGAATACTGGGTTTTTTCGGAAACCAAATAGGCCTAGGCTATATCGCTCCCTATTACTGATTGGGCTCAGCAGTCATATAATTGTAAGTAGGGCTAATCAATTAAAAACAGAATAATGAATCATCAGCATGAACACAATCAAATTAATTGAATCATTACAAATGAGAAATCGAGAAGAAATTACACAGACAAATGTAAAATACAATTAGGAACATGCAGAAGAAATATATTCAAATTCAGTTGAACCAATGACCAAATGTTATCAATGAAACGATATGATTTCGTCCCATTTTACACAGTATAAACTGATTATGTTTGTTATCTAGAGTTATGTTCCAAGGCTGAGAAATGCCTTAACCCTTTCTGTACCAACGACGTCTGTTATAATTTATTCTAGCTATATTTAGACGATTGTATTTGTATGCAGCTTAGGAAGGATCTGTGGTAGTTGAAAAGATTGATTGAGATATTTCAAAGCCATAAAATTGCTAGAGTTCCTTCCATTAACTGAATAAAATCAATTAGCCTAGTTGTGGGCAGAAAATAATAAAACAGATGTCAACGGTACAGGAGGGGTTAAGTGTCAACAAACGGACTTATTAACTTGTATTGGGGACAAACCCTGGGGTGGGGGTGGAGGTGATGATCTTACCTTTAATCCATGGATAACGTGATTGCAGTGTTCCTGAGGCACATATTCAGTGATGGCCACCACCAGTCCCTCGTAGCCATTATTTACAAGCCTCAGGTCCTCAGGGTGGGCCGAGGATTGAGGGATTGGAGCGGTTGTTAGTAAAATTATCAACCCTACACACGCTGAAATCCTCCCCATGTTCATCATTTTCCTGGTTGAGTAAAGTTGTCACCGATCGTGGAATATGCAATCCTCACTCTGATCCCTCCCACCTCCTTTTCTGTGGGGTTTTACTGGATTGTGCTCAATTTTCTCGCCTCCTCCGTTTTTTCTGGAGGATGTGTCACTTTGCAACATGCCACTTTTCGAGTTCTTTGCAGATAAATAATCACATCGAGTTGCAAACTAGTCCGATGCCATCTGCTTCGATTTACCACACCTACACCAGTCTATGAACTAAGCCACAACCCAGCAGTTAAATGTTTACAGTCATTCCAAGCAGAGTCCAGAAGCAGCACAGGAAGGGCTCCGGGGAGAACGTCGGCGATACAACTGCTCCCTCAGCGGTTGGACGTCTACTGAGCGAGCCGTGAGGCGCGAGCCTAGCGAACTCTTGGAAATCCACAGCCACTACCTCCCTCCTCCCTGCTACACTGGCTTCACGCTGCTATGCAGCCATTGGCTTAAAATCCTACCCCCCCCCCCCCCCTATCTATCTTGCCCTCCCTCCTACCCCTCTTCTATTTTCCAAGCTTCATCCCTCCTTTTTCTTTCTCTCTATCTTCCTCTTCTTCCCCACTCTAATATATCAAATTTACCTAATCTTCGTCCCTTCCCTGTATTCCCCATCTTTTGTTTTCCTCCATTCCTCTCTCTTTACTTCCTTCTCGGCTCCCCCCCCCCCCCCACTCCTAACCACATACTAAGAAGACCTGCAGGCCAATTACGATATCGGACTTTGGGAGTAAATGTGAGCAAACCGGGAAGAAGTCCTTCCCATGACCAGCCTCCCTTTTCTAAATGTGTCCTTGTCATTAGGATTCTGGCCTACTAAAGAATTTGTTTTCTGTATGTATGTATGTATGTTGATCTTTTTCGTTACCAGTAGGCTACTGCTATTATCGATCTGTTGTGCTATTTTAATATTGGTTTCAATATATAGGAGCACGTAATGGAATTCATTGGTCAATATAATATTAACTCAGATGAGACAACGTGATTTAAAGATCGTGTGTTAAAAGTTTCAGTATAACGACCCCCCCCCCCCCACACAGACAGAAATAACAATTATTTAGAAGACCTTATCAGTCACAAGGAATGACTAGGCCTAGATGGAAAAAAAGCAAAGCGAGTAGTAAAATGATCAGAATACATACTGTAATGATTAAGACATTAACAAGAAACTATTAAGATACACAGAAGGAAGAGAGAGAGAGAGAGAGAGAGAGAGAGTGTGTGTGTGTGTGTGTGTGTGTGGATAACTGAAATACATAAGAAAGCCTTGAATGAACACGGATAACTCTAGTGATAAGGAGCGGTGGTGGCCACAACCGATATTACCCACCTTTGGAAATAGATGTGGGAGTTAAAGGGATTTAATTAGTCCAATGGAGGCGCTTTGATCTCCATACGCATTCCCTAAGCTATGTACAGTTTGCCGCACATATTATATTCCGTTGGTGTCGTGATTAGGCAGAGCTGCACCCACCTCCCCAACCCTCCTCCCTCACTCCACCTCTTACCAATATGAGGTGGAGGTAGGGAGGGGGGTTGGGGAAGTGGGTGTAGCTCTGCCAAATCACGACCCCAACGAAATAGAATATTTGCGGCAAACTGTACATTTTGGAGCGAATAGAGAAAGGGAGGGGATGGAGCGAATCAGACTTCTAATTTGTATCCTAGAAGACTCTGGCACGAATGATGAGGAGGTAGGAAATGGATGGAGCAGGTAGATATGATAAGCCAAAAGGATGTGGCGCGATTAAGGACTTGCATCATTGATAGGAAATGCTTTACAGCGTACTAGGACTAACCCTCTCTGTACCAGCGATGTCTCTTTATATTCTTGCAATATTTAAACGATTTTGTGCAGTTCAAGAAAAATATGAGGTAGTAAAAAGGGTTAAGGGGAGATGAGTTGTTTTTTCTGGTCCCCTTTCTTCCTCATATTTAACCCCAATAGTTTTCAGATTATAAGACATTCGGCCCATTAGTTTGGAGATTTTGAGCCCTTTCGCCGCATTTCTTTGTCAATATTAAAATTTTGCGTATTATTTAGGTGTCGATTTTATCCTGGCAAGCAAAAGCGAGCCTGTAATTTAAGAGGAACCGGCCGAATATCGAAAAATTAAAAAAAAACATCTTGAAAGAGGGTCTTGGGTGGGTGTTTTTTGTTATGCTTGATGGAGGTATAGGGAGGAAACTAGAAAAATAATAAAAAATATACATAACTTAGCAAATACATACGCCCATCTCCCCTTAAATGGAATAGATAAAAGCTTGTTAATGGCTGGATTTGTTTTCTTCAACTGAACAAACATATATATTAGTAGCCAGAATCAAGTTAAAAAGACGTTATAGGTACTGTAAGGGTTAAATGGAGGAAGACAATGAATATAAGAGGTAGGAGTAAAACGAGAGAATGGGAGGGGAAACAGATGATAAACAAGAAGGAAGAATATGACATAAATTGAATGCAAGGTAGAAAATCATGTATGGAAAAGAGGAGCATGTGCATAGGAAATAATGGGTGTGTTTGGCAATAAGCCGTCAATAGCGAATAATGGGTGTGTTTGGCAATAAGCCGTCAATAGCGAATAATGGGTGTGTTTGGCAATAAGCCGTCAATAGCGAATAATGGGTGTGTTTGGCAATAAGCCGTCAATAGCGAATAATGGGTGTGTTTGGCAATAAGCCGTCAATAGCGAATAATGGGTGTGTTTGGCAATAAGCCGTCAATAGCGAATAATGGGTGTGTTTGGCAATAAGCCGTCAATAGCGAATACAGCAGAGAACAGATAATGGGAGTGTAGAGTAAGGTAAAAGAGTTAAGGGGAGATGGGTCGTTATTTTGGTCCCCTTTCTCCCTCGTGTTAAATCCCATTTGTTTTGAAATTATAAGACACGGCCCATTAGTTTGGTGATTTTAGCACCTTTCGCCCCATATCGTCAATTGTAAGACCTTTCGTGCCATCTAGGTGTCGATTTTCTCCTGGCGAGCGAAAGCGAGCCTGAAACTTTAAAAGGAACCGGCCTTCGACTGGGACATATTCCTACCGAAAAATTTACAAATTCTTATCTTGAAGGGGGGTCTAGGGGGTGTTTTTTTCTAAGAAATAAAGGAATATATTAATTAGTAGACAAAAAACAAAAAAAACGGCCCCGAGTTGAGAGTAGGAAAAGAGGAAGAGGAGCAAGTGTGGAAGAGACTAAAAAGGGGAGGAGCTAAGGGGTGAGGAAACCAAGGGGGTGTGGCTAAGTGGTGGTTGGCCGGAGTGTGGAGCCACCTAGTGAACATCGGTGGTACTAGGGGGTGGTTGAGGGTATACAACACCTTGGAGAAGGATACAGCACAAGGGCGTCTGAGCATCTCTGGCTGTCCCCCACCACCACTATGTTACCAACCCACTATGCCTCCCTCCCTCTCTCGCTTCCTATCATGGGCGTATTTATTTCATCATTTATATATCTTGTTATCATTGTTTTAGTTTCCTCCTTACACCTACATCAAGCTTACAAAAAAAAAAACCCAAGATAAATGTGAACATTTTTCGATAGAAAAATCTCCCGGCCGAAGGCCGGTTTTTTCGTAAGTTACAGGCTCGCTATCACTCGCTAGGAAAAAAATCGACACCTAAATTACACGAAAAGTTTTTGAAATTGACAAAGCAATGAGGCGAAAGGTCTTAAAATCGCCAAACTAATGGGCCGGACGTCATAAAATTTGAAAACTAATGGGACTAAACATGAGGAAGAAGGGGGTGGGGGGGGGGGGGGGCAGCAAAAAGACCCATCTCCCCTTCATCGCTAACTTACCTGCCTTCTCTCTTTCTACTTCCCCCTTACCTGTTTCCCTCTCTCTACCGAACTATCTGTATTTTACCATTTTACCTCACCGTTTTTTGTTTTTTTTTATCTTTGACTCCTTTTCTCTCTTTCCCTGGCTTGTATCCATTCGGCCCCATTCAGCCAACTGTTTTAAGACGTTTATCCCCATCCCGGTGTCGATTTCTTCCTGGCGAGCGATAGCGAGCCAGCATTGTATGGAGAAATCCGGCTTCGCCGGAGAACTTTTTTTATCGAAAAATTTACAAATTTAGCATTGTCAAAACAAAAATATATATATGCTGGCTCGCTACCGCTCGCCAGAATTTTGTTGACACCTAGATGGGGGTAAACGTCTTAAAACAGTAGGCTGAATGGGGCCGAATGGATGCAAGCCAAAGAGAGAGGGAGAGAAAGAGAACAAAGGAGAGGTGGGCTCCCTTATGTGCATCTCGCAATATTAAAGCTGGTATCACACGAGAGCTTTTATAGTCAACATTCGATGATCAACATTTTGCTAGCTACATTTCTGGAATATTTTGCAACGGCATCGGAAACTAGACTGATGATAGATGAATTTAGGCAACCGAAATACTATATACGTTGACCACATAAGCTGCCAGACCAGTGTTGAGGATAAATGTTGAGTGAAAAAGCGCTAGTGTGATATCGGCTTTACTCTTTGCCCATGACTTCCTAACTTGGCTTTCTCTCCACCGTTTGTGTTTGTTTTCCCCTTTCTTTTACCTATTGCATGCCATATTTTCTTGCACAATTGTTTCTCATATCCACACGTTTCCTCTCCCTGATTCACCAGCCTACCTCCTCTCTTTTCTTGCGCCATGCCTTTTTGTTTTGACTCCTTTGTTTCGTATGTTATTTAATTTCCCAAGCTTCGGCATTTTGTATGTTACTCTTTACCGATCGGTCTCTAATTGCCTATATTTTCGCTTCTTCTTATAATCAAATCTCCCTCGAGGGTTTCTATATTTTGCCGGGTCACCTTTTACTATTCCACCCAATTAGTTCCCTTTCTTTTCAGTTACAATACAGTATTTTGGCCCAATATCCTGGAATTTGTAGTTCATGGTTATTTAAATATTTTACCAGCTTGTTTTCATGGAATATTTATTTAGCCAGAACACGTTCCCACTAAGTAGCACATTCTCTCTCAGCCAATTGCCCAGGATAACTCTCGCATATGTGGCATCATGGGTTAAAGTATAAATGTTGGTTATAACTCATGGATATACTTTTTTCCAAATAGGTAGACCAGAAATCGTGAACCCTAACCTCTATAACTCAAAAAGGGCAAGAGCTAATGGACTATTATTTCAACACCTCTTACCTGGCTGACTTTTCTCAAATGGTAGAATTATTAGCTTGGTTAATCTAGTCGTGTATTAGTAATAGAGGTTAATGTTCAAGAGTTTTGGCCTACTTATTTGGAACAGGGTATAGTATTTTCGAAAGATTGGCGGCTGTGGTGGTCACTGTGATGAGGCATGATTATCAGAGGTTTCCCTGGGGTCATGACTGCGAAAGTTAATAGATACAGCGTATGTATATATATATGTATATACTCAGGCACATAGCCTACCATGCATACAGGGTTACCATATCAAGTCTGTTGGATAGTAAATAATTGTCGAAAGTCGCTAGAATAATGCCACAATCTCTAGAATATCACACTAAAATGGCCCAAATCTACAGAATATTGCTAGAATTCATGTGCTAGATGTAAGAATTGGCCTCTAGATCGAAGTAAATACCTCTAGATCTAGCGGGAAAGTAGCTAAATTGGCAACATTACATGCATACCCCATAGCTGGGGGTGGCCGACTCGAGACTAAAGGGTACTTCACACAGTCAAGAATGCGAGCTAGAACCACTAGGAATAGCTGAAAATTCGGATTCCTTGGCCTATTCGCGGTGAAAATCTATACTCCAAGTGACTCTAGCGATATCCTAGTGATTCCTGGTACACTCCCAGTGACTCCAAACCAGTCCCGGCCGATTGGCCCTGTCCGACAAACTGTTCACCGTGTTTAAGGTTCTCGCCGTGAATCGGACCACTCCCAGTGATTCCCAGTGATGCCCAGTGATGCCCAGTGATTTCCCAGTGACTCCCAGTGAGTCCTGGTGATTCTGGTATGAACTGGAACTGAAACCGAAAGCTGTCCACGAATCAGATACGAAACACTGAGCATCACCAGGACTCACTGGGAGTCACTGGGGATCACTGGGAATCAATTGGGAGTCACTGGGAATGGTCCGATTCGTGGCTAGAAATTTAAACACGGTGAACATTTTGTCGGACAGGGCGAATCGGCCGCGAGTGGTTTGGAGTCACTGGGAGTCTAACAGGAATCACTAGGATATCGCTAGAGTCACTAGGATATCGCTAGAGTCACCTAGGAGTCATCGAATTTTCACCGCGAATAGGGACAGGAATCCGAATTTTCAGCTACTCCTAGTAATTCTAGCTCGCATTCGTGACTGTGTGAAGTACCCTTTAATAAATATATTATTCATATAAACCTGTAATACTTCTCACGTGAAAGTATAATATACAGTATACAGGTAGTTAACTTTTCTTGGTCAAACATTATAAAAAGGCCTAGTATTAACCTGTGTAAGTACAATTTCCCACAAGACATTGTATACACCCAGTGATTGTGTGTAGAGGCGGAAATTACGGTAGTTGAGGTAATTAAATAATGTGAACAATGTATGGTCAATGATACAATACCCTACTTGTAGTCTACAAGTTCTGCAACTCCCCTTACCTAACATAACGAGATTGGTGGAGACGTGTTTGTATGTGTTTTGAAATGTCAAGTTCGCTTGGTGGTGGAGAGTGGGGTTTGGATTACTACTTCGAGGGGCGTTGTAGTCGCCGGGGTAAACTTTGAGCCAGCGGAATCATGACTTGGTTGTTTATGGGCCGTTGTAGTCGCCGGTTAATAATCTAGAAGTTCTGCAACTCCCCTGACCAAACTTAAGCAAACTAACACAACCTATAAGTGTTACCTATTTTAGGTAATCGTATGAAATATTACAGAACTCGGTAACGAATGAAAAGAAGAAGGTGGGAATGATTAACTATCCACTATTTAGACAATATTTAAATATATTTGTTTCTTAAAGTATAGTAAGCATTGATATTATGACCTTACGGTACATCATAATACAGACTTATCGTATTATATTAATGTCTGTAATGATGTATGAATACAGTCATAATATTTAATGACGATATTAGAGGACTGTAGTTATAGTGTCGGTGGGTCGGTGGTGAGTGTGCATGTGGCTTGGCACAGCTTGGGAGCCCCTTATATAGGGGCTGTGCACAATGGGGGCCATGCCTGGCATACTCGCATCTCATTCCAAACAAATCCCAGTGATGCTCGGTGATTCCCAGTGACTCCTATCTAATTCCCAGTGATACCTATATTACTCCTATCGACTGACTCGTATATTACAGTAAAAATCAAAAAAATTCAAATTTTCAGTCACTCGCACTTCATTCCTGGTTTTATCCAGATGATTCCCAGTGACTCTCAGTGATTCGCAGGTACACTCTCAGTGGTTCCTACGGTGTTGTGAGTCCACGGGTAATTGCAGACATTCGTGGTGTATTCCCAGGAATCACCAGGAATCATTACTCCTAGTGATTCTAGCTCGCATTCCTGACTGTGTGATGTACCCTTAAGCCCGAACATACACCACATTTAAAGATTCAATTCTTAGGGTTCGGGCCCACTCTCGCGTTCCCTCGCCCCTTTCTCTGTCTCGTCTAATAGGTGAACTTTACAAAGGGAGGGTGATTCCAAGCCTCCGAAATAGGATAAGTAGCACAGGAAAAGAGACAGACAGAAAAGGCTAACATTGGGTACAGGATGCCAAACCTCATTCTGGACAGGACCAGCCCTCACGTAGTATCAATTAATTAACCTTGCTGACTACCACCATTCCATTCCAATAGTATTCCGTAGCAGTCCATCCCATCCCATCCTTACCCTATCCTCATTCTTACGTCTGGAGAAACATGGGGGATAGATGAATATAAGCACCATATGAGTAGGAAGCACTTTATTGACAACATTTCGCATATAATATAATTTCTTGGTGGATAGATGATGAGCAATGGTTTAAGGGTACATCACACAGTCAGGAGTGCGAGCTAGAGTCACTAGGAGTAGGGGACAATTCGGACTCGCGGGCCTATTCGCGGTGAAAATCGATGACTCCCAGTGACTCTAGCGACTTCTGTTAGACTCTCACTCGCTCGCGGTGTAAATCGATGACTCCTAGTGATTCTAGCAACTCCTAGTGACTCCTGTTAGACCTCCACTAGCTCGCACTCCTGACTGTGTGATGTACCCTTTACATTAGCCAGAAACAGCCACGTTTGGATCATTATATATGCTGTTAATTGCATTCCTCTACTATAATATGCAGAATCATATTTTAATGGAGGTAGTGTAGGGGTTTGGAACCCCTTCTCCCTCTTGTTTAGCACTATTAGTCTTGAGATTTTAAGACATTCGCTCCATTAGTTTGGCGTAGACCTTTCGTGACATTAGGTGTCCATTCTTTCCTGGTGAGCGTTAGCAAACCTTCAATTTCGGTCTGGGTTTTCGGCACAAATTTACTTCGAAGGGGGTCTTGAGGGTATTTTTGTAAGCTTAATGGAGGTCTAGGGAGAGGAGACGAACAAATATATAAATATATAAATAAACAAAATATACACAAATATATACAAACCTTACCTTAAGGGAGGACACCGGATTGGTTTTTATCTTTCTCTCCCTTTCTCTCTTTCTCTGGCTAGTATCCATTCTGCCTCATTCAGCCTACTGTTTTAAGACGTTTACCCCCATCCAGGTGTCAATATTTTCCTGGCGAGCGGTAGCGAGCCACCATATATAAATTTTTGCTTTGACAGCAAGCTAAATTTGTACATGTTTCGATAGAAAATTTCTCCGGCGAAGCCGGATTCCTCCATACAATGCTGGCTCGCTATCGCTCCCAGGAAGAAATCGACACCTGGATGGGGATAAACGTCTTAAAACAGTTGGCTGAATGGGGCCGAATGAATACAAGCCAGGGACAAAGAGAAAAGGAGAGAAAGATAAAACAAATCCGGTGTCCTCCCTTAAACCGAATTCACACCATCAGCGAGTTGCATCGGAGTCTGGTGTCCGCTACTAGGTAATATATTTGGCTTGGCTTCAACATTCATTAACTCTTTACTTTAAATTGTGCCCCTTACTTATTCCTTGAGCTCCTAAGTTTCTCCCGTGCTTAATCCGATTAGATTGGCTATATTATCTCTCTCTCTCTCTCTCTCTCTCTCTCTCTCTCTCTCTCTCTCTCTCTGTGTGTGTCTCTGTCTCTGTCTCTGTCTGTCTCTGTCTCTGTCTCTGTCTCTCTCTCTCTCTCTCATTATTGTGCATTATATAAGACCAAAGACTTGAACGCATTACTGCAACTATATCCATGCCCAGAGTACGTGTTGTCACAGATGAAAATGCCTTTGAGTTCAACTAAAGAAGCAATATCGTTGTATTTTCGATTTTCCTTCGAGGTATTTTTATTGGAGAGATTTAAAGACTTGACTGAACTCTTTCAGTACCCGTGCCATCCTTTTAACTTTAACCTGGTTACTATTAGACGATTGAATTGTGTATATATATGTTCTATGTATTTTTGTTAATATTATTGTGGGACCCTATTATTATGTTCCTTCCAACAACCAACTATACTCCTAAAATCGATTAATGAAATTTACAAACACATGTGGCAGTCCGTGGATTCGAATCCAGGATGCTCACACCGAAAATCAACACCTTATGCATCGCACCACGAAGACAGTTAATATCCAATTTTGTATACAAAAACGTGTTGCTCTGTACCTAATGTATGACTTGCATTTTGAGTATGATTGTTTGTAGTGTTCTATTAATAGTATGATTGTTTGTAGTGTTCTATTAATATTATGATTGTTTGTAGTGTTCTATTAATAGTATGATTGTTTGTAGTGTTCTATTAATAGTATGATTGTTTGTAGTGTTCTATTAATAGTATGATTGTTTGTAGTGTTCTATTAATAGTATGATTGTTTGTAGTGTTCTATTAATAGTATGATTGTTTGTAGTGTTCTATTAATAGTATGATTGTTTGTAGTGTTCTATTAATAGTATGATTGTTTGTAGTGTTCTATTAATAGTATGATTGTTTGTAGTGTTCTATTAATAGTATGATTGTTTGTAGTGTTCTATTAATAGTATAGACAGTATAGAGTCACAGGAAAGTGTGACAGCAATTTGTACATCATGTTGTTTTAGAGAGAGAGAGAGAGAGAAAGTGAGAGAGAGAGATAAACTGTGTGTGTGTGTGTGTGTGTGTGTGTGTGTGTGTGTGTGTGTGTGTGTGTGTGTGAGGGAGAGTAAGAGTGAGCGAGAGAGAGAGCGTGTGGGAGCGAGTAATGGAGAACCGCGGAATGTTCTGGAATTAGCAAGACAGGGACAATGGGTGGGACAGACGAGCAGGGGAGCCTGTCTGCGGAGTTTGGTCATAAAGTGATCAATGATGGGAGAGATGAGAACTCCTACCAATAAGTTTGTGTGTGTGGTGAGGGGTTAATTAAGGGAAGTTGGGTCGCTATTCAGGTCCCCCTTCTCCCTCGTGTTTAGCCCCAGTTTTCGGATTTTAAGACACTCGTTCCATTAGTTTGGCGATTTAAATACCTTTCGCCCCATTTCGTTGTCAATTTTAAGACCTTTGTGCTGTATAGGTGTCGATTTTTTTCCCTGGGAAGTGATAACGAACCTGTAATTTTAAGAGGAACCGGCCTTTGGCCGGGATATTTTTCTACTGAACAATTTACAAATTGATCTTGAAAGGGGGTCTAGCGGGTGTTTTTTTAACGCTTGATGTAGGTCTAGCGAGGAAACTAAAATATATATAAATTAATCAATATATCGACCAAAAACTAACCACCATCCCCTTAAAGCATTGTCTCACTTAGTTATGAAAACCAAAACTGAACTATATCTCTTTCCTACGATCTAATCTTGCATTATACATTAGGCCTCTTTGTTAATCAAATATAACTATACTCTGTTTCTTTTCAGCTGACGTTTAATTGAATCCCTTAGCAGCTAGTGTTTCGAAACTTAATGGAAAAATATGAAACTACTATGTCTCTGCATCATATACAGGCCAAGTTTATATAAGTAGCACCATATTTGACTACATAATCTTCAAAATAACTGAACAATCTTGATGGGAACTTGTAATTTACGGCCAGTTGAAAAAAAAAAAAAAAAAAAAAAAAAGCAGAGTATTGTCCTAAACAAGTTTACACTACAGTATTGATCAAAACATATTGGAGTACTAAATTAGGATGTTTTACTGCAACAGTTATATACAGCATAATGTGTCGATTTGTTTTCCTGGCGAGCGATAGCGACCCTTGAATGTAGAAGTAACCCGCCTTCGGACAGGACATTTTTCTACCGAAAAATGTACAAATGTACACATTTTCCTAGAATGGGGATCTCGGGGGTGCTTTGTTTAAGCTTGATACAGGCCTAGGAAGGAAACTAAACAAATGACTAAATAACTAAAAATAAATCGACTAATAAATAATACCTGCTCCCTAAACCCAAATATCAAAAGAAAACTTCCGAGTGTGTGATTCAACTTTGATGGAATGGTTAAAGATACATCTCTTCACAATTTGTCTTAATTTTCTTGCATGGGAAATTACTTTTCTAATGATATTAAGACGGTAGTTTCATTTAAAGAGGAAGGGTTTATTTATTGGTCGATATATTAAGTAACACCCCGTTCTTAACATTAATCATCAATTACAAACCCCAATGCACTTGAATAAACTAATGAAAGCATATGGTTCTCCTGATATATACCTTTACATATTATTTGTTTAGTTATCTTTCTAGACCTTCATAAAACTTACAAAAACGTCCCCAAGATCCCCCTTCTAGTTAAATTTGTAAAATTTTTGGTAGAAACAATTCCTGGCCAGAGGCCGGTTCCTCATAAATTACAGGCTTGCTATTGCTCAACAGCAAAATATCAACACCTTACTGGCACAAAAGATCTTAATATTGATTAAGGAATGGGGTGCAAGGTCTTAAAATCGCCAAACTAATGGGCTGAGGGTCTTATAATCTGGAAACTAATGGGGCTAAACATGAGGGAGAAGAGGTTCCAGAAAAAGCAACCATCCTCCGTAAAGGTGATTTTTGTTTCTATTTCTTTTTTTACGAAGTGCACATGACATGACATGATGGCTAGAGAAAAGGCTTGAAAGTATATTGTTTATATGTGGATTGGAGGTTCGGGGTGGGAGATGGGAAGTCTTTGGAGGGATAGGTTGGTGGATTATTGGGATTGGTGATTAGATGAAGGTATAGTTAGAAATGGAAGTAAAGTAAAAGATAAAAGGTGTCCGGGATCGACCGGACTAGTACATTGTTTTGGTTTTAAATACTATTAATTTGTCTTATAGTCAGTCATTGCTTAGTCCGTTCTTTCTGCTTTGATACTTTTCCTCTGCTGTTTGCTCGCACTGTAGCTATATAACTATCATTGTTAACTCTCGCTCTTTATACTTTTCTATTAATTTAATTATGACGTTATCCATTGTAACCTTCATTTTTGTTGCGATGTTATTGTAGTGAAAATGACTGTGTTATATAATATGTTTAATAAAATACTGTCTATTACCCATTCTGTACCAGTAATTACGTCCATTTAACTTTATTCTGGCTACTATTAGACTATTTTATTAAGTCTGAAAAGGGCCTCCAGCATTTAGCAGGCTTCGATCTATCTCACTTAACCTCTTTTACTACCGCAGAACCTTCTTAAGCTGCACAAACACGTCTAAAAATAGCTAGAATAAAATGCAAAAGACGTCGCCGGTACAGAAAGGGTTAAATATAAAACAACATATACTGTATATCGGAAATCTGATGGATAAACTCTGCCAAAAAATGGAAGCCGGAGCTAACCAAGAGATTTATCCATTTCGTTATTAATAATACGGAAACCAGGCTCGTGGAAGCGGACAACATGCTCTCGTTCTAGGAAATGGGCCTGTATTCAATTCGCTTATAACTGAGGGTATTTATTTTGTGTTCAATTTGCTTGTAACTGTGGACATTTATTTTGTATTTAATTCGCTTTTAACTGAAGGTATTTATTCGATATGCCTAGCGCAACAGAAAAAGTCTCACCGAAGTCCCGAATGGAGGATGATGAAGAGTTAGTAAGACAGATAAGAAAGAAGATCACCAGTAGAGCAGCCCTTAATGAGTAGTACAAAGGAAATCAAGCAACAACAAGTCTAGTGACCCCTCTAGGATGCTTGTCCTCCAAACCACTGAGGATCAAGTGTCCAAACAGTGGTTTAGAGTGGGTAAGGGAACATTGGAAAGGGAACTACTGCCTTGAACTAATGTCCGTGGCAGGATTAGGAAGTTAGTAGGGGACAGATGGGTTAGTAACATAACACAGTTATAAGTGATCTTTCGTATATCTGTGAAAAAGAGTAACGTCTTAGTAATATATATATGCAATAATCCTTGATGAATAAAGTTATTCATTTACAAATGCAGTCAGTCGCAGACGGTCTGAGAGTAGGTTATGGGAAGATAAATGCTAAAGAAATTTTGAGGTAAGAATAGTTTGAACAACTTTATAGAGATGCAAGAAATTAGAGCAATTGGACGATAGTTGGAGGGTTGAGAGCGGTCACGCTTCTTTAGGACAGGTTGAATGAGAGCGAACTTCCAGCAGGAAGAGAAGACGTTAGAGGAGAGGCGGAAGAGTTTGCCTAGGCAGGGAGTCAGCACGGAAGCACAGATTTTGAGTACAATAGGAGGAACACCGTCCGGTCCGTACGCCTTCTTAGTATTAAGTCCAGAGAGGGTGGAAAGTACATCCTTGGGAGAGATTATGATGTTAGGCATAAGTGATTCTACCTTACACTATTCAACTAGCTTTACACAACGGCCTACCATGTAGTTACTTCAAAACTCACAGGATGAGGCCATAGCGCACCTATCTTCTGATCTATCAACTATATCCAACTGGAGCAGATAACGATGGTGCTTTCAATGCTCCAAAACCCAATTTCTCCATCAATCTACCCGTCACAATCTTCCACACGACTTTCCCTTGCTCTTCAACAACACACAAATCAACCCTTCATCTTCTCTCAATATTCTTGGTGTTCCTTTTTTCATCTGACCTTATCACCATTCTTCCAATAACAGCTTCGCAGACGTTGGGCGTGCTCAGCCGTCCCCGTGGATTCTTTACCCCGTACAGCTTTTTGTTTTCTCTCTCCTTTTGCTCTGTACAGGAGCCCTGTGTACTCATGTAATGAGCACTGATTACATGTGTGGGGAGATTTCACCCATGCCTCACTCCTCGAAAGGATAGAGTCAAAAGCATTTCGTCTCATCGAATCACCTCCTCTTACTAATTTTCTACAATTTCTCTCTACATGCCGTAATGTTGCAACTTTCACTCTTCTACCGTTATTACAATAATCAGTGTTCTTCAGAGTTTTCTCAATGTATTCCTCCTATTTACAGAGAGTAGGCGGTACCCGCCTTTCAGCACATTCCGATCCCTGTTCTGCCAAACTTTCTAATCCAAGAGTGAACCGATTTTCCCATTCTATCTTTAGATGGTTTATTGAAATATTATTTACCTCTTTGAGTTCTAGCTAAGAAAATCGCTTAATGGTAACCAGATTAAGACGACAATTAAATTATCGTAAAGAAGGTGTTAGCAGAAACGATTTTCCTACGGTACACTTAAGAATTTTCCTTCAAGAATAGTTCACGATATTTAGCTGTTGCTTTCTAGAGGGAGGGTTAACATTCTTTACAGTACCCTGCAGGTGGATTTCCTGTTGCTTGAACTAGTCTATAATCATGTACTCCTCCTCCATTTTGGAAGGTTATATGACCATTGTGGTGTTTCAGTTTGTTTTCATGTTTGTATCTGCTTATGCTTCCAGCATTTGCCCGACAATAGACTTCAACCGCGCTAACCTAACCTACTCCACATCCTACCGTATTACAATCTAACTTTGGTCAAACCTTTCGTATCCCAACCAAACCTAACCTGATCGATTTAACAATGTGAGCAAATCAACTCGTGTGTGAAGTGGTGATGGGCTGGTCCAAGGTTAAGAGATACAACAGGTTGGCGCACGCGCAGCCTGCTGACGTCACAATGCTGGACGAGAGAAAGAAAGATAGAAAAACGCTCGCCTGCCAGCCAAACTGCTGCTACTAGACCACAGGGGTGTCTAACTCCAATATGCGGGCCTCATGCGGCCCCACTCCCTCTAGCATGAGGCCCGTGAACCAGTTTGGCCAAGTAGTGTCAAATATTGTATTTTTTCTAGAAATCTAGACATAATTATTATTTCTTAAATATATTATATATTGGTACTATATTAACTTAAGTACTAATTCTAGGAAGTATTTGTGAGAGTAAGAAGCTTTTAAAGTAGATAGGCCATATGCAGCTTCACGTGATCTTATGTTCTTATGTAATTGGGGTTGGGTGTGACAGGGATCTGCCTTGTGAGGGCCGATCGGCTTTTTACAGACTCCCATTTTCTTAGGTTCTTATGTTCATTCATTAGAGAGACGCAGAGTTAGAGGGGATTTGATAGAGGTGTTCAAGTGGGTTAGTGGGATTAATAGAGGGGACATGAAAAATGTACTAAAGCCCAGTGATAGCGAAAGAACTATAACAATTGTTTTCAAGATAGATACATTTCGTTTCAGAAAATATATAGGCCAATAGTGGTTTGGTAACAGAGTTGTAGATAGGTGGAATAGGCTACCAAGTGCTATAGTGGGATCAAGAATGATAGAGAGCTTTAAGATAAAATTAGATAGGCATTTGGACGAGATGGGTCTCTGTAACGAGTGCAAGACTAATTTATTCAACCTTTCTATATATGGAAGATATATAATATTATGGATAATTTTGGTCATTCTTCGTTGTACTGACTCCAAATAAACTATATATGTCCATTCTGTAATGAGGACATCAAATTTGAACAGCATAATCTGAACCTGGTATATACCGGTATACACACATACATACAAATAATTACATTCCGTAAAACCAGGTCGCTTCGGACTTGGGTCGTAACTTCGGACATTGGCGATAATAAGTAATTAGCCACTTTTCAAGATGACTTCGGACACCATTTAGGATAAGGATAGCTCTCTTATTATGGGGGATAATTTTAGGAGGCTTCCTGGATTACCGCACACTATCACCACACATCACTTTACCTAGTTATATCTCTATAATGTGTTTACAGTCAGGAGATATCGTTAAAAAACCTCGAAAATTTTCCGAAGTTACACGGTTTTACGGTTCATAGCCTACATACTACACACACACATATACTGTATATATATATATTATATATATAGTATATAGAGTAAACATATATATATATATATATATATATATATATATATATATATATATATATATATATATAAATAATGCATCCAAAATGCATCCAACAACTTGACAATATAAAGGCATTTTGTTCAGTTAAAATAGAAGAGCTGCACTTTCACAGGGCATTATACAGTAGTTATAGCATCACGGTATGAATTAAAAGAAAACGGAGGATAGTGCTGGCTCGGCTGCTCCTTTGAGAATGAATGGTAAACAGTCGAGTGACCTCCGACCCTTCCTTCCTCGTGACGTCATGCGCGAGCGGGTACGAGTTTGAGTGACCCCATGCTCCAACCTGTTGTATCTCTTAACCTTGGGCTGGTCTATCAGAATGAGAGCTGAGCGATCTCTGCCATACCCACAGCTTACTCTGACTGTTCCTTTTACTTATAAATGTTCTAGATCTCAAGTGGCGACTTCTCTTCCGTGGATTAACCTCCCTACTGCCAACCTCGAGGTTGGCAGACTGGGAGCCAAAGCGTCACATTTTTCCTTTGCCCCTCAACTTTCCCTTCATAATTGCTGAGGGGCACAGGGCCTTGAGTGGGGTTTCGGTGTCCCGGACGTTTTCGCACCCTCCTCAGCTCCTCGTCTGGGAGCGGCTTTGGTCACCTGGGCTTTCTTAGTGGTAAGCAGAGAGGGTTCTGTGGGGGCGCTCGGTTGTGGCCTTGGCATTGCTCGGGAACTTGGGGCTGTTCGGTCAGACCGCCTGGGGAACAACAACAACAACAACAACAACTCGTGTGTGGAGGGAAAACTATTGGATGAAATAACCGGTAGCTCACCCTGAAAACCACAACACGATATATACCTGTAGCTCTGAGATTGACAGTAAGGTATGTACAGGGTGGCTCAGAATTCGATGACCAATTGGATTCGGCCGGCATCTACCCTGGGTAAAAAATGTATGCGTCACCATCTACAGTGTCCGTTGGTTTGAACCTGTCTAGTTGTTTTCTCCCACGGGATCATTCTTCTGCAGAACTCCGCAGTTACATTATAGATACATACTGTAGTAATAAAATATGCATTAGTGTAATCAGTTATCCAATCAGTTTAGTGTGTGCGTCACTATCAGTGAGGTCAGTGTGTGTTCGCAAGATATTACGCGAGCAATTTATTGAATAAGTGCGAAAATTGGATAAACTTTCATTTGGTGTCTGAATAACTTTGTTTTCTCCTTTTCAACTAGTGCATATATATATATATATATATATATATATATATATATATATATATATATATATATATATATATATACATATACAATATATATATATATATATATATACAGTATATATATATATATATATATATATATATATATATATAATATATATGTATATATATACATATACAGTATAGGTATATACTGTATATATATATATCTCACAACGACATGCGATTGTCCTAGTTTCTTTAATAAATAACCATTAAACTTTTAATATTTGCTAGTATATGCATGAAGAAAAATTGCGTCTTTACCATCAATTAGCTCACACTTAGTGCATTTTGTTCAGCCTAGGATACTTTCACGCATTTATGACGCAGAGGTTGCCAGATTAGCAATAAGATATAGAGTTCTCTCACTCTTATAATTACCTCTCCAAAATTAGTTTTCTGCCCACAACTAACTCAAAGACAACTGCAGAGGTTGAAGTAACTAAACTAAAGGTTTCTAAATACCCCTGATGGTAACAAAGGCTTTAAAGTATACCCAATAGGCTCAAAATCGCGTCATATGTCGGAGAGGGTTAAGGGGAAGTATTTTTGTTCTGAACCGCCTTCTCCTTCATGTTTAGCCCTATAGGTTTACATTTATATCACTTCTGCCCATTACTTTGTCAATATTAAGACCTTGATTGCAAATTAGGTGTCGATTTTTTCCTGGTGAGCAATAGCGAGCCTGTAATTTAGGAGTAATTGGCCTTCGGCCGGGGCATTTTTCTACCGAAAACTGTACAAATGTATCTCGAAGGTTTTTTGGGGGATATTTTGTTAAGCTTAATAGAGGCCTTGGGAGAACACTAAAACAAATACATATACCGGAAATAATAAAAACAAATAATAATAAAAATAAAATAATATAAATTATTATGTTCCTTCCAACAACCATCTCTACTCCTAAAATCGATTAATGCAATATTACAAACACATGTGGCAGTCCGTGGACTCGAACCCAGGACGCTCACACCGAATATCAACACCTTATACATTACACCACGAAGGCAGTTAAAGAATGGTGGACACTGCCTACGATTTATTATACAACTTCGAATCCTGCATATCAATCTAAGCATGTACACACATCCCAACTGCAACTCACGTAGGCTATGCATATGTGAATGGAAAGATCAATTAATGGGGCCTTAACCACTAGGGAAGGCCTCTCGATAAATTACTCCTGAACCAATATCAATTATTATGTTCTATCCAACAACCAACTCTACTCCTAAAATCGATTAATGAGATATTACAAACACATGTGGCAGTCCGTGGACTCGAACCCAGGACGCTCACACCGAATATAAGATAACTTCCCCCAAGTCAAAAGTCTTCTGTACTTTAGTTTTGTTATCTGTATTGTAGACCAGAGTACGTTTATTATTGGGATTCGAACCCAAGGCATTTAGCTCTATATCTACAACACCCCTTCTCTGCTATCTACACTCTCCCAGCCGTATGGTCCTAGTGTCTGATGGCGTTAATGGGTTTCCAAATATAAGAAATGATGAGGCCACGATAATGAGCTCCTTCGTGGGAATAGCAACATGGCACCTATCGAAGCCAAGTTGCCCTCGCATTTCCCTGGTAGATGGCGGAACTGTGTTCGGGCAAACAGGGCCATTGTGTTCCTCTCATTGGTTTGTTTACATCCGCTCGAGGGTAAACAGAGGGAGTGATTGTAACATGAGCAGTCGGAAGTTTGCTTTTATTGCTGCTTTAATAGGGTTTTAAGTGTTACGGCATTTTTTCAGTCGGCTCGCAGCAGGTACGAGGTTTCAATTACGATCACTGTTGCATCGCGTTTTTGAAGGGTTGAATAATGGATTTTTAATAGCTCTTCTGTTTCGTTCAGTTTATTTATGGTTTGTATTACCTTCTCTTTTTCTTTGACCTGCATATATACTTAAATATTTTTCGATTCGAGGCAATGTAACGTACCCTTCTGTACCGACGACGTCTTTTTATATAGATTTCACCTATATTTAGACGATATTATGAAGGATGTATGGTAGCTAAAAGGATGAATTGAGACAGTCTGTAGCCTTTCAATTGATAGACGCACATCCTTAGTGGAATACAATCGTTTAATATTTGCCAGAACATAAAGGAAAATATGCCACCGGTTGGCCGTAATATATAAAAGTCATGTGCGTTCTCAGATGGATTACTGTTCACTTCTGTGGGGTGGAAGTGGAGTGGTTGCATTGAGGCAGTTGGACAAAATTCAAAATAAAGCTATTAGATAAATCAATAACCCTGCTATCACACAGGACCTTCCTACATTATCCATACGAAGAAACGTTGCATCCCTTGCATTATTCTACAGATATTTTCACAGCAATTGTTCCGAGGAACTTGCTTCAATTGTGCCGCCTCTCCACATCTTTCCCCGTAGAACTAGGGCAGCTGAGAGAGCCCATGAATTTACACTTTCTCCTCCACAATGCAGAACTTCTGCTTATCAGAATTCATTCATCCCCAGAGCTACTACTCTTTGGAATTCACTTCCCTCGAATTGCTTTCCACAAACTTACAATCTACAAATGTTTAAATCCAGTTGTTACAAACATTTTATGAATGGAGGATGCCTTTAGGCACATGGATCTTTTTGTTTTATCTGTGTTTTTCCTTCCTCCGTTCATTGTCTCTTAAAAAATAAAATAAAAAAATGGGTTAAAAGTCTACACCGAAATACAAAAGGATTACAAAACAAAACTAGAAACAACATTCATATATTCCTTGCTAGGCTGTTTGTTGAAAGCTAGTGCTTGGGAGAGGAAGGATTGCTTGCCACCGAATGTTCACTCGGATGCCATAGTCTCTAGCCCACTCATAAATATTCGTGGACATCGCCTGTTTCTAATTATGGAAGCATATCACTGGAAACCAATTTATGAATACATGTGTCTAATAATCAACAACAGAACAACATATACTATTTATTGATAAACAAGATATATACAAATGTTTATCCAGATGCTTATAATTGCATAGAGAAAACCATAGGGGGTCCACGAATTCTTAAGGGGACATGGGCTGTTTTTCTGGTCACCCTTCTTCTTCATGCCTACCCGCAATAGTTTTCAGATTTCATGACGTTCGGCCCATCAGTTTGGCGATTTTAATACCTTTTGCCCCATTTCGTTGTCAATTTTAAGACCTTTCGTGCCATTTAGGTGTCGATTTTTTCCTGGCGAGCGATAGCGACCCTGTAATCTTACGAGTGACCGGCCTTCGGCCGGGAATTTTTTCTACCGAAAAATTTACAAATTAATCTAGAAAGGGGATCTGATTGATGTTTTTTTAAGTTTGATGGAGGTCGAAGGAGGAAATTAAAACAAATAATATATAAATGAAAAAATCTACCAAAAAGTAAGGGGGTTATGAGTGGGCTAGAGACTATGGCATCCGAGTGTACCTGGAGGGCTTCGACTTCAGAGACCTGTAGGACAAATAATACATGTTTTACTTGAACACATATATACAGAGTCGGGGAATCAAGGCAAGAGCATTATGGGGGGGGGATGGTTGTTTTTTCTTGCCCCCCTTCTCCCTCATTTTAGCCCAATTTATTTTCAGATTTTAAGACGTTCGGTCCATTAGTTTGGCGATGTTAAGAATTTTCGTCCCACTTTTTTGTCAATCGTAAGACCTTTCGTGCCATTTAGCTGTCATTTGTTTCCTGGTGAGCGATAACGAGCCTGTATTTTAGGAAGAACCGGCCTTGACCGGGACATTATTTTACCGAAACATGTACCCATTTATCTAGAAGGGGGATATTGGCGATGCTTATTAAGGTTGATGGAGGTATAGGGAGGAAACTACAAAAATAATTAACAAATATATAGGCTGTAGCGACCAACAAACACACCCTTTTCCCTTAAGTGGCATTTACATATTTGGACTGGGCATCCCTCTACGACATTACTTGACGAACACGATAAAGTATCTGTTCTCGTATGCTTCACGGAGGGGAGAGTGGCTGGAAATATGTACCTTCGACAATCCTTTCCAATCCCTCCCCCCCACCCAGTACAACAGAGTTCGTAACTATATGAATGTGTACACTATATACACATATGAATCTACATATGCATTAATCGGTACATACAATTATATTACATACATTTTCACAATTGCAGTTATATTACATATTTAAGCATTAATTTAAGATTATATGATGTAAAATGTTGATGCTTCATTCATACAAATCCCCATCAATTCATTTACGCACCCGTTGAACCCTCCTTATGACGTCAATCCATATAGCTATCCAAGTATCCATCCATCCATTCATTATATAAACATGCAACCATCCATTTATTTATACAAACACCCAATTATTCACGTAGCCTTCCAACCATACATTTCATATCCTACCATTTACCAATTCATCGACCAATCCATATGTTTTTACCATGCAACTATCCATTTACGCAGCTCTCTTAACATCCATATAGCATCCATCTAACCAGTTCTCCACCCCTTTTCCACTTTTTAAACTATGCAATCATCCATTCATTCTTACAAACATCTATTTATATATTAATGCTGCCATCCATTCATCCACTTAGCCATCCCTCCACCCATCCACTCATCCATCCTTTGAACCATCCAGTCTGGCCATACCCGTGCGATCTGGGAAAATTAGGTGAGTGCTTTGATCTGCCTTCGCGCAATTAGCTCCTGTGTGAGCTACTTCCAGGATTTATTATGGCTCCCTCATTCTCACTATTTCACTCTCACATAGTCTCTCTCTGTTTCTATTTTCTCTCTCTCTCTCTCTCTCTCTCTCTCTCTCTCTCTCTCTCTCTCTCTCTCTCTCTCTCTCTCTCTCTCTCTCTCTCTCTGCTTCTATTTTTCTTGCTTCTTTCCTAACCCCATCCCTCCCACTTTCCTCTTTTCCCAAATCTCTCCCACCATGCATTTCTTTTTCCCGCTCCCCTATTTTACTTTCTTTCCTTCCTCCCTCCCTTCCTTCCTTCCTTCCTTCCTTCCTTCCTTCCTTCCTTCGTTCATCCATTGAGAATTATTTTTTTCTGTCGCGCATTTATCTCCCGTTTTCCGCACCATCTTGTCTTCTCCTCTTCTTTTTTTCTCGTCCCTTCCTACCTCACTCCTCTTCCCCTCCACTTGTCCTTCTTATTCTTCTTATCTAATTGTCTGTCCTCTTCGTCCTCCTCCTCCTCCATTCCCTCCCTTTGTACTCCTTTGTACAAGTACCTGGATTATTGTGAAAAGAATACTAATTATCTCAATGTGAGGGAGTAGAGGGAGAGACGAAGGAGATGAGAAGGTAAAGAAGAAGGAGAAGGATTAGGGTGGGACAGGTTAGCCCCTTCAGCACCATGACATCTATTTACCTTTGATTCTTCCATTAAGGAGAGATGGTTCACGTTTTGGGCAATTTTTGCCTGTATTCATTATTGTTCTCGTTTCCTCCATAGACCTCCATCAAATAAAAAAAACAACATCCACTAGATCCCCCTTCTAGATTAATTTGTACATTTTTCGATAGCAAAATTTCCCGGCCGAAGGCCGGTTCATCCAACATTACAGGCTCACTATCGTTCGCCAGGGAAAAGCGACACCTAAATAGCACGAAAGGTCTAAATATTGACGAAGAAATGGGGCAAAAGGTATTAAAATCGCCAAACTAATGGGCCGAACGTCATAAAATCTGAAAACTATTGGGGGTAAGCATGAGGAAGAAGGGTGACCAGAAAAACAGCCCATGTCCCCTTAACAGCAGGCTCCAACTTAGATTCTACTGTAAGTATAACACAACTGATATACCGTAATGTTGAATATTATGTCTGTAAATACTAAAGCGAAAAAGTCATTGATACTCTCCTCTGGACTTCGTCATCAACAAGATCTCTATTTTCGTTAATTAGTGGTTCAATTTGTGAAATTAGCACCATTTTACTTCTAATGAATCCATATAATTCCTTTGGGTTTAACTTGTTTTAGCTTGCAATACGTGTTTACCCATTTGAGTCATATAGTTAGATTACAAGTAAATTTATGCGCTGAATTTATGATTTTTTGTTTTAATTGTAATATTCAACTCATCGTCTCAGGAAAATGAAGAAAGCTACAGAGTATTTGTTTGGTGTCTCCATGATTTTTGTTTACGATACATTATCATATACTACGTGTTTACGTATGTATACCATTTCATTGGAGGTAAAACTACTGTAAAAATGACAACAAACACAAAAATGCCGACTTTAATGGACCATAACTGCAAAAAGAATCTCCAAAAGCTTGTATGTATAAAACATTGTGAACTCAGAATGACTTCATCTTTCATTTCTTGAAGTATTTGACAAAACTCGCGGGACACCTTGTACAGTATAAACAATATATATATATATATATATATATATATATATATATATATATATATATATATATAGTGAGCGATTCTCCGTTTCTCCCTGCTTGTTAATCACAATCCTTAACACATAAAACTGGTAGCCACAGAGATAAGGACAGTAATGAAGAGGATCCAGCCATTGATAACAGGAATCAGGGAGGGGAATACAAGAAATATTGTAATGCTTAAAAACGGAAGAATCAAGGGGGAGAAACTTGGTGATAAGAAGTAGGGTTCTCTCTCTCTCTCTCTCTCTCTCTCTCTCTATATATATATATATATATATATATATATATATATATATATATATATATGTATATGTATATATATATATGTATATATATACTGTATATTTTTTATATATATTCTATATATATATATATATATATATATATATATATATATATATATATATATAATAATAAATACATATATATATATATATATTGTTATACAATTATTATAAGGTTGGGGTATACTGCATGCTCAGCTGGATAACAAAAACGAATGGTACAATCATTGTACAATGAGTTTATTGACATAAGATTCAGACACACAATAATGGCTAAAACACAAAATACCATCGATAGGAATATACACTATGGTATCTTAGTGTACGTGTAGCCCTTAGATCACAGTCGATATCTTAACCTTGCAACAGCGTTCTATTATCTCCATATATACATTACAGGAATTTACTCACGTACTACTGGCAAGTACTTATTCTCGAAATCTACACACAAGTCATAACACTATCTGGTGTCTTGGGGCTTATTGTGATATTTTGTTTAATTATTAATGAGGGTTTTTATTGTTTTTGCCATTTTCGACCAATGTGTTTTTAGTTTACCCCCTAGACTTTGAAAAACGCCTCTACAGACCCCCTTCAAGCTAAAACAAAAACTCCCCAAGACCCTCTTCAAGCTAAATGTGTAAATTTTTCGGTAGACAAATGTCCCGGCCAAAGGCCGGTTTCTCCAAAATTGCAGGCTCGCTATAGCTTGCCCAGGAAAAATCGACACCTTATTGGGTTGAACCATTATATAATCGACAAACGAATGAGAGGAAACGTCTTAAAATCTCAAAGCTAATGGAGTAAAACTGGGAGGATCGAAATTGGCCCGCCCTGCACCTAATAGGGTACAAAGGAGTACAAAGGAAATCAAGCAACAACAGATCTAGTGACCCTTCTAGGTTGCTTGTCCTCCAAAACACTGAGGATCAAGTGTCCAAACAGTGGTTTAGAGTGGGTAAGGGAACATTGGAAAGGGAATTACTGCCCTGGAACTAATGTCCGTGGCAGGATTAGGAAGTTAGTAGGGGACAGATGGGTTAGTAACTGAGGGGGGGATAAAATAAAGTTATTCATTTACAAACGCAGTCAGTCGCGGGTTTGATGCGAGATATTTGTCTAGGCGGAGTTTAAATGAATCAACGGTGATGCAGTCTATAACGTTTCGGGGAAGCCCATTCCACAAGTTGACAACTCGATTGAAGAAGAAATTCTTAGATTCGTGTGAGTTAAATGATTTACCAATAATTTTGCAACCGTTTCCCCGCGTGTAATTAGATTGGTCGATAGTGAAGTACTTACTACAGTTCATATTGTCGATGCCTTTGATGATTTTGAACACTTGAATTAAGTCACCTCTTAATCTGCGCTGGGTTAAAGGAAATAGATTTAATTCTCTAAGACGCTCTTCGTATGGTTTGTTCTTTAGGCTAGGTATCATTTTGGTAACTCTACGTTGAACTCGTTCTAGCTTGTTTATATCTTTTTGGTAATAAGGGCACCAGGATTGAACGCAGTATTCCAGAAGAGGGCGGACTAATGAATTGTAAAGGGTTAGGATAACTTCTTTGGATTTATGCTCAAATGACCTGCCTATAAAGCCAATTATTTTGTTTGCCTTCTTAACAACTTCTGAACATTGTTGACTCGGTTTTAGGTTACTCGATATTGTTACTCCCAGATCGGTTTCTCTGTTTACATTCTTAAGCTGAGTGCCATTCATCGAATAGTTTGCTTTCTCATTTAGGTATCCGATATGTAGTACTTTACATTTATCCGCATTGAAACTCATTTGCCAAATTTGGGCCCAACATGACAATTTATCTAGATTGTGTTGCATATCGTCAACTTGTTCTTTTGAGAGTACGCTATTTGCAATTTTTGTATCGTCAGCAAATTTTGAGATTGTACAGGTGAGACCCTCATCTATGTCGTTGATGTAAATTAGAAAGAGAATTGGTCCTAGTACCGATCCCTGGGGTACCCCGCTACTTACATTGGTCCATTTTGATGCCTTACCGTTTATGACTACTCTTTGCTTTCTGTCGCTGAGCCAATTTTCTATCCATTTCAACACACCATCTTGTATTCCATGCGCTTTTAGTTTTAGCAGTAAACGTTTGTGGGGAACTTTGTCAAAGGCCTTTTGAAAATCAAGGTATATAATATCTACAGCTTTACTCTCATCGTAGAGGTTGAGGATATCGTGGAAGAAGTCTAAGAGGTTTGTTAAACAGGAACGTTTTTTACGAAAGCCATGTTGAGTATCTTTAAGTATGTTATTTTCCTCTAAGTGATTTACGAGTCTGTCTCGTATGACCGTTTCTAGCATTTTACATACAACTGAGGTTAAGCTAATTGGACGATAGTTACTGGGTAGGGATTTGCTGCCTTTTTTGAATATCGGTGTTACGTTGGCTAGCTTCCACTGATCGGGCATAGTTCCAGACTGCAAGGATTTATTGAATAGTAATGTCAGTGGTTTAGAGAGCTCATCCTTAGCTTCCTTTAGAACTCTAGGCGAGATTGTATCAGGTCCTGGCGTTTTATTTACCTTGAGTTTATCTAAACAATTCAATACTTCTCTCTCTGTAACGGTGATATTGCTTAGAACATCTGAATTATCAATCTGAATCGGCGATGGTGTAGGGATATCACTGAGGTCTTCTGTTGTAAAAACTGATGCAAAGAAGGTATTGAGGGCATTACTCATTTGTTCTTCGTCTTTGGTGTATTCTCCATTTTCATCGACTAACGGTCCAACAGTTGAAGTAACGACTTTTTTCTTTCTGATATAACTATAGAATTCTTTCGGGTTTGTTTTACTTTGATTCGCAATATGTAACTCTAAGGTCTTTTTACTTTGCTTAATTAACTTTTTGGCTTTGCGTCGTAGCTCTACAAATTTCAGCCGTTCTTCGTCATTTTGTGAGGATTTTAATCTATCATTAGCAAATTTTTTAGCAAGCAGGCAGTTTGAAATATCTTTATTCCACCATTTGGGCTTATTATTATGGCCTGGACGCCGAGTTTTCGATGGTATGCAGTCTTGCACTGCTTTTAGGTAAGTGGCTTCGAATAACTTCCAGGATGTATTTATGTCGTTATTGTGAATTAAAAAGCTCCAGTCAGTTTCTTTAAACATAGCTCTAAGTTTATGGAAGTTTGCTTACTTGAAATTAGGGACTTTTTCGATGCTACTATTTGGTTCGTTACTAGTAAACTTTAAAGTGAAAGTTATCGTACGATGGTCGCTGTTACTGAATTCATCACCAACATTCAAATTCTCTATTAATTCTTCTTTTGTTGCAAGTACAATGTCAAGAACGTTATTACCACGGGTCGGCGTTCCAACAAATTGATAAAGCGAACTCTCTTGCAAATTCGTATACAAGTCATGTCCGGAGTGTGAAGTAAGAGTATCGCCCCACTTGGTCACAGGTAAATTAAAGTCCCAAAAATTACGGTATCTTGTGAGTTACTTACATCTGCAATTTGTTCGTAAATATCTCGGTCAGTTTGCACTGATTGAGCTGGAGGTCTGTATATTAATGCAAGTATTATTTTTGTACCTTTATTATTCTTTATTAGCACAAAAGATGCGTCGACGTTCACAATTTGAGGTTTTGACAAGAGGGTAGGGTTAAGACTTTCTTTGATATAAAGTAAAACGCCACCTCCATTTCGATTTATTCGGCTTTTCTCAAACCTTACATAACCGGGAAGTGAATACTCTGCTAAAAAGTCTCTATCTTCTGTATTGAGCCAAGATTCTGTTATGCCAATCACATCATAATTTTCTGTAAACACTAGCTCCTCTAAATCTGAAAATTTATTGCGTATGCTACGAGCGTTTGCATAGAAAACCTTTAAATTTGTTATTTTAGAACTCACGGAACGCTCTTTAATTATATTTTTGGTTCTTGTCGGATCTACATTTATGTTCATGGCTGTCCTCGGTCCTCGCTGTCTTCGGTCCTTATCGCTGGTGGTCCTCGGTTGCCTCTGTTTTTTTCTTGGCGTTGGATGATTTATGTCACTGCTGCTTCTTCTCGGATGGCGTTTTTTGATCCATGGCTGCGGACTGCTTCGTGTAGGAGACGACCCATGCGTGCTGAACCCACAGGGTTTAGATGAGTGCCATCCTTGCGGAACAGAGTAGGCTGGTTGTAGAAGTTGTCCCAGAGGTTGATGAATTCAACTTCTTCCCTCAGACACAAATGTTTTAGTCGGCTATTTGTGCTGAAAGCCTTGTCGTAGAATTTGTCAGGTGCGTCGATCTTGGGGAGAATGCCTGAGATGATGATATTCCTTGACTTGTTTTTGTAGTGCTGGATCATCTTGCGATATTTCTCCATCAACTCTTCGGATCTGGTGCGCATGACGTCATTTGAACCAGCATGGATGACAAAAAGGGTATTTTCATTTGCATCCTTTGTGGTATCTTCGAAGGCTTCCACAATGTCGTCCAGTCCAGCTCCTGGGATGCAAAATCTTTTTCGTTGATTTGGGACTCTGTCGCAGAACTCTTCGACCTGTCCTCGTAGGATGGAATCCCCAACGAGCCTGGTCTCTTCTGGTTCGTCTTCCATCTCTACCAATATCTCAAATCTGTTGGACATTGTGACTGGTAGATGAGACCTTTTCTGCGTTGGCCGTGCACCGTTCCTCACTGGTGTAAATCCGGAAACCTGTGGTGGCGGGACTCTACGTACAGGTCGGGGAGAGGAGTGGTTAGAACGGGGGCGAGGGGTTGGTACTGTTCGTGCTAGCAGGCTTCTTGCACGAGGAGTGGGGGAGAGACTAAGGTGAACAGGGCGGCTGTCCTGGTTTGATGTCGGCTCAGGTTCGTCAGAAGCATCTGCTGCAGTGTCTACTGCAGGTGTTGGATTGTTGGCAGATGACGTTGGGGCGGTGGTGGATGCTGGAGTTGAAACAATTTGAGTTAGTGATACTCCAACGTTGAGTGTTACAAACTCTTGGAGTGATTCCAGCTTCCTGGTGAGGGCGTTGATCTTGTTGAGGGCTTCATCCAATTTTGCTGTCAAATCCTCTCGTTGCTGGCAGAGTCGGCAGACTTGTGGATCGGCAGGAGCAAACATGGAAGCACCAAACCTACCGGCGCAGTTCGTACAGGCACGAGGCATGGTGACGATCACTTTCTTCAGTTCACTTCACTCACTTAAAAACACTTAACTCACTTTAAAAACACTAAACTCACTTTAAAAACACTTCACTCCCTTCAGGTCGCTTCACTTACTTAAATAGGCCTAACCGAAAACAAAAATGTTGAAATACACACAAATAGGTTATCAGCGGTGATAGCCTAACCAAAAATTAAAACAAAACAAAATTAAATTTGAATACGCAGTGATAGCCGAACCGAAAACAATTTTATGTTTATTTAAACAGAAATAGGCCAGGGTCTTTAATATCTTCTCGTAGTCAAGTACTTAGTCTTCTATTACAGTAAAGCCGGTATCACACGAGCGCTTTTTCCCTCAACATTTATCCTCAACACTGGTCTGGCAGCTTATGAGGTCAACATTTATAATATTTAGGTCACCTAAATTCATCTACCATCAGTCTAGTTGCCGATACCTGTGTAAAATAGCCCAGAAATGTTGCCAGAAAAATGTTGATGATCGAATGTTGACCATAAAAGCTCTCGTGTGATACCGGTTTAAGTCTTTAGTATTCGTTTTAATTTTCTCCTGGGCCGTACTATTAATATCTTCAGGGGAGGCAGACCGTTTTTCTGGACCCCCTTCTCCCTAATGTTTAGCCCAACTAGTTTTGAGATTGTAAGACGTTCGGCCCATTAGTTTGACGATTTTAACACCTCTCCCCCCATTTCGTTGTCAATTTTAAGACCTTTCGTGCCATTTTGATGTCGATTATTTTCTGGCGAGCGTTAGCGAGTCTGCAATTTTAAAAGGAACCGGCCTTCGGCCGGGAAATTTGTCTACCGAAATATTTACACATTTATCTTGAAGGGGTGTCTAGGGGGAGTTTTTCTAAGCTTGATGGAGGTCTAGGGAGGAAATAAAAAAAAAAATATATGAATAAATTAATTAATAGACCAAACAAACGGCCAGTCTCCCCTTAATGAACAGCAAGCATCAATTTTTTGTCACGGGCTAATGTTTAATCTCTTGTTACCGTTATTTACATTGAACGGTCTTTTTGTGGCAACAGCAATTGACTGTTATTTAATCTCGTAAGAGACTCCCCGTGAGTTTCTTTTCCGTTTCACAGAGGTAGAGCGAGTTAAAAGAAACAAAATATTGTGCACATCGCTCATTCCGGGAGCACAGGCATTTCTGAAAAGGGCACTGTACCCTTGAAATGGGAAAGTGGTGGGATTTTTTATTTTTTCAAGTAGTAGTAGTTGAAGTAACAGTAACAATGTTATATGTATGTGTATGAAGGAGACAATAAGCAAAGCTTCCTGCAACAAGTATCTTCCCCAAAGTTGAAAGAGTGAGAGAACCAAATTAAACATTTTGTTATCTTTTTTTTGTACAGTATTGGAAAGAAATGTGGTGTGCTTGTTTAGTGTAATCAGATGGATAGGAGGTGGAGGAATTTGTGAGAGCTAACTGGATTACTCACTGTTTAGGTGAGACAAAAGCATATACAGTGAAGGAAGCCAGAAAAATTAAACAGGAGTTCCAGCAACTCCTTATCACATGCCTATGAGGCCTCCCCTGGGTATTACCCTGTTCGATAGGTGTCTACAATCTCCCTAATTAGTAGTTGTAGTATAGCTAATTTAATTACTGTTTATATTGCTTTGCTAAGACTATTGTTGCTGTTGGTACCATTGCTGTTTATATTGCTTTGCTAAGACTATTGTTGCTGTTGGTACCATTGCTGTTTTTCTTTTTATATGCATTTTCAAATGTCATTATTTTTCTGCAGAATATATTTACTTATTTACGTCTTTATATATTTATATATATACCCATCAAATCAGCTCTTCCGCTTTCATCAATATTTTTGTTCATTCCGTTCTTGCCTAACCCAAATCCCAATCCATTCCTATTTTTGCCCCACTAATATTTCCCGCTGGCTCAACTCAATTAAAATCGACGTCGCTGGTCCACGAAAAGCTGCTTATTGCCATATTTTTATCAGCTCTGCGGTAAAGATTATATGCAGAAAATTGAATGATGGATGATTTAAAAAGGAATTAAAAGGTGTGTGTGTGTGTGTGTGTGTGTGTGTGTGTGTGGAATGGAGTCTAAGGGTTTTGTTTTTAGGTTGAAGGGGTTCTTGGGGCAACTTAAATAATTGTATATTGTAGTCTGTTCTTTATGGCAAAGAGTGTCCCCTTCCTTGATGATATACAGCTGCCAATCATGATCAAACAATTACTTTGGAAATAGTTTGAGTTTGTTATATCAAGCAAAGCTGCATTTGGTTTACTGCGTGTATGTGTGTATATTTAACAAACAATATTAAGTGCCGGTTATATTGTTCACTTGCAGCCGTGAGGCTGATAATATACAGAGTTTTTTGTTCTTAACCTCGGTTCAATACAATGCATATTCTACCTTAACTACGAGGTCACATGCGACCTTTGACGACCGTGAGGGGCCGACTTCCCACCATAGTACATACGCAGATGCTCGTGTGAGAGTACGTGTAGGCTACCATAAGCTGATAGTTGAGCAGCCTGGCTAGGGAGGAACCACGGTACAATCCTTTCCATCGGGATAGCCGAATAACTTTAAGAGTCTGTGTGTGTGTGTGTGTGTGTGTGTGTGTGTGTGTGTGTGTGTGTGTGTGTGTGTGTGTGTGTGTGTGTGTGTGTGTGTGTGTGTGTGTGTGTGTGTGTGTGTGGGTGTGTGTGTGTGCGTGTGTGTGTGTGTGTGTGTGTGTGTGTGTGTGTGTGTGTGTGTGTGTGTGTGTGTGTGTGCGCGCGCGCGCACGATTTTATCATTGGCATTTTGATAATATATTTGTGGTAATTTCTTTAGACCTTTTTCAATGTCCCTCTTTTCGTTCCACTATATATTTCGGGCATTAATTTCGCCATGGCTTCTGTCCAAATATTTTCTTTCACTCTTCTCCCCTCTCATTTCTCCTTTCATTTTCCATCCAACATTCTTCGTTGTTTTTGTTCATGTATTTATTTTGTTGCCAGACTCAAAAGGGCTGCAATGTGTTTGAGATACTGACTAGTTTTAACTTCACACACACACACACACACACACACACACACACACACACACACACACACACACACACACACACACACACACACACACACACACACACACACACACACACACACACACACACACACACACACACGTCTTCTTTCCGTCGAAATGAATATTGACAATGTGGTAAGCGGCACAAGATACCATTATATACAGGAGGGGAGTGGCACGGGCGTGACAGGGGCGGACGGGAGGAGGGAGTGGGTGGGAGAGATTGTTGAGAGAGTGGTTGTTGTGGAAGAGATTGACGAGGGAGTGGTTGTGGAGTAGATTGAGGAGTGGGTGTGGGAAATTGGAGGGGGAGTGGCGGGAGGGAGTTGTAGTGGAGGAGATTGAGGAGTGGGTGTGGGAGATTGAAGGGGGAGTTGCGGGAGGGAGTAGGTAGTGAAGGAGATTGAGGAGTGAGTGGGAGAGATTGGAGAGGGTGGTGGGAGGGAGTTGTTATAGTGGAGTAGATTGAGGAGAGGGTGTGGGAAATTGGAGGGGGAGTGGCGGGAGGGAGTTGTAGTGGAGGAGATTGAGGAGTGGGCGTGGGAGATTGAAGGGGGAGTTGCGGGAGGGAGTTGGTAGTGAAGGAGATTGAGGAGTGAGTGGGAGAGATTGGAGAGGGTGGTGGGAGGGAGTTGTTATAGTGGAGGAGATTGAGGAGTGGGTGGGAGAGATTGGAGAGGGTGGTGGGAGGGAGTAGGTAGTGGAGGAGATTGAGGAAGGGGTGGGGGAGATTGGAGAGGGAGTGGCGGGAGAGGGAAGGATTTGATTTTTATTTTGCCCCGAGGGGCGAGTTTATTGAGCAGCGCCCCCCATCCTGTGAGGGGACAACCACTGGTAAGGCGATACATACTGCTCAAAGAGCCATTATTCCACTGAAACAACAGCATCGTCGTCTGGTTACATTCATATTTGTGTTTATAAATCAGGTTGGCATTATTCAGATGTGTTATTATAGTTTCCTCATGTAATTGTCACATGGTCTGTATATACGTATCTCATTTAAAAAAAAAAAAAAAAAAAAAAAGCAAGCAAGCTTGTAGTGACTGAATTATTAATTGACAGGTTGTAAATAATAGCACTACATAACTAGTGCAATCGTATGAGGAGACTGTTCATATTTGCATTACATCAATGGTTATTGAGATCATAGTTAGCTGACTACAATTATTACAAAAATAGGCAATGGTATAAATCAACATAAAACATAATTTAATACAGGCGGACATAATCATGATCCGGTTCGTTGTGCACTGGGAGCTAAGGTGTCTTGAGATCGCCTCGTACCTATACACAACGAACGTATTATAGTCTGCATGGTTGGTATCTAATTGAATATACTTAGTGGGTATTTCAAGAATGTCAGGGGGTAAGGAAATGTGATTTGTATATTAGAAGACTGTGATTAACGAGACGTGTAACATGTGGAGGGAGGTGGTAGAAAGAGAGGGATCTCGTTGGGGGTGGAAGTTTCGCTACCAGGAATTTTCGTTCCTGTGGTATTTCAATAATAATAATAAAATAATAATAATAATAATAAGGGGACAACCACTGGTAAGGCAATACATACTGCTCAAAGAGCCATTATTCTACTGTAACAACAGTATCGTCGTCTGGTTACATTAATTTGTGTGTTTATAAATCAGGTAGGCATTATTCAGATGTGTTATTGTAGTTTCCTCATTTGATTGCCACATGATTGCCACATGTGCTGTATATACTGTACGTGCTCATGGAAAAAATAAAAAATAAATAAATGTGACTGAATTATTAATTGACAGGTAAATAATAGCACTACAAAACTAGTGCAATCATATGAGGAGATCATTCATGTTTTCTTACATCAATGGTTATTGAGATCATAGTTAGCTGAATACAAATATTACATACATGATGTGACTAATATTTCCAACTACATAAATTATTATGCAATAATAGTACGACAAATATATTACAATCATATGAGGGACACTTCACATTCTTCATTACATCAACGGTTATTGAGGTCATAGGGTAGAGAAGGAGATTGAGGAGTTGGTGGGAGAGGTTGGGAAGATATTGAAAAATGAATGGGAAGAAATAGGAGAGCGATTTGAATGAGTGGGATAAGGGTTTAAATCCTTACCTGATTGTCTTCAATGGCTTCGTTGAACATATATAAGCTTTTGGATAGTTTCGGTAAGCAATTGACCACATGTGACTTTCGGAGCTGTAGACATCAATATTAAACAGAATGACCAGCTAAATTGCGGTTGTACTACTTTTACGTATACCTAACACCCACTTTACCATACTTCCTACACCCATCAAACAACTATAGCATTATTATTGCGTGTCAGTGTTATATCCCTTCTGTACCAGCAACGTGTCTTTAAGGGAGCCCACTTCGCTTTTTTCTCTTTCTCTCTCCCTCTCTCTTTGGCTTGTATCCATTCGGCCCCATTCAGCCTAATGTTTTAAGACGTTTACCCCCATCAAGGTGTCAATATTTTCCTGGCGAGCGGTAGCGAGCCAGCATATAATTATACAGTATATATTTGTTTTGACAGCAAGCTAAGTTTGTACATTTTTAGATAGAAAAATTTCTCCGGCGAAGCCGGATTTCTCCATACAATGCTGGCTCGCTATCGCTCGCCAGGAAGAAATCGACACCTGGATGAGGATAAACGTCTTAAAACAGTTGGCTGAATGGGGCCGAATGGATACAAGCCAGGGACAGAGAGCATAGGAGAGAAAGATCAAACAAGCCAGTGACCTCCCTTAAGTATATTGTAGCTACTGTACTATTAGATGATGTGTTTCAGTTTATAACGGTCCTCCAGCAATTAAGAGGCTTCAAACTGTCTCACTTAACACTTTTTACCACCGCAGATCCTTCTTAAGGGGGATGGATGGTTTTTCTGGACACTCTTCTCCCTCGTGTTTAGCCCCATTAGTTCTGAGCTTTTATGATGTTCGACCCATTAGTTTGGCGATTTTAACACCTTTCGCTCCATTTCGTTGTCAATCTTTCGTGCCATTTAAGTGTCAATTTTGTCCTGGCAAGCCATAGTGAGCCTGTAATTTTAAGAGCAATCGGCCTTCCGCCGGAACATTTTTCTGCCGAAAAATGTACAAGTTTATCTTGAAGGGGTGGCGAGGGGGTGTTTGGCTATAAGCTTGATGAAGGTCTAGCGAAGAAACTAAAAAAAAAAACATATGAATACAGTTATTTCATAGACCCAGAAACCAGCCACTAGCGAGTAGCCCCTTAAACTGCACAACATCGCTAAATAAAGCTAGACTTAAAAGATAAAGACGTCGCCGGCTCGAACTTCCTTATAGCCTGAAACTCGCCGGCTCGAACTTCCTTATAGCCTGAAACTCGCTCGTGGTCAATTGAGGTTCATTTCAAGCCATTTATCACGTGACTCTAACTCAGTGTCGGTATTGTTGAGCGCGCCTATTGTTGTGGTGTGAAGGAGGGGGATCGTCTGGCAGGCTGACAATAGACCACAACTGTTGGTAGGGGGGGAGAGTAAGAGAGAGAGAGAGAGAGAGTTACACAGAGTTACACAGATAATCAGACCACACAGACCTTGCGGTCCCAACTAGGTGGTCCGTCCTTAATACTACTAGACAGAGACATTTTATAGTGGAAGAATAGGACAGTAAAGTAGGAGAGAGAGAGAGAGAGAGAGAGCGAGCATATGCATAGACAAGTGCGAGGATTGAATTAGGATATATAAAGGATATACCAACAAATTAGATTAGTTTGGCGATTATAAGCCATTTCCTATCATTCTGGTGCCGACTTTTTTTCAGGGCGAGCGATAGCGAGCTTGTAATTTAGAAGAAACCGAAAACATAATATGTATATATATATAATTACTTTGAAGGGGGTTTCGGGAGGCATTTATTTTACCTTTCGGAACAAACAAAAAACGCAGCGCCCGAAAGTGACAAAAAACCCTCAAAACCCTCGATAATAATTACATCTATTAATTATAATCCCCAAAACGTGACAGCTGAAAGTGTTGCCAGCTTAACCCTCTCAGTACCGGTGACATCTGACAGTGTTGCCAGCTTAACCCTCTCAGTACCGGTGACATCTGACAGTGTTGCCAGCTTAACCCTCTCAGTACCGGTGACATCTGACAGTGTTGCCAGCTTAACCCTCTCAGTACCGGTGACATCTGACAGTGTTGCCAGCTTAACCCTCTCAGTACCGGTGACATCTTTTATAGGGGAGATGGGCCGTTGTTTTGGTCCCCCTTCTTCCTCATGTTTATCCCCATTGTTTTTCAGATTATATGACGTTCGGCCCATTAGTTTGTCGATTTTAAGACCTTTCGCCCATTTATTTTTTGTGTCGATATTAAGACTTTCTGTGTCATTTAGGTGTCGATTTTTTCCTGGCGAGCGTTAGCCAGCCTGTAATTTAAGAGAAACCGGCCTTCAGCCGGGAAATTTTTCTATCGAAAAATGTACACATAAATCTTGAAGGAGGGTCTTGGGCAGGTGTTCGTGAAGCTTGATGGAGGTCTAGGTAGGAAACTGATAACATAATCAAAAATGCAACAAATGAACAAATAAATACGACACATCTCCCTTTAACAGTATATTCTTGCTACGTGTAAACGATAATAAATTAAGTTACAAGAAAAATAGTTAATTGAACTAGGATGTAACTTATTTATCATACAAGTTTTTCCTAGGATTTTTAACCCTTTCATGTTTTTATGACGCAGAGGTTGCCAGGTTAGCAATAATAAATAGAGTTCTCTCACTCCTATAATTACCTCTCCAAAATTAGTTTTCTGCCTACAGCTAACTCAAAGACAACTGCAGAGGTTGAAGTAACTTAACTAAATGTTTCTAAATACCCCTGACGGTAACACAGGCTTTAAAGTATCCCTAATAGGCTCAAAATTGCGTAAAAAACGTGAGAGGGTTAATAGCGTTCAATATTAGACAGATTGTAGAAAATAGGCGTTATTGGCACTGAAGGGTTAAGCTGTTAACACTGACTAGTGCGATATTTTGGGGGGGTATTATTTTATGTCATCATTATTGATTTGTTATTTGATTTGTTAGATGTTTTCTTGTAATGCATTTCTAGTGTGTCCCCACGACTTAATTCGCAGAGCAGTGTGAGTGTATGTAATTGTCCTACTGCAACAGTGCGACCTTCTCCTATGCAATGATCGATTTTTGTATTTTTTTATTTGTTTTGCTGCGTAGGCTATGTCCATTACTACGTCGGCACAGATGACGTGGGATTTCCTAGAAGATAAACAACAACAAACAGTACGTCGGAAAATTTACAGTAATGTGTTCCCAGTTGAACTACAACAATACATCTACAATGTGATAGTGTATGGCCTGTCCCACAAAAACAACAATAACAACAACAAACAGCAACAGGAACAGAAGAAGCAGCAACAATAATAACAACAACAGAAACAGCAACAACAGGAACAGTAACAAGAACAGCAACAGCAACAACAACAACAATAACAACATTAACAACAACAGCAACAGCAGTAGCAACAACAACAACAGGAACAGGAACAGCAACAACAACAACAACATGAACACAGCAACATGAGCATCAACCAGCATAATGGGATTGGGTAAAGGGTGGATCTAAATTGCCGGTCTGGTTAGTGATACAAGTAGCATCCAGAAGTGCACTAGACCTGTGACAGGAAAGCGGAGGAGGGAGAGAGAGAGAGAGAGAGAGAGAGAGAGAGAGAGAGAGCTACATAGAGCTACATAGATACACAGACCACACAGACCTCAAGGTCCTTACTAGGCAGTCTGGCCTTACAAACTATAATATGCATATATACACATACACACATACACATACATACATATACATATATATATATATATACACATACATATACACATACATACATACACACATATATATACAGTATATACATACTGTACATGCAACACATACATATACATTTTTTTTTTTTTTTTTTTTTTTTTTTTTTTTTTTTTTTAGAGAGAGAGAGAGAGAGAGAGAGAGAGAGAGAGAGAGAGAGAGAGCTGATGTCGTAGGGTTGTCTCTTTTATCGTTCAGTAATCATTTCGCCAATTATATAATTGTGTTGATTGTTAGTTTCGAGCGCATTATGTTAGGGTAAGTTACTTTTGTAAGTATAGTCATCTTGGTTTAATTGAGCTAAGTATTGGTGAATCGGCTCTGAATGTGGGTGAAATAACTGTTGACGATATCGCGTGTGGGGGGGGGGGTGAATTGTTCGTAACAGTGGACGTAATGCCTTATTAATGAAACGCATAATGAAATATTTGTGAGAGAAAAGGGTCGTATACCGTGTGAGTGTGTCTGTCCACAGGAAGAGTGATAGGTGTGTGTGTGTGTGTGTGTGTGTGTGTGTGTGTGTGTGTGTGTATGTGTACGTGTGTGTGTGTGTGTGTGTGTGTGTGTGTGTGTGTGTGTGTGTGTGTGTGTGTGTGTGTGTGTGTGGTGTGTGGTGTGTGTGTGTGTGTGTGTGTGGTGTGTGTGTGTGTGTGTGTGTGTGTGTGTGTGTGTGTGTGTGTGTGTATGTGTTGGGCAGAAGGTGAAGTGTGGACAGATGGCTGAGGGAAGGCGTGGGACCGTCGTGTGAAGATGAACGGCAGCGCGGGGAGGCTAAAGTGTGGACCAGATGCAGGCAGGGATAATCTTGTGGGTCCTGGGGATCACACGGTTTCCAAAATCAGTGCCATATTTGAGCTCTGTGAAACTACGGTGTTGGGGTTTGATCAGGGCAGCCAAATACACCGCCATTTGAAATCCGAATTTAGCCCTTATGTCAAACTTATTAGAAACCTCAATTCACCTGGGGATAAGCGGGTCTCATTATTTAGTTGAGGAAATGTATATGCCCCACGTATCCTACTACGTGTCCTGAAAGACGACTAAAAGGGGGAGCAGCGTAAGTATGGATCTACGATTATCCTATACAGCACAGTCTCGCTGTAGCACTGTTGTGGCTAGTGTGGTTATAGATACTGCAGGGGGATTTGTTAAGTATTGTTGAGGCATGGTTAGCACTATACCAACATCAGCCACAGTGATGACATAATGGCAGTGTTGTGGCAGGACTAATTTTGTATTTCAATCCAACTGATGAAAACTGGTACAGTGTAAATAACAGAAAATGTAATAACGTGCTAGTACATGGAACAGGGTCACATGAGTTATTAAGTCATTTAATTAAGCAAGAGCGAACGTGGGATGTTATTGTTTCTGTACCATGGGTGTGCTTGCGTATCTAGCACAAAGTACAAAGGAGTACAAAGGAGTACAAAGGAAATCAAGCAACAACAGATCTAGTGACCCTTCTAGGTTGCTTGTCCTCCAAAACACTGAGGATCAAGTGTCCAAACAGTGGTTTAAAGTGGGTAAGGGAACATTGGAAAGGGAATTACTGCCCTGGAACTAATGTCCGTGGCAGGATTAGGAAGTTAGTAGGGGACAGATGGGTTAGTAACTGAGGGGGGGATAAAATAAAGTTATTCATTTACAAACGCAGTCAGTCGCGGGTTTGATGCGAGATATTTGTCTACGCGGAGTTTAAATGAATCAACGGTGATGCAGTCTATAACGTTTCGGGGAAGCCCATTCCACAAGTTGACAACTCGATTGAAGAAGAAATTCTTAGATTCGTGTGAGTTAAAAGATTTACCAATAATTTTGCAACCGTTTCCCCGCGTGTAATTAGATTGGTCGATAGTGAAGTACTTACTACAGTTCATATTGTCGATGCCTTTGATGATTTTGAACACTTGAATTAAGTCACCTCTTAATCAGCGCTGGGTTAAAGGAAATAGATTTAATTTCTAAGACGCTCTTCGTATGGTTTGTTCTTTAGGCTAGGTATCATTTTGGTAACTCTACGTTGAACTCGTTCTAGCTTGTTTATATCTTTTTGGTAATAAGGGCACCAGGATTGAACGCAGTATTCCAGAAGAGGGCGGACTAAGGAATTGTAAAGGGTTAGGATAACTTCTTTGGATTTATGCTCAAATGACCTGCCTATAAAGCCAATTATTTTGTTTGCCTTCTTTACAACTTCTGAACATTGTTGACTCGGTTTTAGGTTACTCGATATTGTTACTCCCAGATCGGTTTCTCTGTTTACATTCTTAAGCTGAGTGCCATTCATCAAATAGTTTGCTTTCTCATTTAGGTATCCGGTATGTAGTACTTTACATTTATCCGCATTGAAACTCATTTGCCAAATTTGGGCCCAACATGACAATTTATCTAGATTGTGTTGCATATCGTCAACTTGTTCTTTTGAGAGTACGCTATTTGTAATTTTTGTATCGTCAGCAAATTTTGAGATTGTACAGGTGAGACCCTCATCTATGTCGTTGATGTAAATTAGAAAGATAATTGGTCCTAGTACCGATCCCTGGGGTACCCTGCTACTTACATTGGTCCATTTAGATGCCTTACCGTTTATGACTACTCTTTGCTTTCTGTCGCTGAGCCAATTTTCTATCCATTTCAACACACCTTCTTGTATTCCATGCGCTTTTAGTTATAGCAGTAAACGTTTGTGGGGAACTTTGTCAAAGGCCTTTTGAAAATCAAGGTATATAATATCTACAGCTTTACTCTCATCGTAGAGGTTGAGGATATCGTGGAAGAAGTCTAAGAGGTTTGTTAAACAGGAACGTTTTTTACGAAAGCCGTGTTGAGTATCTTTAAGTATGTTATTTTCCTCTAAGTGATTTACGAGTCTGTCTCGTATGACCGTTTCTAGCATTTTATATACAACTGAGGTTAAGCTAATTGGACGATAGTTACTGGGTAGGGATTTGCTGCCTTTTTTGAATATCGGTGTTACGTTGGCTAGATTCCACTGATCAGGCATAGTTCCAGACTGCAAGGATTTATTTAATAGTAATGTCAGTGGTTTGGAGAGCTCATCCTTAGCTTCCTTTAGAACTCTAGGCGAGATTGTATCAGGTCCTGGCGTTTTATTTACCTTGAGTTTATCTAAACAATTCAATACTTCTCTCTCTGTAACGGTGATATTGCTTAAAACATCTGAATTATCAATCTGAATCGGCGATGGTGTGGGGATATTACTGAGGTCTTCTGTTGTAAAAACTTATGCAAAAAAGGTATTGAGGGCATTACTCATTTGTACTTCGTCTTTGGTGTATTCTCCATTTTCATCGACTAACGGTCCAACAGTTGAAGTAACTACTTTTTTCTTTCTGATATAACTATAGAATTCTTTCGGGTTTGTTTTACTTTGATTCGCAATATGTAACTCTAAGGTCTTTTTACTTTGCTTAATTAACTTTTTGGCTTTGCGTCGTAGCTCTACAAATTTCACCCGTTCTTCGTCATTTTGTGAGGAATTTAATCTATCATTAAAGGAGACAATACACTGAACACGCGCGCGCGCACACACACACACACACATACACACACAGACACACAAGGGAAAGGGGTGGAGGGGGAGGTGCACCAGAAAACCCAAGAAGTGGAAAAACAGTGTGGGAGGGTCGGTTATAGTGTGGTGGTCCCCTTCCCGTCTCCCTGGTGTGGTCAGCTGGGGTCCATCTGGGTGAGAGACAGAGGGGGGCGGGCTGTCCATCAAAAGGCTCCCGAGAGAGGTAAACGCCGAATCACACACACTTATATTGTCGGACATTTTCGATCAGTATCTTTATCGAGGCATTTACGGTCATATATCAGGAATCTTTTGTTGTCAGTAGCTAGAATGGAAGTATATACAGTATATACTGTATACTATTATAGCCTATATAGATGGAGATTTAGTTGGAATCTCATCAAAGAAAAAACACAAAACAAAATTATACCTGACTAGGAGATAACAATTGCCGAAAAATTTGCATTTCTGTGGTAACGTGTCCCTTTCACTATAAAGACGCCTTGGTCACTACTGTATATAAGTCTATAATTTGGTTTACATTGGGCGATCGGAAGGCCCTCTAGCAATCGAAAGTCGTAAAGTCTATTGTATATCTATCGATATTTTGACTCTCAGGCTGATTTATTCCTAATCTTAATAAAATTAACATGTGATTACCAGAATATGGCGAAAAACAAATATTGTAAGCTAAAAGGGTTATTCGAGAATGCAGAGTGGATGCAGGAAGCGTTCAAGACTTTTACGCTTAACCCTTTGAAGCTCTGACGCGTTTTAGCAGTTTATTTTGGCTATCATTAGACGATTTTATGCACCTTAGGAAGTATCTGTGGGTATTAAAAGGGTAAATACTATCTCAATCAACCCTTTGACTTCCATATACCGTTACTAATCTGAATAAAATCGTCTAATAGTAGCCAGAAACAGAACAGAAACGCGTATTGGAGCTTGAAAGGGTTAAACTATTCTCACCCTTCACAGTACTTGGGAATGAATGTTCTTTACACAAATAACACTTATAATAATACCCGTTTCTAAAGGTAACATAAGTTTTAAGTTATTTCGTCCATTAACGAAGCTGCGAAGGGAGAGACTTACGTAAGGGGAGATAGGTCGTTTGTCTGGCCCCTCTTCTTCCTCATGTTTAGCCCTTTAGTTTTCAGATTTCAAGATGTTTGCCCCATTTCCTTGTCAATATTAAAACTTTTCGTGATATTTAGGTGTCGATTTTTTTTTTTTTTTTTTTTGGCGATTGATAGTGAGCCTGTAATTTTGGAAGGATCGGCCTTCGGCCGGGACATTTTTCTACCGAAAAATGTATACATTAATCTAGAAGGGGGATATATATATATTTTTTTTAAAAGTTGGATAGAGGTCTCAGAAAGAAACTAGAAAACATAATTAATGAATGAACAAATCGACCAAAAAGTGAACCATCCCCCCTTAAAAATACAAGCTCAAGTATCATTGTATTGTGGAAGGGTTAAAATGGGATCTGGGTGAAGGGGGAGAGAGTTCAAGTGTCCCACGGGTTGGGAGGAGGGAATCCTTTCGCAGGCAGTTTGGGAAAGTGGGCATGAGATCGATATTTTGTATTAGAGGTCCGGATAAGCTGTTTTAATCCCCCCCCCCCCCCTCAATGGCTCTGAGTGGTGTTATTAGTGTGAGCAAATCTGTCTGAAATTATTATTTTTTCATACAGCTAGCATATATATATATTTAGGTATGTAATTTCCCATTGTGTGTATAATAATATATATATATATATATATATATTAGATTATATATATATATATATATATATGCCATTACATATTAATGAAAAAACAACTTCGCTCAATAATTAGCTATACTTCACCAAATTGTATTAACACTTGCCTCTTTCCCCTCTTCATGAATGTACTAATACTCATAATATATAAAGAACACCGGAGCAGTATATACTTTGTGTGCGTGTACAGACTCGGTCAATGTAGACTTGTTTATGCCAAGATGAAAATAATTGAATATATTATACAGTACATACCTTGGTTTATGCCACACGTACGGAATGGCGGAAACAGGTCAAATACGGCTTCAGAGTGTGGCCGTTCTGACGTCCTGAAAACCTAACTGACCTTTATGTCTGTGAATAAAAACCCCGTCCAAGATTCTTACCCGAAATAACAGACGACAAGGAAGGAAAACAGAAAACTACTAAATACAAAATACTGTTGACCGTTTGGGTTAATTCTTTGCCTCATTAGCCTCAGCGGGTTTAATCTTTGGGGCCAATCATACGGCTTAGTTGTTAATCTGGGTATCAGCAGTTACCCTCATTGGAGATTTATGAAACTTTATGGCCAGAGGCCTTAATCCCCGAGGAGGTGGACACGAGTGAACCGCCTACATATTCCACATGCCGAGGCAACTCTTTCGATAATCTAGTATATTCTTGTTCACTTAAATTCTCACTCGTTTACTATGTGTATCTATGTAAATAGCCTATATAGATGGATGGATAGATAGATAAGAACATAAGATAGATAGATTGATAGACAAATAGATAGAGAGAACCTATGCACACAGGTTGAAGTTGCTATACCTGTTCTGGACTCTCTCTCTCTCTCTCTCTCTCTCTCTCTCTCTCTCTCTCTCTCTCTCTCCTAACATCCTCTAATTATAAAAGTCAACACAAACAATATAACACACATATAGGTCAGTCAGTGAGCTTCAAGTCAACACAAACAATATAACACACATATAGGTCAGTCAGTGAGCTTCAAGTCAACACAAACAATATAACACACATAAGGTCAGTCAGTGAGCTTCAAGTCAACACAAACAATATAACACACATATAGGTCAGTCAGTGAGCTTCAAACAATATAACACACATATAGGTCAGTCAGTGAGCTTCAAGCAGAGGTCTCTAGCTCAAAGAAACCAAGTGTAAAATCTAGATTAATATAAATAGACTATCGCTACCTTGATTGATAGCTAGATAGAGAGATAGATTGATAGACAGACATATAGATACATTGATAGATATAAGAGAAGAGCATCAAATGGACAAGAAGTCACTGAGGTGGAAACAGTGTGACGAGAGGGAGGGGGAGAAGGCGGACTAGCGAAGGATATGGAGGAAAACGACGAGGGTGGGAACATTAAATGGAGAGGTATGTAAATGGGGTAGAAACGAAGACGGGGGGAGGAGTGGGAATGGATACGGAGGAGGAAAGGAGGGAAAAGTAGGAGGAGAGGGCACGGAAATGGAGGCAGATGGATAAAGAGGGAGGCGGAGTCGAAGTAATGTCCCCTGAGGAAAGGTCCCTGGGGCAGAGAGAGAGAGAGAGAGAGAGAGAGAGAGAGAGATTCAGATTCAGATTATTTTATTTCCATTATATATACAATGGCTGTTCATACAATACAATCATCTTAAACAAATTACATAATACATAATGCATCATAATCTTACATAAACAGTGTCGGTAATAATGTACAGAGAAATAGCTCCTACCTATTTTGTATGTGCACTACACAATATGTTTTCCACTTAGACTATCTCCCCGGAATGAACCGCAGGATATTTGAATTACTAACCATTCCCTGTAACTCCTAGATTTAACATATATAAAGTAGATTGAAAATAGATTAAAAATATATAGAACGTGATCAATTCTCACTCTATAATATGATCTTCTAAAATGTGCCTCTTTAGTCTGTCCTTGCATACTGGCAGGCTATTTGAGTCTTTGGCTAGGTTGGGCAGGGCGTTCCATACCGTAGGCCCCAATACTTGCAGAGAACGTGCCCCATAGTCGGTTCTAGCTCTAGGAACATGCAGATCATTCTGCTGTCTTGTGGTACTATTAGAAATATAATTTATGGTAGAGAATTGCGAGAACCAGTTAGGGTATATATTATTGTGTACCTTAAAAACAGTTACTGCTACATCAAAGGTAAGCTTTTGGATATTGTCATCCATTCTAATTGACAATAATAGGGGTAACGTGATCATACTTTTTTGCTCCTACAATTACTTTAGATGCCAAATTTTGCAATTTCTGGACATTATGGAGAAGTGTGTGATTAGTTTTTCCGTATATCTCCAAGCAGTAGCACAAGACAGAGAGAACTAATGACTGGACCACAATTTTCCTAGTTTGCATGTCAAAATTGTCCTTAATTCTATTGATATAAAACAGTATTCCATTGACCTTCTTAGTCATTTCGTTGATATGTTTTTCGAAAGTCATAGTACTATCGATATGAACACCAAGATTTGTTACATGTTTACATGGAATAATGTTAGAATTATATTTTTTTTTACAAATTTATCTAGAAGGGGGAATCTTGGGGATGTTTCTTTAATCATGATGGAGGTCTAGGGAGGAAACTAAAACACAATATATATAAATAATTAAACCGACCAATAATTAACACCTTCTGTACCAGTGACGTAATTTATATTTTGTTTTTAGCTCTATTTAGACGATGTTGTGCAGCTTAAGACAAATCTGTGGTAGTAAAAAGGATTCATTGAGATAGTTCAAACCTGTTCATTGCTGGAGGCCCTTCTTAAACTGAATACAACAGTCTAATAATTGCCAGAATATGATAACAAGTACGTCTCTTGCATTAAAGGGGTGAAGGGGGTAGGGTTCGATTTTTGGTGTATATATTTATGTCTATAAATTTGTTTTAGTTTCATCGCTAGATCTCCATCAAACTTAAAAAAAAAAAAAAAAAAAATTAGAGATCCCCCTTCAAGATAAATGTGTACCGGTACACTTTTCGGTAGAAAATTTTCCCGGCCGAAGGCCGGTTACTCTTATAATGACAGGCTCGCTATCGCTCGCCAGGAAAACATCGACACCTAAATTACAAGAAAGGTCTTAAAGTTGACAACGAAATGGGGCGAAAGTTGTTAACATTGCCAAACTAATAGGCCGAACGTCTTAAGATCTGAAAACTAATGGGGCTGGACACGAGGGAGAAAGGGATCCATAACAACGACCCATCTCCCCTTAAGGCACGAAGAAGATGGCGTCCAATGACAAAGATGGCCGCTCCTCCTCTGTATTCTAGGTTACTCTGGGCTTAAGGGCAGATCCAATGACAAAGATGGCCGCTCCTCTGTATTCTAGGTTACTCTGGGCTTAAGGGCAGATCCAATGACAAAGATGGCCGCTCCTCTGTATTCTAGGTTACTCTGGGCTTAAGGGCAGATCCAATGACAAAGATGGCCGCTCCTCCTCTGTATTCTAGGTTACTCTGGGCTTAAGGGCAGATCCAATGACAAAGATGGCCGCTCCTCTGTATTCTAGGTTACTCTGGGCTTAAGGGCAGATCCAATGACAAAGATGGCCGCTCCTCTGTATTCTAGGTTACTCTGGGCTTAAGGGCAGATCCAATGACAAAGATGGCCAAGCCCAAGAAAAACGAGTGCTTCTAAAGATTGACATGCGGAACGCATTCAACAGCATTCGCAGGGATGTCTTCCTCCATGCAGCTCAAGAACACATCCCCACTCTGTACCCCTACTTTGGCAGGCTTATTCCAAACCTTCAATCCTGATTTTTGGCGAGACGGTAATCCCATCAGAGACCGGGTTACAGCAGGGAGATCCAGGTGGTCCTGCTCTTTTCTCAATAGGGGTGGATGCAGCAGCTAACAAAGTAAGGTCAGAGCTGAATGTATGGTACCTGGACGATGCAACCTTGGGTAGGTCAGTAGAGAACGTTCTAACCGACCTAAATAACATCATAACTGACCTCGGCCAGGCCGGGCTAGTGATAAATGACACCAAATGTGAACTTGTTCTCCTCAACCACACACGTGAACAAGGAGAAGAGACTCAGGCCCTGTTCCGAAACATATTGCCAGATGTAAAGATCCTTCAGGAGCACCAGCAAACCCTATTAGGTTCCCCACTAACTCTGGCAGCAATCCCACCAGCACTTCAAGTTAAAAAGGAGGAGCTTCAACGTCTCGTGAGTCGCCTGATACACATCGATGCCCACTCAGCTCTGGCCCTGCTCAAGAACTGTTTCTTCCATCCCAAAACTCCAATACCTCCTGCGCACATCGATGACTTACACGAACAATGGCAGCCTCCAAGAATTAGACAGCATAATCCGAGAAGCAGTGACCAGCATCACCAACGTGGAATTAAAGAACGGGCCTGGACACAAGCCACCCTTCCTGTCCGCCTCGGGGGCTTGGGCATACGGAGAGCCTCGGATATTGCCTCCCCAGCCTTTATCTCTTCCCTCATCGCGACCAACGACCTCGTATTGTCCATCCTTTATTCTAAACCCGGAATGACACTTAATGGGGACGTAACAGCAGCGATTAACACCTGGAAGGGAAGTACAGGAGTAGAGGAGGAGCCTCAGGGTACCTCCAGGAGCAAACAGAAAGCGTGGGATACCATCTCGGCGAAGAAAACTCAAGAAAATCTCCTAACCAATGCAGACCAGGTTGCAAAAGCACGCCTCCAGGCAGCCGCCCGTTCGGAGAGTGGCTTGTGGTTACACGCCATCCCCATCCCACCTCTTGGAACTCACTTGGGTGCTGAAGCGCTCCGGGTCGCCATCGCGCTCAGAGTGGGTGCGGCAGTTTGTCACCCACACACTTGCAAGTGTGATGGGAGGATGGATGCTCAAGGTCACCATGCCTTGTCATGTAATTACACGCAGGCCGCCTGCCAAGACACTCTGCACTAAATGATGTCATAAAACGGGCCCTGCAGAGTGCTAACTGTGCATCAATCCTCGAACCACATGGACTTCACAGAGAAGACGGCAAACGGCCAGATGGGATGACCACTTTCCCTTACAAGAATGGCCGGTGCCTCGTGTGGGATGCCACATGTGTTGACACTTTCTCCACAACCAACGCCGCCAGAAACGCCGACGAAGCAGGTGAAGCCGCCCGGATAGCAGAAAATAAAAAGCGAGAAAAATATCAAGCCATCGCCAGAATTCATCAGTTCGAGCCCCTGGCATTCGAAACTTCAGGAGTCTTCGGCCCTACCACCCTTAAGATGGTGAATGAAATAGGCCGTAAAATCAGAGAAGTTTCAGGAGAACCCCGGGAAACCCTCTGGCTCAAGCAAAGACTAGGGATGGCTATCCCCCGGGGCAATGCCACCAGCGTCATGAGCTCAGTTCGACAGGACTGGGTCATGCCACTGCGTGAGGCCCCGGCAGGAGTGGTGTATCCGTAGTCTTTCCACAGTAGGGTAAAACAAAACATAAACTTTATTTGTATGTAACATGTGTGATGCACATTAATAAAAGGGGATGTGTCGGATGGTTGAAAGCCACAGTTGCTCGCGCGTTTGGGGCTAGCAACACGTATTATGAAAAACATGCATCCTCCTTCATTCACTGTCCCCCCCTTCACTCACTCAACCCCACAATTTGCCGGAGGATAACAGGTTTTTCACAATACGTAGACGGAAGTCTTTTAAAAAAAAAAAAAAAAGACAAAGTTGGCCGCTCCTCTGTATTCTAGGTTACTCTGGGCTTAACAGATCAAATGACAAAGATGGCCGTTCCTCTGTATTCTAGGTTACTCTGGGCTTAAGGGCAGATCCTTCACTTTTGGTCAATTTTTGTATTTATTTATTGTTTTTCTAGTTTCCTCGCTAGACCTCCATCAAGCTTAAAATGAAGCCCCCTAGACCCCCTTTCAAGATCAATTTGTACATTTTTTCGGTAGAAAAATGTCCTGGCCGAAGGCCGATTCCTCATAAATTACAGGCTCGCTATCGCTCGCCAGGAAAAAATTGAGACCTAATTGACAGGAAGGGTCTTAAAATTGACAGAAATGGGGCGAAAGTTCAAAAAATTGCCAAACTAATGGGTCTAAAGATGAGGGAGAAGGTGGTCTAGAAAAGCGCCTCGTCTCCCAAGGGGAATATGTAATTTTTTCGGTCTCCCTTCTTCCTCGTCCTTAGCTCCATTAGTTTTGAGATTTTAAGACGTTCGGCTCATTAGTTTGGCGATTATAGCACCTTTCGCCCCATTTCTGTGTCAATATTAAGACTTAACACCCAGTCATTTAAGTGTCGATTTGTTCCTGGTGAACGATAGCGAGTCTGTAATTTAAGAGGCGCCGGCCTTCGGTCTAGAAATTTTTCTATCGAAAAATGTACAAATTTATCTTTTAGGAGGGTTTTGGGGTCGTTTTTATTTAAGCTTGATGGAGGTGTAGGGAGAAAACAAAGCAATATTATAAAATTATATATAAATGAGTAAATTTATACGCCCATACACCCGTAACGTATTCAGTACCAGTGACATTCCTTTCAATATAGTCTGACAACTATGCGACGATTTGATTCAGCTTAAGAAGGACGTCTACCCGTGACATGGCTACAGACTATCTCAGTTAATCCTTTCAGGTACTATATATCTTTCCTAAGCTATATGATAATACTTTATAATAATCCTTTCAGCTACCATGCATCCTTCCTAAGCTTCATAAAATCGTCTAAATGTAGCTGAAGGGTTAACAGCCTACACCCTATGTCCATAATACACATTCGACGTACTGATACCAGATTATGCAGTTTGGTCTTTAGCTTTCAGGTCTACAGTATATTCACGAAACAAAATATCACCTGTGTATTTGATAATAAATTTGGCAATGCTATGGCAGTGCTCTCGAACCCTATTGGTTTGTGTGTGTGTATGTGCGTGAGTGTGTGTGTGTGCGTGTGTGTGTGTGTGTTTGTAGATACGTAATTAGGTAGGCAGGAAAGAAGGCCAGATGGATAGTTTTCTTTTTCTTTATGTGGATGAGGGAGACAAAAGTCAATACTACCTGTGACGAGTGCCTCCCCCGGAGTTGACAGAGTGACAGGGCCATAATCAAGGTATGTTCGAGCCATTTTTTGTTTTATTCTATGTGAGTCAGCGAGAAAAAATGCAGAACTGCCGGTAGCGAGTGCCTCCCCCAGAGTTAGAAGAGTGCAAGGGCCAAAATCAAGGGACGTTCGAGCCAAACTGCATGGAGACACGGTGTTTGAAGCAATATAAGTCATAGGAAGAGGGAAAGACTGATTCTGGGAGAGAGTTCCAAAGCTCAGCTGTTGAATAGAAGAAAGACAGAGTAATGTTTCACTCTTGGGTAGGATAGTTGCACAGAGTAGGGGTGAGATTGTGTTGCAAGACGGGTGCTACGTGCTCTACGAAGAGGGGGTAGTATTTTTTTTTTTTTTTTTTTTTTTTTCTATATGATTGAGGGAGGCAAAAGGCATAACTGCCTATAGCGAGTGCCTCCCCCACAGAGAGAGCTCTGAGGAACACTGATTATTGTAATACCGATAGAATAGTGAGAGAAATGCAACATTGCGGCAAAGAGAGAGACTGCAGATAATTGGTGAGTGGACGTGAGTTAATGAAACGGAAGGCTTTCTTTTCTACTTTGACTAGAAGTGCTGTGTGAGAGGATCCTCCCCACAGGTGTGAACAATACTCAATACATGGACGCACTATGCCCCTATACAGAGCCAGAAACTGCGCAGGGGTAAAGAACCCCTGGAGGCGGTTGAGCACACCCAGGTTCTAGGAAGCTGTTTTAGCTAGAGTGGTAATATGATCCTTCCAAGGGAGATCAGAAGAAAAAGAGACACCAAGAATATTAAAAGAAGGTGAAGGGTTAATTTGTATGTTGTAGAAGAGTAAGTCATATTTTTCTGGAAGGGGCGACGAGTACACAGATGGAGAAATTGAGTATTGGAAGTATTGAAAGTAACAAGGTTTTCTCTGCCCCAATTAGAGATAGTAGAGAGATCAGCAGATAGGTGTTTTATTGCCTCCTTACGTGAGTTTTGGAGTTCCTGCTGTGAATAATGTTGTGGAAGGCTACTGAAATAGTGTAATGTAGAGTCGTCAGCATATGAGTGAATGGGGCTGGAGGTGCAGTTGAGAATGCCGTTAATTAATAATATAGAGAGAATCGGAGATAGGACAAAACCCTTAGGAACACCGAAGTTGATACTTGATAGGTTTGGGAAGTGCCTGGATTATAGATTATAGACGTGTGCTGTACAATGTGTGTGTGTTACTCAGTTACTTGTTCGTCAAGGGGAATCCACGCAATGCGAGCTAAGCTCATTATTATCGCGCCTCCTTAACTGGGAATGTATTGCGTGAAATGCATGTTAAGTGTTTTATGTACTGTTGGAATGGCTGTGGATGTGTGTGTAGTCTGTATTTTAGCCAATTGGCGACATCGGAAACGAAGGCTTAGGGTGGATCTGTATGGTACCATTCTCACTGTGTGTGTGTGTGTGTGTGTGTGTGCGTGTGTGTGCGTGTGTGTGTGTGTGTAGGTAGATAGATAGGTAAGTAAGCAGGTAGGCAAGCAGGTTAACAGCATAGGTAGGTAGGAAAGGAGGCCTGCAGGAAAGGCAGGCCGGACTATGGACCCGTTCTATACAGCCAGCACCACTAATGAATCCTCCAGCTTCGATTATCCTCCGTAATGACCTGGAAAATGAGGTGGAGAGAGAGAGAGAGAGAGAGAGAGAGAGAGAGAGAGAGAGAGAGAGAGAGAGAGAGAGAGAGAGCAAGTGAGGATCAGACTCGAGTTCTCTAGAGTATGAGCCAATAACCAATGTGCCATTTGATTAGCCAAAGGTAGTTAGGCTAACCCTTTTGATTATAACACGGCGCATTCTCCCATTCAATTGTCGCTATTATTAGCAATTGTATTCAGGTTAGGAAGATGTTGTGGGCGTTAAGAGGTTTTTATAAACAGTTATACTGTTAATAGCTCGCTGGTTCATTTAAATCCTTCCTGAGCTGAGCAATTATTGCACAAATACATTTACCAAATGCGATCTCGTACTAGCAATGCTTTCAATACTCAATTTCTCCAAATATCTACCAGTCACAATCTTCCACATGGCCATCCCATTCTTCCACATTATACACAAATCAAACCTTCATATTCTCCCATTATTTTTGGTGTTTCTATTTCTTCTGACCTTTTTTGAAAGGATCATATTACCACACTTGCTAAAACAGCCTCCCAGAAGTTAGATGTGCTTAACCGTTACCATGGGTTCTACACTCTTACATAGGTTCTTGCTCTGTACAGGGGCACAGTGTGCCCATGTATCGAGTATTCTTTGCATGTGTGGGGACGTTCCATTCATTCCGCACTTCTCAAGAGGGTAGAGTCAATAGTATTTTGTCTCATCAATTTACCTCCTCTAATGTTCCCGTCACATCTTCCCGATGTTGATGCTGACTTATGATACTCACACCGAAATTCCGCACACTAAGCACTAGGCTATCAAGAAAGTTAAAGGTTTATGCCAATTAAGGCAATCGTGCATGTCCTGCGCCACATCGGCACTGTGGTCTGCGACATCCATGGTAACCCGTGGTAAGCTGGTATGAGTTAGGAAGGCGCCTAACAAATGCAAACATGCTTGAAATTTTCGGCGACCGAAAATTTGTCGTGGAAATCTGCCGGACATGTCTATCCCATACTTGCAGCAGCTGCAAGCATAACGCACCTAGCCACAGGTGTTATGCAGGCATATGCCATCCTTAATTGGTGCTGCACCGAGTACTTGCAGTGTACCTGCGACACACATGCGCATGCCGGCGGTAAAGGCCGTTGCATTTAGCAGGAAATGCGGCAGTTGCCGCCGATGATTCCTCAGCATCCGTCTCTGGTTGTACATGCGATGTACTGTGGACACGCCAGTGGTTCCGCCGGCAACAATTGCAGGTGACCACAGATCACTTGCCAGGTGCGGTGTTGGCATCCGTCGAAGGACACGGCGGAGCAGCCTGCGGGTTTACCTATGGCACCCTTAGGTACACCGCTGTATATTGTGTACCCTTGAGGACCACATGTTTTCATAGTTGCTGCGCACCTCTGCATGCCGCTGTCACCCGCAGGTTGACCACAGGTATATTTGCTGGTAGACCTGCGGCACCTGTAACTCCCACGCCAGTATTAATTAATCAAGATAATCCGGCCTGGGGTGGTCCGGTTTGACCACATCGACCTGCGTACCCGTGCCCTTTTTGTACTGCTGACACAGATTGGGAAGATGTGACGGGGGTTCTACAAATTGCCTACAAAACCTCTCTACATGCTGCCATGTTGCATCTATCTCATTCTTCTACCGCTATTACAATTATTGATGTTCTTCAAAAGCTTCCTAAGTGTATACCTCCTCCCTTATGGAGAGTAAGGGGCACACATTCCCACCCTCATTCTGTCCAACTCTCTAACCCAAGAGTGAACCAATTTTCCAAGTCTTTCTTTTGATCAACAAGTAAGCTCTGAGACTCGCTCCCTCAATTTGTCTGTCCCTCATCCTATGACTATGAATTAAACTGCTTCAAGCTTCGTGAGTCCAGACATTTTGACTCTAATGTACGTTAAATTTTGCTCTGTCACTCTTTCAACTTTGGGTTGGATACTTGTTACAGGTAGCATTGTCTCTTGGCTCCATCACACACACAGACATATATACTAAAAGGGTTGAATACAAAACACTATTAATGCTACCTGATAAATGTCGAATAATTGTTAATAAAAGCAAGATTAAGCCAGTTTATTAAGATCTTTGAGAATAAAATAGTCGAACATCAATTTATTTGACATAACTATGAAGACACATGCATTACCATAACGCACATACATGATCGTTAATATTAGGCTTCTGGTAATCTGAAAATGAACCCTACCAATATTCATCATTAGTGATTACTAAATTTGTTCAAGTATCTATAGAAGTACAACATGATTGATAAGTATGGACTAATATTTGTTCAAGTATCTATAGAAGTACAACATGATTGATAAGTATGGACTAATATTTGTTCAAGTATCTATAGAAGTACAACATGATTGATAAGTATGGACTAATATTCACAATGTTGCAAGATATCGTCAGTTTTCAAATCTTAAATTATCAGATTTCTGAAATATATATATATATATATATATATATATATATTATATATATATATATATATATATATATATATATTATATACTATAACAAATATGCACCGACGTAATTATAAAAGACAGAAAGATATAAATGATCTTAACTGAACATGGAATAAAGTTATGTTCAAAATAGTACATATATATTGAAACATTTATAACACCACGTTATTGTGCAACAAACTTGTTACATTTCGAAATAGAAACTTTGCAATGCAGAGAAGTAATCTGGGGAGTGGGTTTGAATGGAAACAAAGCCTGTGCATGTTAAAAGCAGAGGAGGCTGATGATAAAAGAAAGAGGGGAGGAGGGAACGGCTGATGCGTATGTTATATATGTATGTATAAGAGAGAGAGAGAGAGAGAGAGAGAGAGAGAGAGAGAGAGCAGTCTTAAGAAATAACGATGTAAAGCAAAGCGAAAATATTATTGAAAATACAAATACAGTATTACTGACTTTGTGAGTGTGTGTGTCTGTGTGTGTGTGTTGGGGGGGGGGGGGGGGGGGTGGCGGGCTAGGGGCTGTGCATAGGATCTAGTACTCTAATAATAGTTTCGTACGAGCTTTAACTTGACCTAATAACCTTTACTAACCGTACCACAGTGTGAAAGCAGACAAATAATGCATTATGTTAAAACATACTTCAGAATTACAGCAAATCAATCACAATTCCGCACACAATATCGATGCTGACTGTCTGCAACACGGGTGCATATACTCATTGCAAAATCAGCAAATATACCAGTTTCATGAGATAATATTGCAAGTAATCTCATACACAGGATTCCATGTGAGCTTTGAAAATCACTACAGTTGCAGAACTAGATACGTTTGTTAATGGCGAGGTAAATTTTGTTTTTGCTTGATCGGATTTGAAAAAAGTTACAGCATCTAAACAGTGCATCAAATGCTACACCCGTATTTTTTCGCTTTTTAGTTTACTCCCTAGACTTTCATCAAGCTTAAATAAATACCCCCCCTCCCACCCCCCCAGACCCCCTTTCGAAATACATTTGTACATATTTCGGTAGACTGTTACGAATTTAATCTTTGCTAAATATTGGACATTACTGTTCACCATTAGCAAGAGATGGTAATATGGGTTCGAGTCCTCGGAGTGCCGCATGTATTTGTTGATTTCATTAATTGAGTTTAGATGTGAAATTGGTTGGTGTAAAAAACATAATAATATATATTTTTAAAATTTTAGTTCCCTATCAAACATTTTTAATACACCCTCAAGACTCCCCTTCGAGATAAATTTGTACGTTTTTTGGTAGAAGAATGTCCAAGCCGAAATCCGATTCCTCTAATGGGGCGAATGTCTTAAACTAATGGGGCTAAACATGAAGAAGAAATGGGTTCAGAGAAAATAAAAATCTCCCTTTAACATTAGCTGGATAATTTAGTTTAGTACCTTTATTTCTTGTGCTTCTGTATCTAATAGTAGACTATTTTGTAAAACTCACACAGGGTATCTATACCCTGTTCATTCTAGGTAGGCGAGAAATTCAGACTTCAAACTCTTATCACTTGAAAGCACGACTAGAGTAACTGAACTAATATTTCTACCATTTAGGAAGGGCCAACCAAGGAATATGTGCGGACATTTACAGCACATAATTATGGTCTAGCCCATTTTGAGTAATATACGTTGAGGGTTGCGACTTCGGGCCTATTTCAAATGAAGGAATTATACTAGTAAACAATTTGTATATAACTCTTAACCCCTTCGGCACGTTGACGTCTTTTTTACCTTTCTTTTGGAATACATTATAAAAGTGTATGCATTTTTAGAAGAACCTAAGTAATTCAGAGGATATATTGATATCCTATATACCCCTTTGAGTCCTAGAAGTAGAACATAAGCTAAAGAAAATCATCTAACGGTAGTCAGAAGTGGGAAATTACGTCCTCGTGCTGAAAGGGGTTAAAGGGTCTCTAGTTGTCCAATGCCATGCCTCTTCCATTACTGATATTGATACTGCCACATGATGTTACCCTACTTGATAGGGAACTATTAAAGACTATCTCAAATAAGGGTAGGGGTGGGGTTCATGGATCCCCTTCTCCCTCATATTTAGCCCTGCTCCATTAGATTGGCGATTTTAAGACCTTTCCCCCATTTAAACCCTTTCGTTCCATTTATGTGTCGATTGTTGTTCCTGGCGAGCGAAAGTGAGCCTGCAAGCTAGGAAGAATGGCCTTCGGCCGAGACATATTTCCACCGAAAAATTAACAAATTGATCTCGAAGGGGGATCTTGAGGGTATTTTTGAAAGCTCGATGGATGTCTAGGGAGCAAACTAAAAACCTCCCGTTAATCCTCATGTGAGACAGCTAATTGGTTTAAGGGGGTTCACCGTTTTTTTTTTTTATCTTTCTCTCCTCTTCTCTCTTTCCCTGGCTTGTATCCATTCGGACACATTTAGCCAACTGTTTTAAGACGTTTATCCCCATCCAGGTGTCGATTTCTTCTTGGCGAGTGATAGCGAGCCAGCATTGTATGGAGAAATCCGGCTTCGCCGGATAAATGTTTCTATCGAAAATTGTACAAATATATCTTGCTGTCAAACAAAAATATATATATGCTGGCTCGCTACCACTCGCCAGGAAAATATTGACACCTGGATGGGGGTAAACGTCTTCAAACAGTAGGCTGAATGGGGCCGAATGAATACAAGCCAAAGAGAGAGTGAGAGAAAGAGAGAAAACAAAGCGAAGTGGGCTCCCTTAATTAAGTTCTCACCTGCATCAAACTACAACTATTCTGCTCTACGCTTCCAAATGCTCAAATATCATACAACAAATCCTGGTGTAATCTGTTAAATTGACAATCAGAATTTTGAACTGGATCATGGGGATTAAATTCTGGATATCTAGTCGTTGGGTGTAAAGTGATAGCAATCTCAACAAGTGAACAATATACAGGAAACAATTAATACTGTTTAGATACCGACATACACTCTATACAAAATATGTCTTTATACCTTTATAAACACATATTTTTTTATAGAGTTTATATGGGTATTTAAACAGTATTAAGGGGGCAGGGCCGATTTTCTGCCCCCCCTTCTCCCTCATGTTTAGCCCCATTACTTTTCAGATTGTTTGTTGTTTGGCCAATTAGTTTGGCGATTTTAAGACCTTTCGCCCCATATCTTTGTTAATATTACGACTTTTCGTGTGATTTAGGTGTCGATTTTTTCCTGGCGAGCGATAGCGAGCTTGTAATATAAGAAAAACCGGCCTTTGGCCGAGACATTTTCTATCGAAAAATGTACAAAATTATCTTGGTGGGTGTTTTCTTAAGTTTGATGAAGGTCTAGGGAGAAAAATAATAACAAAATAAAAAAAGTACATAAATGAGCAAATAAAAACGAGCCATCTCCCTTAAGGGGGGTGACCTGCTTTTTGTTATTTCTGTCCTTTTCTCTCTTTCACTGGTTTGTATCCATTCGGCCCCATTCAGCCAACTATTTTAAGACGTTTATCCCCATCTAGGTGTCGATTTATTCCTGGCGAGCGATAGCGAGCCAGCATTATATGAAGAAATCCGGCTTCGCCGGAGAAATTTTTCTATCGAAAAATTTACAAATTTAGCCTACTGTCTAACAAAAATAAAAAATATGCTGGCTCGCTACCGCTCACCAGTAAGAAATTGACACCTGGATGGGGATAAACGTCTTAAAACAGTAGGCTGAATGGGACCAAATGGATACAAGCCAGAGAAAGATAGAAAAGGACAGAATAAAAACGAGCCATCTCCCCTTAAGCAGGCAGTTTAGAGCGTATATAATAATTAACCCATCAAAGATTAACCCTTTGGTGATCGTGACGCAGTTTGACAGTTTATTCTGGCTCTCATAAGGCGATGTTATACAGTTTAGGAAGGATCTGTGGGAGTTACAAGGGTAACAAGTGTCTCAATTAACCCTCCGACTTCTATTATACCCTCCATAATCTGCATAAAATCGTCTAATAGTAGCCAGAAAACCCCCCACAAATGCGTATTGTATCTTCTAAGAGTTAATAAACTCAACTGCTATTAACCCTTTCACGCATTTATGACGCAGAGGTTGCCAGATTAGCAATAAGAAATATAGTTATCTTACTCTTATAATTACCTCTCCAAAATTAGTTTTCTGCCCACAGCTAACTCAAAGACAACTGCAGAGGTTGAAGTAACTAAACTAAAGGTTTCTAAATACCCCTGATGGTAACAAAGGCTTTAAAGTATCCCCAATAGGCTCAACATCGCGTCATATGCGTGAAAGGGTTAAGATAGAAAGGTATATCATAAGAGCCACGACGGTCGAGTGAAGAGCACGCTTGCGTGTGACCTGGTTTCGATACCAGCCAATGCGTATATGTAGTGTTTGTAGTAGTACGTCCTAGCATGTTTCACATGGTCGCACCAAGTCGGAGGACACCTCGACGACGTATAAACTAATAACACACATAACAGAGCCACTCCAACAGCTTCCTCTCTCTGCAACTCCCCTTCTCACCCCTCTACACTATTCAGAAAATAGGAAAAGTAGAAAGTAGCTACGAGGTGCCGTTGTAAAGGCTAATCCCTCAATACCTTCACCTTCATATAATAACATTTGAAATTGCTTATGTACATTATACGTACGTAGATACACTACTTGCATACACACATGAATAAAACCATGCCTTATAAACACACTAAACACACACATACACACTTACATACAGACATACACCAAACCATATGCCATATGGGGAGGTGTGGTGGAGTGGTCATGCCACTGGATTAGTAATCCAATGGACCCGGGTTCAAATCCCGATATGTCAATGGGAAGATATTATTGGGATTGAATTTGTGCTGTACCTAGTATCAGTGCATTACCACAAAACCCACCGAAATTCCAACAAAAATACCCTCATTGTTCCCTGATTAAAATAACACTGTATGAATATTCCCATATTCAAAATATGTTACAGGGGGACAATGCCTAGTGAGTTCACTGCTCAATAGGTGGCGTTCTGAGAGTGAGGGTCTGAGTCTGGAGGGTGAGACGGTGAAGCGCTTGAGCGAAGCAACCAGCCGCTCCAGAGATGGAGCTGCTTCGAGCCATGATGGATGCTTCGCATGTCTCACTCCCCAGACTGGAACAAGACCTCACGGGCTTCACCGTGTTGAGTGGTGGAATGTACAGGCTCTCAGCCTATGCCCGAGAGGGAGTAGTTGGAATATAGAAAAAAAAAAAAAAAAAAAAATATATAAACACACACACACACATACATACACATACACTAATAGCATACAGACCTATATCAAACCATGCCTTATAAACACACACAACACACACATACATACACATACACTACTTGCATACATACATAAATCAAACCATGCCTTATAAACACACATAACACACACATACATACACATACACTACTATCATACAGACATACATCAGACCATGCCTTATAAACAGACACAACACACATAAACAGACATATACACTACTAGCATACAGACATACATCAGACCATGCCTTATAAACACACACAACATACACATACACATACACTACTAGCATACAGACATAAGACCATGCCTTATAAACACACACAACATACACATACACATACACTACTAGCATACAGACATCAGACCATGCCTTATAATCACACACAACACACACATACACATACACTACTAGCATACAGACATCAGACCATGCCTTATAAACACACACAACATACACAATACACACATCAGACCATGCCTTATAAACACACACAACATACATGAACAGACACGTACACTACTAGCATACAGACATACATCAGACCATGCCTTATAAACACACACAACATACATGAACAGACACGTACACTACTTGCATACAGACATACATCAGACCATGCCTTATAAACACACACAGCATACATGAACAGACACGTACACTACTAGCATACAGACATACATCAGACCATGCCTTATAAACATACACAACATACATAAACAGACATTATACACTACTAGCATACAGACATACATCAGACCATGCCTTATAAACACACACAACATACATGAACAGACATTATACACTACTAGCATACAGACATACATCAGACCATGCCTTATAAACACACACAACATACATGAACAGACATATACACTACTAGCATACAGACATACATCAGACCATGCCTTATAAACATACACAACATACATAAACAGACATTATACACTACTAGCATACAGACATACATCAGACCATGCCTTATAAACATACACAACATACATAAACAGACATTATACACTACTAGCATACAGACATACATCAGACCATGCCTTATAAACACACACAACATACATGAACAGACATTATACACTACTAGCATACAGACATACATCAGACCATGCCTTATAAACACACACAACATACATGAACAGACATTATACACTACTAGCATACAGACATACATCAGACCATGCCTTATAAACACACACAACATATGAACACATTATACACTACTAGCATACAGACATACATCAGACCATGCCTTATAAACACACACAACATACATGAACAGACATATACACTACTAGCATACAGACATACATCAGACCATGCCTTATAAACATACACAACATACATAAACAGACATTATACACTACTAGCATACAGACATACATCAGACCATGCCTTATAAACACACACAACATACATGAACAGACATTATACACTACTAGCATACAGACATACATCAGACCATGCCTAATAAACACACACAACATACATGAACAGACATATACACTACTAGCATACAGACATACATCAGACCATGCCTTATAAACACACACAACACACATAAACAGACATATACACTACTAGTATACAGACATACATCAGACCATGCCTTATAAACAGACACAACACACATAAACAGACACATACACTACTAGCATACAGACATACATCAGACCATGCCTTATAAACACACACAACACACAGCATACACATACAAACACTAATGCACGGTCAGCTATGCACACGTAACTGTATTTAATAATGGTACCTCTAATGTTTAACCCGGCAGCTGCCGGGAGACTCTTAAGAGGTTCTACTGGGCGACTGCGGGGAGACTCTTAACTCCTTCAGTCATATTATGTTCCAGTAAGTCCACGGAGGCGGGAGCCCGGTATCATTGCCACTGCACCACACAACTGTCAAAACCACACTGCTGACCGTTAGAATTGTCGGAGAACCCTGGGGTTGCCACCAACCGACAGATTTTCATCTAACTTACCGGACTTACTGAGCTCTATATAACGTTAGAGCGTCATATAACTTATTAGAGAGCTATGAAGATACGTCCATATGACGCTCTAGCGTCTTATGAGTTTTTTGGCATAAGTTCCATATGACGCTCTAGCGTCATATGAGTCGGAGGGAGTTAAGATTCTAGGCCTAATTTTTTTTAAACACCCCAGTAGCACTTGAAACTTTTTTTTTTTTTTTTTTTGGCCCTCGGCCATGCCAAATATCACTCCTCCACATCCCCTCCTTTCCCCTCCCCCCCCCCTTCAATTATCACCTATTCTCCCTGTTATTCCCTTATTCTTTAGTATATTTTCGTGCTAACATTAGTGAGTCACTTTCAGGGCGTGATCATCTGTGTGTCTATGCATGAGAAAGAGAGAGAGATAGAGATAGTGGGCTCAGTCTTTCTCCAGGCCTAGTGAGAGGAGGATGTGACGCCGGCTGGCTCTAACTTGATGAATGAAACTCTCGCTTTTAATTTGCGATTTTGACCATCCAATCACTTTTCCCACTTGTTTTATTGTTGTAAAATGTTACTATCTTCATATTAAACGTCAAATAGGCGCAAATGGATAAGTATTAATAATATTTAAGGTAAACTAACGATCTTAGTGAGGGAAAGAGTGTGAATACCTACGCACAGCGGCATGGTGTATACCACAGGGGCTGCGCAATGGCATCTGCCGAGTTAAGGGTATTATTGAATTAGGTAATTTATTTATTATTTTAGTTTCCTCCCTAGACCTCCATCAAGCTTTACAAAAAAAAAACAAGATCCACATTCGAGATCAATGTGTGCAATTTTCGGTAGAAAAATGCCCTGCCGAAGGCCGGTTCCTCCTAAGTTGCAGGCTCGCTGTCGCTGGCCAGGAAAAAATATGGCACCTAAACGGCACGACAGATCTAAATATTGAAAAAAAAAAAAAAAAAAAAGTGAAAGGTCTACCATCGTCAAACTAAAGGGGCGGACGTCCTAAAATCTCAAAATTGATTGGGATAAAACATGAGGGAGAATTAAGGCGGTTCCAGAAAAGACAATAACCAAATCGTGGTAATCAGATGAGTGCCCTGTATACGGATCATGAACAATAGAGCAGGAAATGCGAGCACATAATAACACGCTTAAGGGGACAGTGATTATTTGTTAGGTCTATCAACATATATATTCATATATTTTTTAGTTTCGTCACTACTGTAGGCCTTCTTCACATATTAAAAAAAAAAAAAAAAAATCATTAGATCCTCCTTCGAGATTAATTTATACAGTTTTCGGTAGAAAAATGTCACGGCCCAAGGCCGGTTCCTCCACAATTACAGGCTCGATATCGCTCGGCAAGAAAAAAATCGAACCCTAAAGGGCACGGAAGGTCTTAATATTGACAAAGAAATGGGGAGAAAGGTCTTAAAATCTACAAACTAATGGGGCAAACTTCTTAAAATCTCAAAATTAATGGGGCTAAACATGAGCAAGAAGGTGGGCCAGGAAAACAACCCTATCTCCCCTTAACACAGAAAACAACACCAACATACAAAAAAGCTAATCGCACCAGTAATCCTAAACTGAGTAGAAGTCGTTATGAGAGGCTAAAGTGAAGACAAATTAAGAGCAAATGTTAAGAGCAAACCTGGTGGTCCCTCGGATATCCACCCCCGGCAGGGTTGGGTTATTGACACAGGGCCCTCCCGGTCGTCATCATGCGACTGTGTCAAGAGCATTGCAACGTCCCAAAGCTGCTTGTCAGTACAGCTATTTCTTTAGTAATATAAGGGGACTTCACTCTAACATCAATTCTGTACACCAATTTCTTCAAGCAGAATCCCCTACTCTCCTTTTTTTGACAGAAACTCAAGTAACATCCACATCTGACACATCTAGATTTAATTTTCCAGGTTATCAACTGCTCCAAAATTTCAGACCTAAAGGTGGTGTATGTTGCTTCGCAAAATCTGAAATTGCCCTGGAGGAGGTTACTAGTTTCAATTGTCCCTATTTTGATTATTCTATATACAAATTAATTTCGGCTGGTAAATTTAAATACATATGTTGCATCTACCGTTCCCCAAATACTCCTCCAGAGCAAAGTCTTTTTGATTCTCTGTCCTCACAACTCAGTGTCCTCAACTTAAATGCTTCTTCTGAAATCACTGTGTTGGGTGATTTTAATGTCCATAATGTTGAATGGCTCACTCATTCAGCCAGGACTGATGATGCTGGTCTTGAATGTGAGCTATTTGCAGACTCATTTAATCTCATTCAACTAGTCAACCAACCCACCCGTGTACCAGATAATCCTAATCATAATTCCCACCTACTGGACTTATTTTTAACAACCAATTCAGAAAATTATGATGTTACAGTGAGGTCCCCACTTGGATCTTCTGATCACTGTCTGATACAGGCCACCTGTCTATCACCTACCACACCTTCCCACTCTGAACCTGTTTTGGTGACTAAATGGCATTACGATAGGGCAGACTGGGAGGGTCTTCAAGGTTTCTTTATTGATATTCCCTGGACCTCTTTCTTTTCTAATGATGCACACTCCACCTTGAGCCACATACATGATTTTGTAAAGATTGGAATGGAAACTTTTATTCCTCATCAAAAGTACAGTAAAAGATCTAAGTCACCTAAATGGTTTGACCATAATTGTGCTAGAGTAACTGAACAAAAAGCAATAGCCTACAATGCATACACAAGATCAAAAACACATGAAGCCTTTAATTACTTTAGAAACATCAGAAATCATGCCAAAACTGTATTAAACCTAACTAAATCAAACTTTCTCCATAAGCAGGCAAATAAACTTCTAAATAATCCAAATGATAACAAAATATTTTGGTCTACTCTTAACTCATTCAAATCCAACTTCACTACTGCTTCATCCATTCCACCATTAAAATCTCCGACTGGCAATCTTGTAAGTGACCCACGAGGTAAAGCTAACCTTCTTGCAGATATTTTCTCCACCAACTCAACCTTAGATGAAATAAATCAAGATGTCCCTGTACTTAATTTTAATTCACCTGAAATTCCCTCACTTAAGATCCACACCAGACATGTCAAAACTATTTTGCAGAATCTCTCAGTAGATAAGGCTCCTGGTCCAGATGAAATTCCTCCAATAGTACTTAAGAATTGCTCCTTGGTGCTCGCTCCTGTATTGGCAAAAAATTTCCGTCTGTGTACTCATACCTCATGCTTCCCAGTACCCTGGAAAGAAGCAAACATCCATCCAGTTCCTAAAAAAGGTGCCTCTTCAGATCCATCAAACTACAGACCAATAGCTATAACTTCCACTCTTGGCAAAGTTTTTGAAATTATATTAAATAATCACATAATTAAGCATCTTGAGAATAATAAATTAATCAGTGATAGGCAATATGGTTTTAGACGATGTCGATCAACTGCAGACATTCTTTGCCTTCTTACGCATCAAATCAACCAAGCTACAGACCAACATGGTGAAACACATACAATAGCACTGGATATATCAAAGGCATTTGATAGAGTCTGGCATCAATCCTTATTGTCGAAGATGTCACACTACGGCCTTGCATCATTAGTTCCACTAATTTCTTCTTATCTTCATAACAGAAAAATATGTGTAATGGTAGATGGCCTTTATTCTCAATTTCACTCAATAAATGCTGGTGTTCCCCAGGGATCAGTTTTGGCCCCAACTCTGTTCCTCATTCATATCAATGATCTCATATCTACCACTCATAATCCAATACATTCCTACGCAGATGACTCAACACTTCACAGTTCCTTCACATTTACCAATTCTTTCACCCAACCCGATCTTATAAAATCAAAAATAAACACTGCAATTTCTCTGAACCAGGACCTTTCTAGAATTAATGAATGGGGACAAGAGAATCTAGTTTCCTTTAATGCACAGAAAACCAAGTACATTAAATTTTCTAACCGACAGAATCTCAGTGACTCCCATATATTTTTTAATGATGTAAATATTCCCACTTCCCCTAGTATTGACATTCTCGGTGTAACATTAACTACTAACTTGAGCTGGACACATTATGTTAGAAGCATTGCTAAGAATGCCTCTAAAAAACTGGGACTCCTGTACAGAGTTCGAGAATTCTTCACTGACGAGCAGTTGGCCGTAATATAAAAGTCATGTGCGCTCTCAGATGGATTACTGTTCACCTCTGTGGGGTGGAAGTGGAGTGGTTGCATTGAGGCAGTTGGACAAAATTCAAAATAAAGCTATTAGATTAATCAATAACCCTGCAATCACACAGGACCTTCCTACATTAGCCATACGAAGAAACGTTGCATCCCTTGCATTATTCTACAGATATTTTCACAGCAATTGTTCCGAGGAACTTGCTTCAATTGTGCCGCCTCTCCACATCTTTCCCCGTAGAACTAGGGCAGCTGAGAGCGCCCATGAATTTACACTTTCTCCTCCACAATGCAGAACTTCTGCTTATCAGAATTCATTTATCCCCAGAGCTACTACTCTTTGGAATTCACTTCCCTCGAATTGCTTTCCACAAACTTACAATCAACAAATGTTTAAATCCAGTTGTTACAAACATTTTATGAATGGAGGATGCCTTTAGGCACATGGACCTTTTTGTTTTATCTGTGTTTTTCCTTCCTCCGTTCATTGACTCTTAAAAAAAAAAAAAAAAAAAATGTAGAAAGGATGAAGACGGAAGATTAACCCCTTTTGTACCGGCGACGTCTTTTTACATTTTACTCTGGCTACTATTAGACATAAGAACATAAGAACATAAGAAAATGGGAGTCTGCAGAAAGCCGATTGGCCTAAGCAAGGCAGATCCCTGTCCCACACAACCCCAATTACAAAGCCCAATTATAGGCTCAACACTCTAATACCCTGAGGATCATCTTACCAAAACGGTTAGAGATTGACGCAGGATTACGGGGGTCTGCAGAGCGCTAATTGGCCCAACCCTGCTGATCCCCCTTCACACCCAACCCCTCTCGTCCATATGCTTATCCAAGTTTATCTTAAAGCTCCCTATCGTTTTTAATCCCACTATAGTACTTGGTAGTCCATTCCACCCATCTACAACTCTGTTACCAAACCAATATTTGCCTATATCTTTTCTGAAACGAAATTTATTTAATTTGAAACCATTGGTACGAGTTCTTTCGCTATCACTGAGCTTTAGTACATTTGTCATGTCCCCTTTGTTAATCCCACTAACCCACTTGAACACCTCCATCATATCCCCTCTAACTCTGTGTGTCTCTAACGAATGTAAGCCAAATTTCTTCAACCTTTCTTTATACGGAAGATTTCTAATATTATGGATTATTTTTGTCATTCTACGTTGTACTCTCTCCAATGAATCTATGTCCATTCTGTAATAAGGACACCAAAATTGAACAGCATAATCCATATGGGGTCTCACTAATGACAAGTAAAGTTTTAAGATAACATCAGCAGTTCTGTTACTCACACTCCTAGAGATGAACACTAGAATCCTGTTTGCCTTGTTACGAACGCTTATACACTGTTGTCTAGGCTTCAAATCATTGCTAACAAACACACCTAGATCTTTCTCACAATTCGAGTTTTCTGATTCCATATTAGCTAGTTTATATTTAACATTTGTATGCATCTTCCCTATCTTTAATACCTTGCATTTGTCAATGTTAAACTTCATCTGCCAATTTACTGACCATTCGTGTAAGGTATCTAGATCCCTTTGGAGGCACTCTATATCTCTATCTGAATCAATTGTTCTCCCCATTTTGGTATCGTCTACAAATTTACTTATCCTACTAGTTATACCTAAATCAGGGTCATTTTTGTATATAACAAACAACAGAGGACCTAATGCAGATCCCTGGGGGACACCACTTTTGACTGCTCCCCATTCTGACTTCGTACCATTTATGCTGACTCTCTGCTTCCTACCAATTAGCCATGACCTAATCCATCCCAACAACGCCCCACCTATTCCATGCGCCTCAACCTTTCTCATCAATCTCTCATGGGGGACTCTGTCGAAAGCTTTACTGAAGTCTAAATATATTATATCATATGACTTGTCATTATCTACTGCTTCATATACCTCTGAGAAAAAACTAAGCAAATTAGTAAGGCAAGAACGTCCCTGAGTGAATCCATGCTGAGAAGAATTTATTAAATTAAATGTATCTAAGTGGTTTCTAATTTTACTAGCAATAATTGACTCTAGTAGCTTTCCTATGATTGATGTAAGACTAATGGGACGGTAATTGGATGCTATTGATTGATTTTATTCAGTTTAAAAAGGGCCTCCAGCAACTAACAGACTTAGAACTATCTCACCTATAATTTTTACTAACACAAAACCGTCTTAAAACTTCAACAAAATCGTCTAAATATAGCCAAAATAAACTTGTCAGTACAGAAAGGGTTAACTACAAGGTGATCGGCTGTCTGTATTTTTATTTTGATAGAAGGAAGGCTGTGGGTGGATGGATGGATGGAGGGGTAGAGTCAGGAAATTGATGTGAAGTATTTTGGAGGATATGAAACATGAAAACTGAAGTGCATAAGGAGGGTAGGTTGAAGGGGATTTGGGCATTGGTTTTATAGAGGAAGAAAAAGCTAAGCAATAAGCAAACGTAAAGTAAGAGAAACAAAGAACTTGGGCTCAACCAAGTCGCTTCATTGTTTATGAAAGTTAGTTAAAATAAAACTTCAGAAGCTATCAACCCTTCTAGATAATTAAGCAAGCACACTGTAAGTAAAGCATAGCGAGAAGGACTGGACTCCCTTTTCAAAAGCTCCAGTCCCTTTACGTTAAAAAAAAAAAAAGGAAGCCTACTTCCTTATATTAGTATACTGCATTCTTACAAGTTAAACATACACTAGCAACATATAAACTGTTTGCATATACATACATATCATAGCATAGCATACGAACCCCTAGCATCACACAGAACACCAACCAACACACACGGAAGCAGGATGATCCATGCACGCCTGAAAGCAGCCTCAGCCCAAGCCATCCATCAGCACCCGCGGGGCAACACATCCCACACCACCATCACTCAGCCAGGCACTCAAATCCCACACCCAGGCCACACACTTGATTTAATGCAATCCAGTTCTGATCATTCGAACACTTTAGGACATATAGCAAATCATGGCCCTCTCTGTAGCATAATTAATGCAACCAAATTATGGTGAGAGTAAGAGGCACTCGAGGGAACCTGTTTGAATAAAAACATAGGGAATATACAAAGTTACAATAAACAAATGCGGGGAAGAGTAAGGTTATGGTCTTTGAAAGAGGTGCAGTCACAGAGTGTGAGGTGAGGTTGACTGGTCAGGCTATGGAGAATATTAGCTCATTTAAGTATTTAGGCAGTGTGTTGAGTACAGATGGGAGTATGGATGAAGAAGTGCAGGAGAGGGTGCATCAGGGGAAGAGAGTTGTAGGAACGCTGAAAGCAGTAACAAGAAATAAGGTGGTAAGCATGGAAGTACAGAAGTTCTTGCATGATTGTGTGGTAATCCCGACATTGATGTATGGGACTGAAGTATGGTTGTGCAGAGACACAAAGCAAGAGCGAGAGGGGTGGAAATGAGTTACTTGAGAAGTGCGCGCAGAGCTACATGAAGGGATAGACAGACGAATGAAGAAGTACGAGAGCGGTGTGGTGTGGATGTATATGTGCTGGAAAGTGTGAAAAGAAACACCTTGAGATGGTTTGGCCATGTGGAACATATGGGAAGCTAGATAATGACTAAGAGTATAAGAGAGTGAAGTGGAAGGACAAAGAGTTAGAGGTAAACCGAGAAAGAGGTGGAAGGATGAAGTTAAGAAGTATATGCGTGAAAGCGGTTCTGGATGGGGACAGAGGTGCATCGGGGCGATTCGTTCGTGGCCACCCCTTCGGGGATCACGGTGTCCGGCAATATATAGAGAGATAGACAGTAAACAATGGTCAGCAAAACTACAATACTGTATATGGATAGTGATTGAGAATAGAATTTAGTTTTTACAATGTGTTATCCTTAAAAGGCAAGTGTGACATTAGTTAATTTAAATCTCAATGGAGGCGAGGTAGCTGGAATAATAATCAAGAGTGTGTCCAGCGGGTATTGTGTGAGGCAATTAATTCTCCCTACTATAATGTAATGACACAAGTGGCTGCTACAGCAGATTGGCGCTGTTTTTCCACTCACTGTACATTTAAATGTCAATACTAAGGTTTTACCCACAACTGAGTAGCTTTCCAAACAGGAAGAATATGCTGTATATTGACATTTCTATGCTTACCATGCCTTCCAGGCATTGAATGCAGTTCCATAATAAAAATGTAAGTCATTGATAACCATGACAAATGCAGATTAATATTTTTTAATTGTCGGGAGGATGAGGGTGGCTGATTTACGATAATTCAGCCTCCACATCTGCTGTATGTGGACATTTATTGGACTACCAAACAATATGGGTATTGGATATAGCTACATAGTATTATATGGGTATTGGATATAGCTACATAGTATAATATGGGTATTGGATATAGCTACATAGTATTATATGGGTATTGGATATAGCTACATAGTATTATATGGGTATTGGATATAGCTACATAGTATAATATGGGTATTGGATATAGCTACATAGTATAATATGGGTATTGGATATAGCTACATAGTATAATATGGGTATTGGATATAGCTACATAGTATAATATGGGTATTGGGTATAGCTACATGGTATAATATGGGTATTGGATATAGCTACATAGTATAATATGGGTATTGGATATAGCTACATAGTATTATATGGGTATTGGATATAGCTACATAGTATAATATGGGTATTGGATATAGCTACATAGTAAAATATGGGTATTGGATATAGCTACATAGTATAATATGGGTATTGGGTATAGCTACATAGTATTATATGGGTATTGGATATAGCTACATAGTATAATATGGGTATTGGATATAGCTACATGGTATAATATGGGTATTGGATATAGCTACATAGTATAATATGGGTATTGGATATAGCTACATAGTATAATATGGGTATTGGATATAGCTACATGGTAAAATATGGGTATTGGATATAGCTACATGGTATAATATGGGTATTGGGTATAGCTACATAGTATAATATGGGTATTGGATATAGCTACATGGTATAATATGGGTATTGGGTATAGCTACATATTATAATATGGGTATTGGATATAGCTACATGGTATAATATGGGTATTGGGTATAGCTACATAGTATAATATGGGTATTGGATATAGCTACATGGTATAATATGGGTATTGGATATAGCTACATAGTATAATATGGGTATTGGATATAGCTACATGGTATAATATGGGTATTGGGTATAGCTACATATTATAATATGGGTATTGGATATAGCTACATGGTATAATATGGGTATGGGGTATAGCTACATATTATAATATGGGTATTGGATATAGCTACATGGTATAATATGGGTATTGGATATAGCTACATATTAAAATATGGGTATTGGATATAGCTACATGGTATAATATGGGTATTGGGTATAGCTACATATTATAATATGGGTATTGGATATAGCTACATGGTATAATATGGGTATGGGGTATAGCTACATATTATAATATGGGTATTGGATATAGCTACATAGTATAATATGGGTATTGGATATAGCTACATAGTATGATATGGGTATTGGATATAGCTACATAGTATAATATGGGTATTGGATATAGCTACATAGTATTATATGGGTATTGGATATAGCTACATAGTATAATATGGGTATTGGATATAGCTACATAGTATAATATGGGTATTGGATATAGCTACATAGTATTATATGGGTATTGGATATAGCTACATAGTATAATATGGGTATTGGATATAGCTACATAGTATAATATGGGTATTGGATATAGCTACATAGTATAATATGGGTATTGGATATAGCTACATAGTATTATATGGGTATAGCTACATAGTATTATATGGGTATTGGATATAGCTACATAGTATAATATGGGTATTGGATATAGCTACATAGTATTATATGGGTATTGGATATAGCTACATAGTATAATACGGGTATTGGATACAGCTACATAGTATAATATGGGTATTGGATATAGCTACATGGTATAATATGGGTATTGGATATAGCTACATAGTATAATATGGGTATTGGATATAGCTACATAGTATAATATGGGTATTGGATATAGCTACATGGTATAATATGGGTATTGGATATAGCTACATAGTATAATATGGGTATTGGATATAGCTACATAGTATAATATGGGTATTGGATATAGCTACATAGTATAATATGCACAATGTATTATTATGGAGAACACTAATACATTTTAGAGATGTAACTAGTGTGAAAATGGCTACCTGATGAACGGCAAGATCCCTGCTGTCTCCTGGTCGCTTACACCTACTTTACAACTCGATAACATGGGATCTCGTTGTATCCTCGTTAGCTACAATTAAGCTCAACTTAATCTTTTACTACAAGAACGTAGTCATTTAGGTGAATGATGGCAAATATTTGAGATAGGGTTTGTATTTTCAATTAATATATATTTTTTAGAGCCTATTAATGGACTCTGAAAGACAGACAAATATTACTAATGCGTCTGTCCAGTGGTGGTCTTAATGGGCGTCGTGTGTAGGGCGATTGTCTCGTCTGGATTGATAAGTATCTGTTGCTTCTTCTCTGGGCTGCTTCACTGACTGGCAGTGGTGGGGGTTCGATTTACTCCGACTAGAATTTGGCAGAGCTGCTCTTGCCATTTGCTGATTTTCTCACGCTTGACCCAAAATGAGGGTACCACGTAACCAAAGGGGTTAACTGCACCCACACCGGTGGCCGACAATCTCAGGCCTACATCAATTAGCGAAATGAGTTGTCAATTAAGAAAACTTGGTATAATTGTTCATGATGCAGAGACATTGCATTTCCATGTTTTCTATTTAATATCGATAAATCAACTGGTAGATCCAATTTACTGTCAGCTAAAACATATACTGTATATATATATATATATATATATATAACTCTGGTGAATCCAAGTACCTTCAACTATATATGTCTCGGTTCAAAACATTTCGTCTATAAAAACATTTCTTTGTATACTAATTGTCACTCCAAAAAATGTCCATCAATGCCTGGCCGTGACTGTACATTCGTAAAGAGTAATACAGTAATACACCTAGTTTAATATTTTGGGATTTATCTTTCTCTGGACCTTCTTCTCCCTCATTTTTATCCCCATTACTTTTGATTTTTAAAGACGTTCACCCCATTAGCTTGGCGATTTTAAGAACTTTCGCCTCATTTCTTTGTCAATTATTAAGACATTTCGTATAATTTAGGTATCGATTTCTTCCTGGCGACCGATAGCGAGTCTGTAAATTAGGAGGAATCGGCCTTCGGACGGGACATTTCACTACCGAAAAATGTACAAACTTATGTCAAAACGGGATCTTGGGAATGTTTTCTTAAGCTGGATGGATTTATTTAGTTAAAATAGGCTATCAACCCTATTGGATTATTTAGCCAGCACACTGTAAGTCAATAATAACGTCAGGACTGGAGCCTCTCTGCGAAAACCCCAGTCCCTTGCTGGATGGAGGTCTAGGGAGGAACTATATATATATATATATATATAATTATCTATATATATATATATATATATATATATATATATATATATATATATATATATATATATATATATAATATATATATACCGGTATGTATATATATATATATACAGTATTTTTATACAGTATGCACAAACAAAAACAAAACGACCGAAAATAATTAAAATAAAAACAAAACTTTTCCCTTAGACAGTGAACATTGATTGAAAGAAAATACTGACCTGCGTATATTATCTGGTGGGAATACTGAACTAAAATCACCAGTATGTCAAAATAGTTCAATAAAATATATACCAAATCTTGCTGGGGGAGATTGTACAGTTGGCTAAAATTCCAGCTAGCCCAGGGCTTCTTTGCTTTTATGCTATTTGAGCTATTTAACCCATTCAGTACCGATGCCGTCCGCTTAACATTATTCTAGATGTTTTTAGACGAGTTTATTCAGTTTTAAATGGGCCTCCAGCAATTAACATTCTTGGAACTATCTCACTTAGCCCTTCTTACTACCACAGGTCCTTCTTAAACTGCACACAATTGTCTAAATATAACTAGTATATAATGACAAAGACGTAGCCGGTACTGTAGGTGTTAACCCCTTCTATACCGATGACGTCCTTCTCGTTAAATTCTGGGAACTATTTGATGATTTTATTCAGCATAGGAAGGACCTCTAGCAATTACAAGGCTACAAGCTATCTCATTTAATCCTTTTAGCTACCACAGATCTTCCCTACGTTTAATAAAATCGTCTAATAGTTGCCAAAATATGATGAAAATACGTCATCGGTAATGAAGGGGTTAATACTATAAGAATGAGAAAGGACCGCAATGAACAAAGTAGAGGCTAGGTTTAGTCTGTATATTTTGTTTGCCATTACTCTTCTTGATTATTCTATAGTAGACAAAAATATAATTAGTATTGGACCAGTTGGAAATCTTGCCGGGTGTACTGACAGGAATATCTGCACATTTTTGGAGGCTCAATTTAATTTCATTGGAGGTGTTTGGTGGTGTGGTGAAATTAATAAAAAATAGATTATCAGTAGGTTCAGGGATATTTCGTAGCGAGGCCGTTCTATATGTTCTGTGCCCCATGAATATTCTTTCCTCTCACTTAAACATTAGGCTACCATGGTGCGGTGGGAATATGAACATGATTAGATTAATGTCCAATATTCGAGAATGGATAATAAGTTGTAGGCGTGTGCATAAACCTTTAACCGTCTTGGTGGTGTAATGGTTAAGGTGTCTACAAATCTGTGTGTGATAACCCGGGTTCGAATCCTGGTGGATCACATATATGCTTTCATTAATTTCATTGGAGGTGTTTGGTGTTGTAGTGATATTAATAAAAAATAGATTATGAAATACTGGTTAACTATTTTGATACACTGATTACGCCGCCAAGGTCACATTACCGAGATTACTTAGTTAGCGATCACCTTCAGGGTTTTTGGCATTAACCCCTTGTGTACCGACGGTGTCCTTTTAATTATATTCTAGAGATATTCAGAAGATTAAGTGCAGTTTAAGAAGGATTTGTGGCAGTAAAAAGCATAAAGTGAGATAGTTCGAAACCTGTTAGTTGCTGGAGGCTCTTTTTAAACTGAATAAAATCGTCTAAAAGTAGTCAGAATAAAGATAAAAGGACGGTGACGGTACAGAAGGGGTTAAGAAGGCTTCATGTATTCCTGACAACAACTGTACAGTCGAGGTTGATAAGTGTTGTCAGATATTTCACAAAGTTTCGGATACTGACTAATACTCTAAGGGATAAACACTTTTCCCAGTAACTATAAAGATACCAATAACACTTTTTGAGCGAAAACCACTGAAATCTATGACAACACTGTCTTAATACCCCCGATTGTACTGTACGTTCAGGGATATAAATTGTGGCCTGAAATTTGTGTAGCTATCTCAAATGGAATGGAATCTACCCATGAACCCCATAAGGATTATGACGCATTTTGTTTACAGATTATTCTGGCTAGCAGACGATTTTATTCAGTTTAGGAAGGCTATATGGAAGTCATAAAGTAAATTGAGATAGTCTTTGACCTTTAAACTCCCTCAGACCCTTCCTAACCTTTAGCAAAAGGTCTAATAATAGCCAGAGTATAGTGTCAAAACGCCTCACTATCCTCACGGAGTTAAAACTTTACCGAGTATATGAATTTCGTGGATTAGTTTAATCAGTTTAAGGATTTAGATAGTGCCTTGACGTATGTCCGATAGTGTACAGTCGAGGTCAGGAATTACTCAACAATTTATGGAGGCCAAATTTTGATACACTGGCGAATTATTTTGATATAACATAAGAACATAACGTGAGAAAATGGGAGCCTGCAGAAAGCCGATCGGCCCACACAAGGCAGATCCCTGTCACACCCAACCCCAATGAGGGAAAACCGTACTAAAAATCCATATGGCGCTGGGGGTCTTATTCAAATGACAATCGTGGTGATACACCATTGAGGTGTTTTGATGGTTTTCGTGATTTAAGTGGTTTAATACAGTTCTCAACTATCTATGACACATAGTTGTGTAGTATATTTTTACTAGATTCATAATATGATGGTTATATACTCGTTAATGCAGTGAATATATAATAATTAACATAATTCTATACATAAATATCAGCTTATTGAACAAGAAATTTAGTTTCATCTAATGTGGTGTGATAGGCTGGGCGAAATTGTAATACTCATTGAAGTATTGTATTTACTTCCTTTTTAGTTACTAACAAATACGTGTTTCAGTAGAAATTGGCTGAACATACGGTATTATATTCTGTAGCTGTAGAATTTGGCAGGTTGAATGTCTGCGCCTGCGCACTATAGTTTCTTTCCTACAAAACTAGCTATCGTGCGCTTTTAAGTTACCAATTTATAATCCACTATCAAATCGGGCAGCTAAATATGTTACCGGCTATATTTCTTATTATACCAGTGACAGGAAATCAATCAATGTTAATCAGAATGTCATAGAACACAGAGGCAGCAAATTACATACGTGGAGATGCAGGAAATTCTAAAAAGATGATGACAATTTTTTTTACAACACTGCCTTTTTCCACGGGCGACTGTTTAGGTCGTCAGCTGACCGCGGCGGGATATACGTACTGTACAGTGTTGCCAAGGTTTTCTTTTGTTCGCACCATTGGGCTAGTTAAGATTCGTTCAGAAGCGTAGATTTGCGAGTTTCCATTTCAAACGATATTATATTCTTGATTTACAGTGTGATGGGGTGGATAGCCTCTGAAGTATTATCCTAACTAACTAACATTGAGGAAAACGGAATTGGGCTGGTTCTATATACTATTAAAGTTGTAGAGGTGTCGAAATGTAGCCTATAGCTAGGCTACATTTCATACAAACGTTCATCATGGCTTTCTGTTGGTTGTACTATACATGTATGGTAGCCTATGTGGTGGTGACTGTACTATACATGTATGGTAGCCTATGGGGTGGTGACTGTACTATACATGTATGGTAGCCTATGTGGTGGTGACTGTACTATACATGTATGGTAGCCTATGTGGTGGTGACTGTACTATACATGTATGGTAGCCTATGTGGTGGTGACTGAATAGCCTAATTAAGTGATTGTTTGTGAGGGGGGATTGGGACATTGATGCAGATTTGATGAGTGCATGATTGTGATAATAATGTATGTGGTATGTCATTAATATTTAAATGATGTGACACGTAGGCCACTACTCATACAGTAGGCTATATGGGACTAGGCCTAGTTATATTTGGGGAACTCATAGTATCATGCATGCATGGCTGTTAAAGATAAACATATCAGAAAATGTGTGTGATAGGATTAAAATAGCTGAAATTGTCTGTTGTGCGGTATTAAGTGATTGGGCTACTTTTGGGCGAGTTTGGAGATGTGATGTGCGCTGGCAACCTTGGAATACACACACACACACACACACACGCACGCACGACACAATCTATAACTGAAAAATTTACCTTTATTAAGACTATAATCCACATTATATTAAGATTTCCATCTGTGAGAAACAAATATCTACCACCATTACTGCTAATGTGCACATAGATGCACAACTAATGTCAAATTTAACAAAGTAAGTTAAGTGGGGAAGAGATGTTTACTGTCCGAGAAGTTTCGTATAATGACTATTATGGGTAGCGAACACTGGCATCAATTTATTACGCGCTTGCCAGATCTGAAACTAGTTTATAATTGTATAATCTAATATCGAGTAAAGTGGCTAATGACGATTATTTTATAAGTTCATCTCGAGTTTTTATACATATAATTTTAATTTTAGGACATGGATACCTATCTATTAAAATATTAACAGGACTATTTTATCGAATGACTGCCATGTGTTTTTGTGGGCCTAATCAAATATGTTTTATTAATCATAAATAATTTGTATATTGGACAATGTACTGAATAGAATGTTAGAGTAATATGTCTGTAACATTGATGACTATAGAAATCCAGTGATATTTTGATGACTGCGATTTAAAAAATTCAATTCAATCGATGGCAACAAATTTAGGTTGGTGCAAACCAAAGGCGGGAAAAATAGCAGACGATTTTTGTATTGTCCCCCATTACAAGGCCTAATTATAGACCCAACCCACCAATACCCTGATGACTGACCTCACCAAAACGGTCAGATATCAACACAAGATTACGGGGGTCTGCTGAGCGCCGATTGGCCCACACCCGGCAGATCCCCCCTCATGCCCAACCCATCTCGTCCATATGCCTATCTAATTTTATCTTTGCCTCCCGGCCCACACTCCACCCCTACCGCGAGGATGACAGTGTAACCAATAGTTCGCTAAAAGTGAGCAAGGTAGCAAATCTGCTAAACTTCCATCTCTAGAGGAGGGTTAAAGCTCCCTATCGTTCTCGATCCTACCATATCACTCGGTAACCTATTCCACATGTCTACAACTCTGTTACCAAACCAATATTTGCCTATATCTTTTCTGAAACGACATTTATCTAATTTGAAACCATTTGTTCGAGTTCTTTCGCTATCACTGAGCTTCAGTACATTTTTCATGTCCCCTTTATTAATCCCACTAACCCACTTGAACACTTCTATCATATCCCCTCTAACTCTGCTCTAACATAAGAACATAAGAAAATGGGAGTCTGCAGAAAGCCGATTGGCCTACACAAGGCAGATCCCTGTCACACCCAACCCTAATTATAAGCCCAGCTTAAAAACACCATTAGGACTTACCTCACCGAAACGGTCAGAGGTCAGAAAAACGGGGATCTGCAGATCCCCACACCTGGGCCACACCTGACAGATCACCCTCACACCCAACCCATCTCGTCCATATGCCTATCTAATTGTATCTTAAAGCTCCCTATCGTTCTTGATCCCACTATAGCACATGGTAGCCTATTCCACCTATCTACAACTCTGTTACCAAACCAATATTTGCCTATATCTTTCTTGAAACGAAATTTATCTAATTTGAAAACATTTGTACGAGTTTTTTCGCTATCACTGAGCTTTAGTACATTTTTCATGTCCCCTTTATTAATCCCATTAACCCACTTGAATACCTCTATCATGTCCCCTCTAACTCTGCGTCTCTCTAACGAATGTAAGCCTAATTTCTTCAACCTTTCTTTATACGGAAGATTTCTAATATTATGGATAATTTTTGTCTTTCTACGTTGTACTCTCTCCAATGAATCTATGTCCATTCTGTAATAAGGACACCAAAATTGAACAGCATAATCCATATGGGGTCTCACTAATGACAAGTAAAGTTTTAAGATAACATCAGCAGTTCTGTTACTCACACTCCTAGAGCTGAACCCGAGAATCCTGTTTGCCTTGTTTCGAACGCTTATACACTGTTTTCTAGGCTTCAAATCATTGCTAACAAACACACCTAGATCTTTCTCACAATTCGAGTTTTCTAATTCCATATTAGCTAGTTTATATTTAACATTTGTATGCATCTTCCCTATCTTTAATACCTTGCATTTGTCAATGTTAAACTTCATCTGCCAATTTACTGACCATTCGTGTAAGGTGTCTAGATCCCTTTGGAGGCACTCTATACCTCTATCTGAATCAATTGTTCTCCCCATTTTGGTATCGTCTGCAAATGTACTTATCCTACTAGTTATACCTAAATCAAGGTCATTTATGTATATAACAAACAACAGAGGACCTAATACAGATCCCTGGGGGACACCACTTTTGACTGCTCCCCATTCTGACTTCGTACCATTTATGCTGACTCTCTGCTTCCTACCAATTAGCCATGACCTAATCCATCCCAACAACGCCCCACCTATTCCATGCGCCTCAACCTTTCTCATCAATCTCTCATGGGGGACTCAGTCGAAAGCTTTACTGAAATCTAAATATATTATATCATATGACTTGTCATTATCTACTGCTTCATATACCTCTGAGAAAAACTAAGCAAACTAGTAAGGCAAGAACGTCCCTGAGTGAATGCATGCTGAGAAGAATTTATTCAATTAAATGTATCTAAGTGGTTTCTAATTTTACTAGCAATAATTGACTCTACTAGCTTTCCTATGATTGATGTAAGACTAATGGGACGGTAATTGGATGCTATTGATTTGTCACCTTTTTTGAAGATCGGAACTACATTTGCAAGCTTCCAAGCTTCTGGAACTATACCTGTCTCTAATGACTTGTTAAATAGAAATGTTAATGGGTAACTTAACTCATCCCTACATTTTTTTAATACTCTACCATATACCTCATCAGGACCAGGCGATTTATGAGGTTTCAGTCTGTCAATTTCCTTAAGCACATCATTTCTACTTATAGTAACCGTACTTAACCTATTTTCTATACTATCGCTATATACCTTACGGACTTCTGGAAACTGTACCAAATTTTCATTAGTGAAAACGGAAAGAAATTGACTATTTAATGTACTGCACATTTCTAAATCATTTTCTGTCATTTCTCCTATCGAAGTTTTAAGGGGACCAATTACATCTCTAACCTTGGATTTATATAGTTGGTAAAAAGCTTTAGGATTATTTTTTGAGTCATTGGCAACCTTAATCATAATTTATTTTGTCTTTCCTAATATCCTTTTTTTACCTGTCTTGATAGATTATGATAGTAAGCAAGTAGGTGAATTTCGCCTTTCCTAATTTTTCTATATATTCCTCTCTTTTGTCCTAGAAGATCTAATAGTCTGTTATTCATCCATTTGGGTTGGTTCTGTGTTGATCTAAATTTTCTTTTGGGGATGTATTTATTTTGTGCATTGAATACTGACTCAATAATTTTATCGTATGTATCTACCAAGGTTGACGTCTCTTCCTGACTTATGATGACAGGTGCCTGAGAAGGGGTACACTCATTTGGACACCTGGATCGACTTAATTTTTTGACCATAGGGTCAGCTAATAGGGCTCTTCTTAACCCACCATAATTGGCTTTTCTGAAGTCAGGTATTAATGTTGTATTCTCTCTGGTATTACCTTTCCATTGTATATTAAAATACACAGAATTGTGGTCACTATTTCTTAGGTGGTCCCCTATCTCTACATTATTTACCATATGTTTATTGTTACTGAAAACTAAATTGAGAATATTATTACCTCTAGTCGGCGTATCTATGAATTGAAATAAAAAACTATCTTGTACTACCTCTATAAACTCCTCAGAATCAGAGTCTCCTATTTGATGCTGCCAATCTATATTCGGAAAATTAAAATCCCCATAATGCACACATTGCTAAGCCTTGATGCCATTTTAATTTCCTCCCATAATGACGGTCCGTCATTTCTACTCATATTTGGCGGTCTATACATAACTCCAATAACTATGGTCTCACTACCTTCGTTAACCTCTACCCAAACACTTTCATTATCGTTATTTAGTCTAATACCTGATTTAATACAGCTTTTTAATGTACTCCTGACAAACACTGCTATACCGCCACCCCTCTTACTTGTTCGGTCATATTTAAACAAACTATATCCTGGTATATCAAATTCTGCTAAAAAATGCCTGGTTTCTGTATTAATCCACGTTTCAGTTAGCGCTATTATGTCTATATTTTCTTTGCTAACAAGGGCTCTAAGTTCGTTCATTTTGTTACATTGACTCCTACAGTTTGTGTAATATACTCTCAATTTACTTCTTTTCTGTATACCTAATTTACCTTTATTTCTAACGACATTTCCATCTTCCGTTGCACCATCACTACTATCATTTGCAATATAGTCATCATTTTTAGCATGAGACTGAATATCCTTATCGCTTTCGCCTGACGCTAAAATTGTTCCATTTAACCTCTCATTTACACTTTCAATATTTCTGTTCAAAACCCCACAACCACCCTATCTATAGAACTAGCTAATGTGGAAACCCCTAACCGTGAAAGAGGAACCCCATCCCTTGCGTACATCCCATCTCTCCCATAGAAACTATCCCAGTTATCAATGAATGGTATTGCTTTTTCTTTGCAATATTTCTCCAACCGGCAATTGACACCAATCGCCCTGGATGTCCATTCCTTGGGAACTCCTCTTCTGGGTAGGATACAATGTACTACAGGGATCCCTCCCTTCATCCTAACCTTATCTAACACATCCCGATACTGCTGCAGCAGTTCCTCACTTCTACCCTTACCAACATCGTTACTCCCGGCACTGAGACAGATAATGGGGTTATCTCCACTATCTTCCAAGATGTGGTCCATCTTCTCTAAAACCCTAACGCTTGAGCTAATCATATTTTACAACTAGTATTCGCTAGTTAGCATTCACAGTCATATTTATTTCGTAGAGAGGTCGGTCTATATGATTTGTGTCCCATGAATATTCTTTCTTCTCACTTAACCATTAGGCTCCCATAGCGCAGTTGGGAATATATACATGATTAGATTAATTTCCAGTATTCTAGAATGGATAATAAGTCGTAGGTTGGGCATAAACCTTTAACTGTCTTGATGGTGTAATGGTAAGTGTCTAGAAAGTCTGTGTGTAGTAACCCAGGTTCAAATCCCGGTGGATCACATGCTTTCATTAATTTCATTGGAGGTGTTTGGTGTTGGGGTGAAATTAATACAAAAATATAACTACATCACAAGGAGGTGATCAAGTATTCCTGTCCACAACTGTATACACTAAGACACAAGTCATGGCCCAATATCAACCGTTGGACAGCTCGAACGAACTTCTGAAATTTAATTATATGGTAACAAATTCATGAGAAGATTAGTTTAAGTTCGGGACAGCTTCGAAAGCATATTTTCCAGAATGTACTGTCAACGACAAAAGTTCGTTCCCCCAACCTGCCACTGTGGAAATTCAAATCACCTGGCGGTCGAAAAACGAAGCATTTATTGGGTGCAAATGGCACTTCTTTCAGATGCTTCGTTTGTCGACCCCCAGGTGTTTCGGATTCACACATTAGCAGGTTGGGGGAACGAACTTTTGTCATTGACAGTAGTACATACGATCAGAAGTGGATGGCATAAAATACCCTAGCCCCCCGCCCCGCCATGCATACAATCACATCCCCTTCAGCACGATCAACAACCAACACAGGCAACACAGCAAGCGCGTTATGCTTTCATTGTTGGCTGCTGCTACCGGTCCTGGGGGATTAAAAGCGGAAATATATATACTGTATATAGAAAAAGTTATGAAATGTTTATGGATTCCTGTTTTATGGTTGTTCGGCTTCTGTGTAGGGATGGGGAGGAAGGTGTGTGTGTGTGTGTTATATGTGAGTATGTATAGCGTGCTTTTGTATGGCTGTAAAAGCTGTGTCTGGTTTTATTTAATTGCTTTTATGTTTGTTTATATATTTAAGAGAGAGACAAAAAAACAGGTTGCCTGTAACGAGTGTCTCCCCCAAAGCCAAAAAAGTGACAGAGTCAAGTTCAAGGGCTGCCCAGGTCAAAATGCCTGTACACACAAAGTTTAAGGCAGTTCAAGTCATAGGATGAAGGAAAGGTTGATTGAGGAACAGAGATTTAGAGTTCACTTGTTGAGTTGAAGACAGACTGAGAAAACATTTGTCAATTCTTGGGTTGGAGAGCAGGACAGAATAGGAGTGGGACAGTGTTGAAAGGTGGGTGCCTCGCACTCGCCGTAAGGGAGGGGGTATGCACTGAGAGAGCTCTGAAGAAAACTGAGAGAGTGAGAGAGATGCAACATTGTGGTGTGTAGAAAGAGGTTGTAGGGCACTAATAATTGGAAGTGAGTTGATGAGATGAAATGCTTTGGACTCTACTCTGTCGAGAAGTGCGGTATAGGTGGAGCCTCCCCACACATGCTAACAATAATCATTACAGGGGCGCACTGTGCAGCCTCGATACAGAGCAAGAAGCTGTGCGGGAGTGAAGTACCCACGGAGACGGTTGAGAACACTCAACTGTTTGGATGCCGTTTTAGTTAGAGTGGTAATATGATCTTTCCAAGAAAGGTCAGATGAAAAAGATACACCTAGAAAAATGAGAGAAGATGAAGGGTTGATTTGTGTATTGTTTAATAATAATTGATAGTCTTGCGGAAGATTGCAATGGAAAGATACAGTGAGAAATTAAGCCTTTGAGGCATTGAAAGTAACAAGATTTTCTCTGCCCCAATCATAAATAATTGATAGATCAGAAGATAGGCACTCTATGGTCTTGACACGTGAATTTTGGAGTGTTTCCTGGCTGGGTTAATTTGCAAAACTAGTTGAATTGTGTAAGGTAGAGTCATCAGCATATGAGTGGATAGGACTGGAGGTACAGTTGAGGAGATCATTAATATATACTTATTAGAAAGATAATTGGAGACAGGTTACCATATCTTGTTTGAATTACATTTTAAGATTTCAACATTTCCTTTAGAATTCGAGTACACTTGGGATATCGTATACAATTATGTATTGAGCAGTGAACAGATTTATTAGTATATGTCAGTGACTGAGATAAGCTTCTGATAGGTTGTCATGAAAGTGCAGTTGATAAAATATTACAGAATTTTGTTACTTAACACTCAATTATTTAATACCATAACACACAGGATTTTAGTACTGTTCCAGTGTAATATATATTGAATATATAACGCTAAATCTGAAAACACAATGTAATTACGATATGTGTAATTACTCCCAATAGTATTCAGTGCTATTATATGTTCAATGGAGCTAATACAAATATGCCTCATGTATTTGTTGATTTCATTAAGGGGAGGTTTCTAGTTTGTTTCCTACTCCTCCAACAATCTTAAAATGTCACCCCCTTGACCCCCTTTCAAGATAAATTTGTACATTTTTCGGTAGAAAAATGTCCCGGCCGAAGGCCGATTACTCTTAAATTACAGGCTCGCTATCGCTCGCCAGGATAAAATCGACACCTAAATGACACGAAAGGTCTTAAAATTGACAGAATGGGGCGGACATTCTTAAAAATCGCCAAACTAATGGGGCAAACGTCTTAAAATCTCAAAAGCAATGGGGCTAGACATGAGGGAGAAAGGGGTCAAGAAAAAAGTCCCTCAAGTGGAAATTCCCCCTTAATTGAGTTTAGGAGTAAAGTCGGTTGGTGGAGGTAGCATAATAATTCATGAGCTCTGCCTTTGAATTGACTTATTCTTTTGTTCTTTATGTATGAAATGTATATCCAAACCAAGCCACTCTCTTTACAAAACCGAATACATTTGTTTACTATGACTTTACCTATGACTTTGACGTTGCAAGGAGTAGTGGATTGAATCCCAGAGAGATATGGTATGTATCATATCATTTGGGTACTATTTTGTGCTTAGAATAATTATATAATTAGCAGGGAAGGGTTCACATTTTCCTATAAATGTGTTAAAAAGAACCTGAACACGCATTTCAAATATCTCTCTCTCTCTCTCTCCCTCTCTCTCTCTCTCTCTCTCTCTCTCTCTCTCTCTCTCTCTTTCTCTTCTCTCTCTCTCTCTCTCTCCTCTTCTTTCTCTTTCTCTCTCTCTCTCTCATCTCTCTCTCTCTCTCTCTCTCTCTCTCTCTCTCTCTCTCTCTCTCTCTCTCTCTCTCTCTCTCTCTCTCTCACACACACACACACACCATCACTCCTGGACAATATATGCAAGAGAATAATTGACAGTCGACCAAATGGATTTAGCAACTCTGGCTTAGCATTCCACTCTGTGTGTGTGTGTGTGTGTGGAATTGAGTGTAGGATTGAGTGCGTTTGCGTGTGTGATGGGTGTTTCGCTCTGCGGGATTTTTTGTACGTGTTTGTATGTGGGAATGTCTATATGTGTGTGGGATTGCATGGGATAATATGAGGGATTATTAAAGTTTGTGTGTGATTGTGTATGTGTGGGGGATTACGTGTGTTTGCATGTGGGATTGTGTATGTGAGATTGTATATGATTGTGTGTGAGTGTGTGTGATTGTGCATGGGGTGGTCCATGTTTGTACTTGTGTGTGAAATTGTGTGAGTTTGTGTACTGTTTGTGTGTGAGATTGTGTTTGTTTGCGGGTAAGGTTGTGTATGTGTGTATGTGTAGCTGTGTCGGCTTGTGCATGATATTGTTTATGTGCGTATGTGAAACTGTGTAGGCTTGTATATGGGATTGTGTATGTGTGCATGTAGAATTGTGTAGTTTTGTTTTATGTGATTGTGTAGGCTTGTGTATGAAATTGTGTATGTGTGTATGTGTAACTGTGTAGGCATGTGTATGATATTGTGTATGTGTGTATGTGAAACTGTGTAGGCTTGTGTATGGGATTGTGTATGTGTGTATGTGGAATTGTGTAGGTTTGTTTATATGATTGTTTATGTGGAATTGTGTAGGCTTGTGTATGGGAGTGTGTATGTGTGTATGTGGAACTGTGTAGGCTTGTATACGATATTGTGTATGTGTGTATGTGAAACTGTGTAGGCTTGTGTATGATATTGTGTATGTGTGTATGTGAAACTGTGTAGGCTTGTATATGGGATTATGTATTTGGAATTGTGTATGGGAATGTGTAATTGGAATTGGGTAGCTTTGTGTGTGGGATTGTGTATATGTGCATGTGATATTACGTGTGTTTCTCTGTGTGTAGTTGTCTGTGTTTTAACGGCCAAACGTCATTGTTCTCCGTCATGGTGTTCAGGTTGCATGCGTTATTTTGTCATTATTTACTATTAACAAGACGGGAACATAAAACTAAAGCTGCGAACAAGGCACATGACTTCTGTTCGTAACTGGACACGATAGTCGAAGCCTCCTGCTATCCCCTGTAACCCCGTGGCCATTAATCCCTTCAATACGGTGACTACTTTGTTCATTTCTATTCTGGCTAACCTTAGCAGATTTTATGCAGTTTTGTTGAGATCTATGTTATTTAGATTGTTTATAAAGGGGACAGTGGCTGATTTGTTGGTCTATTAATTCGTATATTCATTTTTATTATAGTTTCCTCGCTAGACCTCCCTCAAACTTAGAAAACCACCCCTTAGACCCCCTCAAGATAAATGTGTACATTTTTCGGTAGAAAAATTTCCCGGCCAAAGGCCGGTCCCTCTTATAATTACAGGCTCGCTTGTGCTCGCCAGGAAAAAATCGACTGCTAAATTGCACGATAGGTCTTAAAAGTTACAATCAAATGGAGCTGAAGGTGTATACAAATGGAGCTGAAGGTGTATACAAATGAAGCTGAAGGTGTATACAAATGGAGCTGAAGGTGTATACAAATGGAGCTGAAGGTGTATACAAATGGAGCTGAAGGTGTATACAAATGGAGCTGAAGGTGTATACAAATGAAGCTGAAGGTGTATACAAATGAAGCTGAAGGTGTATACAAATGGAGCTGAAGGTGTATACAAATGAAGCTGAAGGTGTATACAAATGGAGCTGAAGGTGTATACAAATGAAGCTGAAGGTGTATATAAATGGAGCTGAAGGTGTATACAAATGAAGCTGAAGGTGTATATAAATGAAGCTGAAGGTGTATACAAATGAAGCTGAAGGTGTATACAAATGGAGCTGAAGGTGTATACAAATCGCCAAACTAATGGGCTGAACGTCTTAAATTCTGAAAACTAATGGGGATAAACACGAGGGAGAAGGGGGCCAGGAAAACCAGCCCATCCCTCCTTAAGAAGGCCTTTACACCTTTACATAACAGAGGCAGGTGATATGCTGAAGACAATCGTCGAATGGTAGCTAGAATAAGACTGAAAATACATAATCGTACTGAAAGTGTTAGTGATAGTGTGTTGATATATAGGCCTCGGGGGATGCTCCTGTTTCATTATATTAATGTATCCGACATATTAAATGTACATACGTTTGTTACAAGCATAGGCAAGCAATACATTACCTCCCTTCTCTCTCTCTCTCTCTCTCTCTCTCTCTCTCTCTCTCTCTCTCTCTCTCTCTCAAGTTAAGTATATTGATAACATTAAAGTAAGATGTTCATTTTCAGTGCGAATAAAATTAACTATTTTGCCTGAAAGTTAAAACAGAACGGTAGTGTATTATATAGTAGCGTTAAGGGGGGTGACCTGCTTTTTGTTATTTCTGTCCTTTTCTCTCTTTCTCTGGCTTGTATCCATTCGGCCCCATTCAGCCAACTATTTTACGACGTTTATCCCCATCTAGGTGTCGATTTCTTCCTGGCGAGCGATAGCGAGCCAGCATTATATGAAGAAATCCGGCTTCGCCGGAGACTTTTTCTGTCGAAAAATGTACAAATTTAGCCTGCTGTCAAACAAAAATAAAAAATATGCTGGCTCGCTACCGCTCACCAGTAAAAAAATTGACACCTGGATGGGGATAAACGCCTTAAAACAGTAGGCTGAATGGGACCAAATGGATACAAGCCAGAGAAAGATAGGAAAGGACAGAACAAAAACAGGTCACCCCCCTTAAAGCTTCTTCATATACAAGTCTTCTTCATATAAGAGTCAGTGAAAGATGAAAATGGAGAATTACTAGTGGAACCAGTTGAAGTGAGGAAAAGATATGCCGAGTATTTTGAATCTTTGTTAAATACAAGAGATGGAAGAGAAGCAGTGATTGAAGCAGAGGTGGATGGAGATAGGTTACCCAGGCCACCCAGGTGGCAGGGAATGAATGAAAGGATTGAGGAAAATGAGGTGAAAGAAGCAGTGAAACAAATGAGAGCGGGAAAAGCAGAAGGTTTGGATGGTATTGCTGTGGAGTGTATAAAGAAGGGTGGAGATGTGATAATAGATTGGTTGGTGAGACTTTTCAATGTGTGCTTTGCTGTGTCAATGGTACCAATAGACTGGAAGAGTGCATGTATTGTGACGTTGTACAAGGGGAAGGGAGATATACACACACACACGCACGCACATATACACACACACACACACATATAAAAACACACACACACAAATACACACACACACACACACACACACACACACACACACACACACACACACACACAGCCTCCCAGGCCACATAGACTCCTGTTTCCCTGTCATGAGTGGTGAATATTTAACGCAAACATTCCCTTTCCACTTTTTTTCATTTGTTGTTTTAGTAATAATGGTGCCACTTCCCTTCACAGGATAACACGAAAGTTCAATTTGTCTATGAATTGTGCACAGGTTAATGGTATTGCACTAAGGGAGCAGGGTATATTTTTTGGTATCTTTATCTATCTATATAAATTATATATATATATATATATATATATATATATATATATATATAGAGAGAGAGAGAGATACATAGATAGATAGAGAGATTTTGGCTTCCCAGCCGAAAGCCGGTTCCTCTTGAAATTACAGGCTCGCTATCGCTCGCCAGGAAAAAATCGACACCTAAATGGCACAAAAGGTCTTAATATTGACCAACAAATGGGACGAAAGGTCTTAAAATAGACAAACTAATGGAGCAAACGTCGTTTGTGGGGTCGGGTTTGATTGGTCTACTTAGTTATTTATATATTTGCATGTTTAGTTACCTCCTTCGCCCCCCCCCCCCCCCTTTGAGATAAACTAGTACATTTTTCGGTAGCAAAATGTCCCGCTCCGAAAATTATAAGCTGGCTATCGTACAACAGGACAAAATCGACACCTAAATGACACGACTAATCTTAATATTGACAAAGAAAAGGGGCGAAAGGTCTTTAAATCGCAAATTTAATTGGGTCGAACGTTTTAAAACCTGAAAACTAATGGGGCTAGACGTGAAGGATTTTTTTTTTTTTTTTTTTTCTTCTTTAATGCTTGATGGAGGTCTAGGGAAGAAACTAAAGACAATAATAAAAGGATAAAAAAATACATACAGTACACCAATCATACCTTAAGGAGAGGTTTTTAGTTCGTTCCCTAGAATTCCATCAAGCTTAAAAATACACCCCCTAGACCCCCTTTCAAGATAAATTTGTACATTTTTCGGTAGAAAAATTTCCCGGCCAGAGGCCGGTTCTTCTTAAATTACAGGCTCGCTATCGCTCGCCAGGATAAAATCGACACCTAAATGGCACGAAAGGTCTTAAAATTGACAGAAATGGGGCAAAAGTTCTTAAAATCACCAAACTAATGGGGCGAACGTCTTAGAATATCAAAAGCAATGGGACTAAACATGAGATAGAAAGGGATCCAGAAAAAAATCCCCCAAGTGGAAATCTCCCCTTAAATCCTCTATTGCAACCTATAATACAAAAGGCTAGCGGCTACCATTGTTTGATGGAGTAGTTATTTTCTGTTTCCTACTGTAATTATATTTTGCTCTATTGATGCTATTACCAGAGACTTATACTCAGTTTAGGAAGGACCTCTAGCAATAAAAGTCATAGCCCTTCGAAGAAACTATGAGGCATTTCTTGTCTGTTTTCTGGCTATTATTAGATAGTTGATACATTTGTTTCGATTAGGAAGGGTATATGGAACTCGGTGGGTTAATTGAGACAGTCTTTACTCTTGCCAGTGTTGAGAGAATATTATATCGTGTAATGCCGGCTTAAGTTTGACAAGTTTCTCCCAGCTGAATAATATCATCCGGAGATAACTAGAAGAAAGTCAAACTTCAAGTGATATGATTGGAAGCGTTAAAAGAATCGTTGCTCTTTGACTCAACTCACATCTGGATATCTAATTGTTATTCTCTGTAGCTTAAGTTTGACAGGTTTTTCCCAAGCTGAATATAATCGTCTGTAGATAGCTAAAACTAAAGTATAACATTAAGTTATATGATTGGTAGCGTTAAAATAAGCGGTGTAATTTGACTGAATCCACAACTGGCAATATATATATTTTTTTTCACTGCAGCTTAAATTGGACAGTTTTTCCCAAGCTGAATAATATCGTTTGTAGATAGCTAGCATAAGGTAAAACATGGAGTGATATAATTGACAGCGTTGAAATAATCGTTGCTCTTTTGACTCAACTCACATCTGGTTATACATTTGTTTTCTCTGTAGCTGAACCATGGGAAGTTTTTCCCAAGATGAATAAAATTGTCTGTAGATAGCTAAACTACAATAAAATTATATGATATGATTGGAAGCGTTGAAATAATCGTTGCTATTTGACATTTGGATTTATACATTAAATTTGTTCTCCGTTTATTTGAGCCTGCCCTCGAGTTGTGAATAATGTTGTGGCGAGCTTCATGTTTCTGCCTACCTCCCAGTTCAAGCCATATTAAACAGAAATGAAGAAACACAATGGGAGTTAGAGCGCTCGGTGGGAGGAATAAAGGGCAAAGCTGTATATAGACCTTGTGTGGGAGAGGGAAGGGAGGAACTGAAACGAAGGAAATAGATAAATAGATAAATACAACGACATTCTCTCTCTCTCTCTCAATATTTACTGAGAGAGGTGGTCGATAGTAGTTCAATTCATACGTTTAAGAAGAGAGTGGACGATTATGTGATGGAGATTGGATTAATAATATGAATGCATATATTAACAATCAGTAGGCATGTAAGTGCAAATTTAATTTCAGATAAATTTCTTTCTATCCAGTATAAAAAACTTTGCTTGTGTGAAGTTCCTGACCCTTAAGGTTACACTTCCTCCTATTTTATAGTACGGTTAGTTAGCCGTTAGGGAGCGGAGGGTGGGGAGACAGACCTTGCTGGCCTATTCTTCTACTATAGCCTGTCACTGTCTCTAGTAGTATTAAGGCCAGACCACGTAGTAGGGACCGCAAGGTCTGTGTGGTCTAGTATCTGTGCAACTGTAACTCATATACAATTATCAACATGATCTAGATTGCAACTTCCATTCCTGTTATTTTGTGGCACTGCTTTGTGTGATTATATATATATATTTATTGCAACTAAGAACATTTAAAAGGTTACGATACTCCCCCTATTAGATACTTCAAAATCATAATTCTTTGTGGGTTAAATATTTCCATTCATGTAGAAAAATATATGTCGTTGTGAAGAATGTTGTATTTACTGTTTAACCCCTTCACCACTATATCTTTTTGGAATTATATTTAGCTATATTTAGGCGATTGTGTGCAGAGAGAGAGAGAGAGAGAGAGAGAGAGAGAGAGAGAGATAGAGAGGAAGAGAGAGAGAGAGAGAGGGAGTGAGAAAGAGAAAGAGAGAGAGAGCGAGAGGGAGTGAGAAAGAGAAAGAGAGAGAGTGAGAGAGAATGGTGATGCATTAGTGCAGGCGGAAGTGATATACTGGTAATTAAACTGGTCTCATAGCCTCAAATCCATCATCACAGCTCTTTCACTCAACCTTAACACCATGAGAGAGAGAGAGAGAGAGAGAGAGAGAGAGAGAGAGAGAGAGAGAGAGAGAGGTGATGCATTAGGGCAGGCGGAAGTGATATACTGGTAATTAAACTGGTCTCATAGCCTTAAATCCATCATCACAGCTCTTTCACTCAACCTTAACACCATGAGAGAGAGAGAGAGAGAGAGAGAGAGAGAGAGAGAGAGGTGATGCATTAGGGCAGGTGGAAGTGATATACTGGTAATTAAACTGGTCTCATAGCCTCAAATCCATCATCACAGCTCTTTCACTCAACCTTAAACACATGAGAGAGAGAGAGAGAGAGAGAGAGAAGGGAGAGAGAGAGAGAGAGAGAGATGAGCATTAGGGCAGGTGGAAGTGATATATTGGTAATTAAACTGGTCTCATAGCCTCAAATCCATCATCACAGCTCTTTCACTCAACCTTAACACCATGAGAGAGAGAGAGAGAGAGAGGTGATGCATTAGGCCAGGCGGAAGTGCTGTAATGGTAATTAAACTGGTCTCATAGCCTCAAATCCTTCCTCACAGCTCTCTCTCTCTCTCTCTCCCAGGTTTAACAGCACGAGAGAGAGAGAGAGAGAGAGAGAGAGAGAGAGAGAGAGGTGATGCATTAGGCCAGGCGGAAGTGCTGTAATGGTAATTAAACTGGTCTCATAGCCTCAAATCCTTCCTCACAGCTCTCTCTCTCTCTCTCTCTCTCTCTCTCTCTCTCTCTCTCTCTCTCTCTCTCTCTCAGGTTTAACAGCACGAGAGAGAGAGAGGTGATGCATTAGGCCAGGCGGAAGTGCTGTAATGGTAATTAAACTGGTCTCATAGCCTCAAATCCTTCCTCACAGCTCTCTCTCACACACTCTCTCTCTCTCCCAGAGAGAGAGAGAGAGTCAGAGAGAGAGAGAGAGAGAAAGGGGAGAGTGAGATAGAGTGGTGATGCATTAGGCCAAGCGGAAGTGTTGTAATGGTAGTAAACTGGTCTCACAGCCCCAACCCTTTCCTCGCAGCACTCTTTCTCTCTCTCAGGTTTCACAACATGAATTAGAGAGGGAATGAATCCATATCTATCAGTTTAAAGGGAGATGGGCCGGTTTCCTGGACCACTTTCTCCCTCATGTTTAGCCCCATTAGTTTTCAGATGCTAAGATACGCGCCCCATTAGTTAGTCGATTTTAAGACCTTTCGCCCCATTTCTTCGTCAATATTTAGGCCTTTCGTGCTATTTACGTGTCGATTTTTTCCCTGGCGAACGATAATGAGCCTGTAATATTGGAAGAACCGGCCTTCGGCCGGGAAATGTTTTCAACCGAAAAATGTACGAATAAACCTAGAAGGGGGATCTAATGGATGTTTTTATTAAATTTGATGGAGGTCTAGGGAGGAAACTAAAAAAAATAATGAATACATGCAAAAATCGCCCAAAAGGTGAACCATCCCCACTTAACCCTTTCTGTACCAGCGACGTCTGTTAAATTGTATGCTAGGTATATTCAGACGATTATATGCAGCTTAGGGATGATTTGTGGTAGTTAACAGGACTGATTGAGATAGTTCGAAGCCTTATTATAGTTAGAGATCCTTCCTAAATTGAATAAAAGCGATTAGTAGTAGCCAGAATAAAATTGAAAGGATGTCCACGGTACAGAAGGAGTTACCCCCATACTTCTATGTTTCTGTTCACATTTAATTTATACTATTTGTTAATAACATTCACTTCAATTAACCAGCCACATTTCTGAAGCACAAGTCATTTGATTGGTAATATTCGATGCCTACTTCTACGCCAAGCGAAATGGAAGTTCCCTCATGGTTATTAGTGGCAGCTTTTCTCTGATTATTTTTGTTATGCGACGCTATAATTTAGCACGCTTTATATCAGTTCGTTATATCCAGTATAGGAAAGCTCAGAACTATAACATTCAACGGAAACACAGGTCCTTGGAGCGGCTTCGGTCGCGCCGGGAATTTCCACACCTCTCACACCACACACATCACACAGTTTTTCCTACACCGAGAAATGACTCTCCGGCTGTCATTTCTCGAAGACTTCTTCTAGCCGGAGACATTGAGAGCAACCCAGGACCCACGTACACATACATATGTCCAACTTGCTCAAAACCCATCACTTCGAGTCGCCATACTAAGGGTTCAGTTCTCTGCAATTCATGCGGGAACTGGACCCACTTCACCTGCACAACACTTGCCTCCAAGAAACACTACACAAACACCTGGACCTGTTCCTCATGCCCCTCCCTCTCCCAGTCAAATCCCTCACCTAAAACCCGTCCACCTCTCCTCCCCAACCCACCTAACCTTCCCATATCATCCACTCCCCCCCCCTAAAACCCGTCCACCTCTCCTCCCTAACCCACCTAACCTTCCAATACCATCCACATCCTCAACTCAACACACCACACCCCATCCTAATCCATTCCAACCCCCATCTCCCGCTCCCCAATCCCCACCCCCACCTCACCCATCCCAACCCCCAGCCCCTCCCTCACCCCCCCCCCCCACCCCATCCTCGTGCAGCAGCACCCAGCATACATCGTGCACATAACATTAACATTCTTCAACTGAACATAGATGGCATCAACACAAAGAAACACAAACTCTCACACTTCATCAAACAACACAACATACACATTGCCATCTTACAAGAAACAAAACTCTGCACAACACAAAAAACACCCACATTTCATAATTTCACCACCATCAGACAAGACCGGGCTGTCGGCGGGGGCGGTGGACTCATCACCCTGGTACACAAAGAAATATCATACATAGTAACCAGTGTACAAACCAAATCCCTCCTCCCCCCAAATGATAACACAACAGAAATACAATCAATTAAAATATGCACTGGCAACAACTCCAACATAACCATCATAAACACATACATCCCTCCACAAACATCCCCTACAGTACCAAATTAATACAGACCACACTTACAACACATCACAAACACCCCACACACCCCCCACATCATCCTGGGTGGTGACTTCAACGCCAAGACGTCGGCCTGGTTTGTCGACAACCCCGACACAGACAGAGGGCTGGTACTACAAAACCAAACCGATAACCTCATCATCCTTAACGACATCCATCAACATACCCATATTCCTCACCAAGCCCTCTATAACCCATCATCTCCAGACATCACCTTTTGCTCCCCAGAACTCGCCCCCACAACATCCTGGAGGGTGGTCAGATCCTTAGGCTCTGACCACCTCCCGATCATTATCACCACCAAACCAGACTCACCCCAGCTAGCCACAAACACACATACACCAATTATAAAAGAGCTAACTGGGAAGCATTCACAAATGAGACAGAACAACACTTCACAACTCTAAACAGTACACCCATCACTAACATCAACAATGCTGTACACATACTCAATAAAACTATCCAAAACGCTGACAAGAAACACATTCCAAGAGGTAACAGAAAAAGACACAACCCCAACTTCACACCAGAAATTCAAAAACCTCATCAGACAACGCGACATACTGAAACACTCCCCAGCACCCCACACACAAGACATCACACAAAAATTCAAGCACTCAACACCCAAACTAACAACAAAATACAAGAACAACAAAAACTAAATTGGAATAACTTCCTACAAACACTTGATCACAAAACAAACCCCAAAAAAACTCTACAAAACACTAAACAGCATCACACTTTCCAACAGCAACACAACACAATCACATGCTGCAATCACAACAACAGACTCTACTCCTTCATGTAAAACAACAAGCAAACACTCTCATCAATCACTTTTCACATGTCAGCCACCTAAAACCTCACAAAGACGACCGACGTGTCATCCGACGTAAGAGACAATTCCCCACAGACCCTGACTATACACCCTTCACCAATCTCCAGACAAAGCATATCATCAACAATCTCAAGCACTCACCCGCCTGTGGCCTAGACAACATAAGCAACATACACCTCAGACACCTGGGACCACAAGGCATACAAGCACTCACTAACATATCAAACTACAGCTATTCACACAACACAATACCAGACATTTGGAAGCATGGTATCATCATCACATTCCCCAAACCCAACAAAGACCCCACGCTACCCTCCTCGCACCGCCCCATCACACTTCTTTGCTCCCCCTCCAAAGTCATGGAACGCCTAGTATTACAACTAATTACACCTGACCTACCCCTAGCTCCAACACAACATGGCTTTAGGCCACTGCACTCCACAAACACTCTTCTCACAGACCTTACACAAAGAGCTTTCGACGGCATCAACTCAGCTAGACCACCACACAGATCACTATTAGCCACACTCGACATTAGTAAAGCCTTCGATGCCATCCCCCGCCACAACCTAACAAACAAAATCTACAACACAACATGCACAACAACACAAAAAGGTGGCTGGCCAACTTCCTAGCAGGCAGATGTGCACACGTATCTTTTGCCGGTCAGTCATCTAAAATCAGAAACTTTCCAAACGGAGTCCCACAAGGATCCGTCCTATCGCCCGCACTCTTCAATCTGTACATGCACGATATAACTACACCCAATACGCCCCAAATAAACTTAGCCTCCTATGCAGATGACATAACACTCACATGCACACACCATGACCCAAAAAGAGCAACAGATCTCCTTCAACCCTATCTCAACACACTACATGGTTGGTGCACTACAAACAGACTTAATCTAGCCCCAGCCAAATCCACTGCAACCCTGCTCACAAGTTGGACAGGAGAACACGAATACATCCCTCAACTCACCATAAACAACACACCCCTAACACATACACACACACCCAAAATCCTAGGAGTAACATATGATACTCATATGACATTCAAACAGCACACCACAAACATTAAAAAGAAACTGACACCCAGACTTAACGCCCTCAGGTCACTTGCTCACACAAAATTTGGACACAACAAAGAAACTACCACCACAGTATATAAACAATACATAAGATCAGTGATGGAATACGCAAGCCCAGCCTGGGCTTCTAACCTAGCTGAAACACATCATAAGACCTTACAGACTATTCAAAACAAAGCCCTGAAGATCATTACAGGCTGCACAGCTACTTCACCCACAGATCACCTACATCAAGAAACCAAAATCCTCAAAGTCAAAGACCATCTGGACATGAGAGGCACTCAATTCCTGGCAGCAGCCTCCACACGAACCAAGACCACCCACTAAACTACATGGCAACACACCCACAGACACCAAGAAATATCAAAACAACACCCAGCACACGGTATCACACACAATTATTGTCCTCTCTCCCTCCCTGCCACCACCCGAACCAACTTCCAGAAGCACAATCTAACTCTACTATCTATTGCCTGACGCCGTGATCCCCGAAGGGGTGGCCACGAACGAACCGCCCCCATGCACCTCTGTCCCCAGTCAGTCGACGCCCCTCCCCCCAACCAGCACCACCTTCGTTCATGTACTTCCTCACTCCATCCTTCCACCTCATATTCGGTCTACCTCTCCCCCTCTGTCCCTCCACCTCGCTCTCATACACCCTCTTAGTCATTCTCTCGCTTTCCATACGTTCCATATGGCCGAACCATCTCAAGTTGTTCCTTTTCACACTTTCCAGCACATCTACCTCCACACCACACCTCCTTCTTACTTCCTCATTAGTCTGTCTATCCCTCCATGTAACTCCGCATGCACTCCTTAAGTAATTCATTTCCACTGCTCTCACTCTTGGTCTGAGTCTCTCAACCAACGTCCATGCTTCGCTTCTGTAAGTCAGTGTCGGGATTACACACTGTCATGCAAGGACTTCTTCACTTCCATACTGACCACCCTATTTCTTGTTACTGCTTTTAGCGTTCCTACAACCCTCTTCCCCTGTTGTAACCCTCTCCCGCACCTCTTCATCCATAGTCCCATCTTTACTCAACACACTGCCCAGATACTTAAGAGAGTTGACGATCTCCATAGCCTGACCGTTCAGCTTCACCTCACACTCTGTGACTTCACCCCTTTCGAAGACCATAACCTTGCTCTTCCCCGTATTTACCTTCAAATTCCGTTTTTCGCACACTGTTCCAAACTCATTTACCAGACCCTGCAACTCCCATTCATTATCACTCATCAGAACTGTATCATCCGCAAACAGCAGTATAGGTAGCTTCCACTCAATTCCCTCCCTTTTCAGCGATACACCAACATCCACTGCTCTTGATAGTATTTCTTTCATGACTCCATCCATATATACAGTAAACAACCACGGGGACATCACACACCCCTGTTTCAAACCAACATTCAGGTCAAAGAACTCGCTCTGCTCACTCTCCACACGTACTGCCGCCTTTGCACCCTCATACATGCTCTTCACTGCTTTCAGCAACTTGCCCTCTACTCCGTATATTCTAAGTACTTTCCACAAACCTTCTCTATCCACTCTGTCATAGGCCTTCTCCAAGTCCATAAAGGCAACATACACCTTTTGTTTCTTCTCCAGATACTTCTCCACAACACAATTCAGGGTAAAAATCTGATCTACACATCCTCTTCCCTTCCTAAAACCTCCCTGCTCGTCGCCTATCCATTTCTCCGTTCTCACTCTCACTCTCTCAATCACTACCCTACTGTATACCTTCCCTACTACGCTTAGAAGACATATTCCTCGGTGGTTACCACACACTCCTCTTTCCCCTTTGCCCTTATATAGGGGGACTATTATGCCAGTCTTCCAGTCATCGGGTGCACTCCCCTTCTCCCATGCTAGTTTGCACATTTTCCATACCCATTCTATCACTATCTCACCACCATACCTCAACATTTCCCCACACACTCCATCTGTTCCTGGTGCTTTCCCCAACTTCACTCTTTTCATGGCTTCCCACACTTCTGACCTCCTGATCCCCACCTCCTCCTCCACTACTTCTCTTCTTCTCCCTCCCATACCATATCCAGCTATGTTTGCTGGCTCTTCATTCCTTTCATTTAGCAACTCACTGAAGTACTCCCTCCATCTTTCGACTCTCTCTTGCTTATCGGCTAGCATTCTCCCATTCTTATCTTTCACACCCTTACTGTTTCCCTTGCTACCTTCCCTAACTTTCTTGACTTCTTTCCAGAACAGTTTCTTACTCTCCCTCCATTTTACACTCAGATTCCTTCCAAATTCCTCATCTACTCTTCTCTTACTTTCCTTCACTACTCTCTTCACCACCCTCTTACTCTCCACGTACCTCGCTCGTTTCTGTCTCTCGGAATCTTCATTCTCCCTGCTACCCAACCACTCTCTATATGCTTTCTTCTTTTCTTCCACAGCTATTCGTACCTCTTCTGTCCACCATGCTGTACCTTTCACTCCCCTCCCTCTTCTCCTCACTCCACACACCTCCTCACATGCTGCACAGATCTCATCCTTAAACACCTTGCTCATCTCCTCCACTTCCTCCATAACTTCCAGGTCGAACCCACCTAGTCGTCTTTCCACTGCTCTCCTGTACTCCTCCCTGATTTCCTCCTCCTGCAACCTCTCCACCCTCCTCACCATTCCACCCTCCTCTCGCCTCCCTCCCGCTCTCCTCACCCACTTCTTTTGTATCCTAACCTTAGCTACCACTACATAATGATCAGACAGACCCCCTCCAATACCCCTATACACCCTAGCATCCATCACAGATTTCTTCATTCGCTCATCCACACATACATAATCAATCAATGACTTTCGTTCCACCACTGTCTTATCCTTCATCGTCAACATCCGTTTCCACGTGTACCTGTGGATCATTCTGTGTCGGAAGAAGGTGTTGGCTATCCACAGCCTCCTCCCCACACATACGTCCACAAGTGCACTACCATTCCCATTCACCTCTGATGGTACCCCCCACCCTCCCACCACTCCCTCAACTTTCCTATCACCCACCTTACCATTCATATCCCCAATCAGAAATATTCTTTCGTTCTTGTCAAACTTCTCCAGGCACGCCTCCACATTCATCCAGAACTCCTCTTTCTTTCTTTCAAGTATATCCTCTGTCGGGGCATACACGCATACAATCACCCACGTTTGTATTCCTACTTTCATTCTCACCCACACAATCCTTGAACCCACAGACCCATACTCTCTTACACATTCCTTCCATTTGCTACTTACAAACAAACATGCACCTTCTCTCGCTGTTCCTTCACTCACTCCAGCACACACACCCATTCCACACTCCCCCTCTCTCACATCTGAACCTTTCCATTTGGTCTCTGTCATTCCACATACATCCAGCCTGGCATTCACTAACACTTCCAGAACCTCTCTCTCTTTTGTGCCATCATTCATGCCACTAACATTCCACGTAGCCATTCTCAGAATGTCCGAAGGCATGTCCTTAGTCGGTCGTGGTTAGTCAACGTTGGTTCCGTCCGCATCCGAGGCTGTTCGTTCGTTTTTCCTTGCTTCGATATTTTTTCCGGGTGGGGGTCGCAAGCCCACCGACCCAACCTCTTTAGTCGCCTCTTACGACACGCAGAAGGCACGGGGGGCATATTCTATTCCCTAACCCCCAGGGGGGGAGCACATCCATACTCATATCTCTCACCGATCCATCCACTCACTCACAGACAACACGCAGCTGCATGCACGACCTCCCGAAATCCATCCTTCCGAATCCTCCCTTCCTCGCGAGGACAGAGTCCACCTGGCCAGGCTGAGATGCGGACACCATCCAGCTCTCCTGAGCTATCAGAAGAGACTGGATGACTCCGTTGTCGACGCCTGCCCGGGATGTAACACAGCACCCCATACCATTAAACACATCATAGAAGACTGCATTTCACACAACCACTTACGCCATCAACACAATCTACACTCAATGAGAGCTCTGTGGGAAAGCCCGATCGTGGCCATGGCCTTTCTCAGGGACTCGGGGCTGTTCGGCCAGGCAGCTTAGGGAACAACAACAACAACAACAACAACAACGGAAACACAGCTGACTTTAATATATAAATCTTATATCAATCAATCTCCACCAATGTCACAGAATACACAGTTTCGGTACACAAGTTTTATTTCTTAATCAGCTAAGGTACAAAGCACGACAATGCATATGAGTGTTTTCTATAGTAGAATAAGCTCAATAGAATAAATAATATTAATTCAATAAGTACAAATATTCCTGGTTCATATAATAGCAGGAATTAAATAATATGCAATTGCACAATAGTATCAATGAAACATAAAATGATAACTATATAAATATAGTATAAATAGACACAGAGAGGTTAGTCTCAAATCACAATGACTGATATCCTGAGAAAATAGCAAACTGGAGGTAACAAGTGAAACGAGGAAAGTGGATAATACTGCGGAGACACACACACAGTGACAAGGTTATATGTAAATTAAGGTATCAGTTGAGCGGTGAATAAATTGACGTTAATTCAACATAAAATAAGATATAAATCTAAATCAACTCATAGAGTTACAATAATTAATAAAATTTCAGTGAGCAAGTAATAAATTATATTAGCCTGTGTGTAGGGCTGAAAATCTCGCCGTGGAAAAGTTAATGCGACGACGTGATATTGACAGGAGTTTATAATTATTCAACTCAAAAGAAGGCTTGAATTGAATTTGAAGTCAGGAAGCACAAACATTACAGTAGTCTAACTAAGAGACTGATAAATAAACACTCTCTGTGATCACTTATACATGCAATCGCGTACCCAGCTAATAACAACATATAGAATAAGATCTGATTGAGTGTTCACTGGCATTTACGTATAATGTGCATGTATATTTCCCGAACGAATATAATGATTATATATAACTCTTATACGGAATATAGGAAACTATATCCCAAGAAGTATAGATATATCAATCCCACGTATAGAATTTGTTATGTTCTCTCAACACGAGTGACGATTGCTAGAAGGAGAGAACTAATAATCTCTTAAGATGATGTCAATTTGAACACTTAGTATATCTTATATAACCTTCGCAATAATCATCAAAATATAGTATCGAACAAGATGCCCTTAATTTGGTTGAAGTATAGAAATAGGATCCCATGAGAGATCTGGTCACACATGGCAACTGAGTATGTTGTCCACTTTCTGTTGACACCAGGGCGACGTCTTCCTCACACACACTAACTAGAATGGTCACTTCTAGCTACACCACTTCTTCTTGGTCACTTCACACACAGCCACTTGTAGATACTTTTTAAGGATATTTAGGCTAACCCAAATGGATGTATATTCCGAGTTGATAACCAGCTATTAAGCACGTTCGCCCCGAGAGGAGAGTTGCCCGAAAGTGGAATCAACTTTGCCTTTCTTGGCTCGGGCAGGTAATATTCCGTTTTTAATTTGGTGTCTGGGTAGTGCGTTTCGGAATATGAGAGGCATTTGAATTACAGTTTTGGATTATTGTTGCGGTTATTAAGGTTCTTAAAATTACAATACATATAGGGTTACATAGGTAATTACATTCTTTATTTATTAATATTAAAGGTATGGATGTGTGAATGATAATTAGCTAACAGTTTTGGATGTTCATAAGCATTTAGTATGTTATATGTAATGCCTTTATTGTGAGGGCGAATAATGATATTGTCGTTGTTGGTTCCCGTAGTAGTTGTAGTTGTGGTATTTTCATTCTGGGTGGATATGTGGAAATTGAGGAGGTTGATGTCTTAATTGCATAAACATGGCCTCGTCGTAGTCCAGGTTTGGTTCAGTTAGGGAATTCTCACCTCTAGTGGGGAGCGGCTATTTTTGATGTTGCGATTGGAGGGGATTAGCGCGAGGGAACAGCACGTTTTGGCCTACACAGGTAGTGTGGCCTTGTTTACCTTTTTGCTGGTGTAGGGGAAACTGCTTTATACCTTTTTTTCTGATGTTAGGGGAACTTATCTATTTCCTTTCTCCTGTATTTTATGGAAGCAATTCTGCATGGTGATGTTGGTCAGGCTCATTGACATACGGGAGCAGGTTCTGGGGACGTCTTGGCTCATCTTCTTCCAACCCTGTCATCTTAATTCTCAATTAAATATAACACTAAGTGCCAGCTTCATCTCCACCTCCGGCATAAATAGTATTACCAAAAGAACTGAAGTTTATCACACGCTCCCGATTTAGTATCAACGCTCTTTGGCACATACATATGTCTTAAGGGGAGATTATTTTGTATTTAGTTTTCCATTTCCCCCATCGAAATATGTATTTTTTTTGGTAGAAAAATTTCCCAGCTGCAGGCCAATTCCTCCTGAAATATAGCCTCATTATCGCTCGCCAGGAAGAAATCAACCCGCAAATGGCACAAAAGGTCTTATAATCGATTAACTAATGGAGCGAAGGTCTTAAAATCTCAATACTAATGGGGCTATACGGTACATTAGGGAGAAGGAGGTCCATAAAAAAAGAAACCTCCCCTTAACTTCAGACTCACCCCTCGGCAGAGCTCCATTGATCTTGCTTTATCTCCTCCCACGTACCCAGCACAGACAGGCATGACACTGAATTGATTTAACCCATTCAGTACCAGTGACCGCCTTTTAATTATATTTAGGCAACTTTCAGACGATTTCATTCAGCTTAGGATGGACGTCTACCAATGAAAACGGCTACAGACTATCTCATTTAATCCTTTTACCTACCACATAACCTTCCCGAGCTTCCTAAGATCGTTTAAATGAAGCTGAAAACAAATAAACAAAACGTCACCGGTACAGAGAGGGTTAACTTCCGCCCACCACCCACAGACTGCACGTGGTAAGACAGCTCTCGGTTGTTGTTGTTGTTGTTGTTGTTGTTGTTGTTGCTGTTCCCCAGGCTGCCTGGCCGAACAGCCCCAAGGCCGCGAGCAAGGCCAAGGCCATAACCGAGAACCCCCACAGAACCCTCCCTGCCGACCACAATAAAGCCTGGGTGACCGAAGCCACTCTAAGGCGGGGAGCTGAGGAGGGTGCGGAAATGCCCGAGAAACCAAAGCCCCAGTGCCGGTGACGTGTTTTATCAATCTAGTTTCAGCTATATTAATACGGTTTCATGAAGCTTAGGAATGATATATGGTAGCTAAAAGGATTGATTGAGATAATCTGTAGGTTTTTCATTGATATATGTCCTTCCTAAGTTGAATGCAATCGCAATATAGGTAGCAGAATAAAACGGAAAGCCGTCACCGGTATTGAATTGGTTAATTCCTGATTTGCCATTTCCAATTTTGGTGGGAATCCATTAAGGGAAGCTCTTTTTTTCGGAACCCCATTCTCCCTCATGTTTAGTCCAATTAGTTTTGAGATATTTCACAGTTGGGTCCATTAGTTTAGCGATTTTAAGACCTTCCACCCCCATTTCTTTGTTTATCTCCGATATATTGCATGCTCGTCGTCCTCCCGTAGCTGGCCGAGTTTTAAAGCTTTTGAATAATATACTGCATCGATTTAGTATTTCTTTTATTGGATAGGCACCTTTTTTATTAGTAGTTTGGGGTAATAAATCAAGAAAGACTCTCCTTAATGAATTTCTTCGCCATTAGGGAGGCACTTATTACAACTGACGACTGTGACGGCGTTGTTATCCTCAAGGGGTCAGTTGATCAAGACAAAACTTATATATTTGTGTTCGACCCTCAGACTCCGCCAGCTCTCAGTTTTACATCCTAATACCTTGTCAAAGGCTATTGATGTTCATACTTTGTTCATTTTATATCATCAAATTTTCCTTTCAATTCGTTTTCAGCAGAGTCTGCCTGAGCTCTCACAAAATCAATTGACACGCAAGTATATTTGTTTACCCTTTAATCAGATAGACCTATTATATTAACTGTCTTGATAGCGTAATGCATAAGTGCGCGGAATTTCGGTGTGAGTATCCTAGGTTCGAGTCCTTGGAGTGCCACATGTATTTGTTGATTTCATTAATTGAGCTCATAAGTGAAGTTGATTGGTGAAAACATATAATTACATCAGATCAACCTCAAGACGATATTAAGCACACACTAAACAAAAATAAACAACTGCAAAAACAAAATATTAAACAACAAATACACCACCACCACCAATATCAGTAACTACAACACACTCAAACACACATACACAAACACACCATACTATACAGAGCACCTCAATAAACAAGCACTGCCATCAAAAATAACAAGTCACAAACATACACGCCATAACATATTACAATAGAAGCCACCTAAACAGAAACCATAACAACACACACAACACACAAACTGGGGTACATACTGGAACACACACTGGAACACACACTGGAACACACACTGGAACACATACTGGAACACATACTGGAACACACACTGGAACACACACTGGAACACGTACTGGAACACATACTGGAACACATACTGGAACACATACTGGAACACACACTGGAACACACACTGGAACACATACTGGAACACACACTGGAACACACACTGGAACACACACTGGAACACATACTGAAACACACTGGAACACACACTGTAACACACACTGGAACACACACTGGAACACATACTGGAACACAAACTGGAACACACACTGGAACACATACTGGAACACATACTGGAACACACTGGAACACACACTGGAACACATACTGGAACACACACTGGAACACATACTGGAACACATACTGGAGCACATACAGGAACACATACTGGAACACATACTGGGACATAAACTGGAACACATACTGGAAAACATACTGGAACACATACTGGAAACACATACTGGAACACATACTGGAACACACACATACTGGAACAATACTGGAACACATACTGGAACACATACTGGAACACATACTGGAGCACATACTGGAACACATACTGGAACACATACTGGAACACATACTGGAACACACACTGGAACACATACTGGAACACATACTGGAACACACACTGGAACACATACTGGAACACATACTGGAACACATACTGGAACACACACTGGAACACACACTGGAACACATACTGGAACACACACTGGAACACATACTGGAACACATACTGGAACACACACTGGAACACATACTGGAAAACACACTGGAACACACACTGGAACACATACTGGAACACACACTGGAACACATACTGGAACACATACTGGAACACATACTGGAACACACACTGGAACACATACTGGAACACATACTGGAACACATACTGGAACACATACTGGAACACATACTGGAACACATACTGGAACACACACTGGAACACATACTGGAACACATACTGGAACACACACTGGAACACACACTGGAACACATACTGGAACACATACTGGAACACATACTGGAACACATACTGGAACACACACTGGAACACACACTGGAACACACACTGGAACACATACTGGAACACATACTGGAACACATACTGGAACACATACTGGAACACACTGGAACACATACTGGAACACACACTGGAACACATACTGGAACACATACTGGAACACACACTGGAACACATACTGGAACACATACTGGAACACATACTGGAACCTATACTGGAACATACATTGGAACACATACTGGAACACATACTGGAACACACACTGGAACACATACTGGAACACACACTGGAACACATACTGGAACACATACTGGAACACATACTGGAACACACACTGGAACATATACTGGAACACATACTGGAACACATACTGGAACATAAACTGGAACACATACTGGAACACACACTGGAACACACACTGGAACACATACTGGAACACATACTGGAACACATACTGGAACACATACTGGAACACACACTGGAACACATACTGGAACACATACTGGAACACATACTGGAACACATACTGGAACACATACTGGAACACACACTGGAACACATACTGGAACACATACTGGAACACACACTGGAACACATACTGGAACACACTGGAACACACACTGGAACACATACTGGAACACACACTGGAACACATACTGGAACACATACTGGAGCACATACAGGAACACATACTGGAACACATACTGGAACACATACTGGAGCACATACAGGAACACATACTGGAACACATACTGGGACATAAACTGGAACACATACTGGAAAACATACTGGAACACATACTGGAACCTATACTGGAACATAAATTGGAACACATACTGGAACACACACTGGAACACACACTGGAACACACACTGGAACACATACTGGAACACATACTGGAGCACATACTGGAACACATACAGGAACACATACTGGGACATAAACTGGAACACATACTGGAACACATACTGGAACATATACTGGAACATATACTGGAACATAAATTGGAACACATACTGGAACACATACTGGAACACACACTCGAACACATACTGGAACACACACTAGAACATAAACTGGAACTCATACTTGAACACACACTGGAACACACACTGGAACACATACTGGAACACATACTGGAACACACACTGGAACACACACTGGAACATATACTGGAACACATACTGGAACACATACTGGAACATAAACTGGAACACACACTGGAACACATACTGGAACATATACTGGAACACATACTGGAGCACATACTGGAACACATACTGGAGCACACACTGGAACACATACTGGAACACATACTGGAACACACACTGGAACACACACTGGAACACATACTGGAACACATACTGGATCACACACTGGAACACATACTGGAACACACACTGGAACACACACTGGAACACATACTGGAACACACACTGGAACACATACTGGAACACACACTGGAACACACACTGGAACACACACTGGAACACATACTGGAACACATACTGGAACACATACTGGAACACATACTGGAACACATACTGGAACACACACTGGAACACATACTGGAACACACACTGGAACACATACTGGAACACATACTGGAACACACTGTAACACACACTGGAACATAAACTGAAACACATACTGGAACACATACTGGAACACATGCCGGTACACATACCGGAACACACACTGGAACACATACTGGAACACACACTGGAACAAACACTGGAACACATACTGGAACACATACTGGAACACATACTGGAACACACACTGGAACACATACTGGAACAGACACTGGAACACACACTGCAACACATACTGGAACACACACTGGAACACATACTGGAACACATACTGGAACACACACTGGAACACATACTGGAACACACTGGAACACACACTGGAACACATACTGGAACACACACTGGAACACACACTGGAACACATACTGAAACACACACTGGAACACATACTGGAACACATACTGGAACACATACTGGAACACAAATTTGAATACAAGCTTGTTAGTGGTATAGGAAGCAAACAAAGCTCTTCCCCCCTCAAAAAAGAAAGAAACAACAAATATATGAAAAAAAAGATAAATAAAACCTTCTAAATAGCCGAAACTGCAACAATCCCGTATTTTTCTCGTATATTTATAATAACACATCAAATACCATGGACCAACTATGGGAAATCAGAGAAGGCTTTGGGTAGGATTGGGAAAGCTAAGAGGGTGTTTTCTTTGGACCCCCTTCTCTCTCATGTTTAGCTCCAATAGTTTTGACATTTTAAAACTTTTGCTCCATTACTTTGCTATTGACCTTTCGCCCCATGACCTGTCATGACCTTTCGCCCCATTTCTTTGTAACTTTAATATTTTGTTTTGCCATTTATATATCAACTTTTCCCTGGCGTGTGATAGCGAGCCAGCAAGTTAGGAGGAACCGGCATTTGACCAGGGCATTTTGCTAGTTTATCTCGAAGTGAATATGTAATTATATATATACAAGGAGGTTGTCCAAACGAGCGCATTTACAGTCAACATTCCATGAACAACAATTTGCTGGTAACATTTCTTAGGATATTTTGCCAAGGTACTGGAAACTAGACAGTGTTAAGCGTGGGTGGATGCGATTTGATGGTTTGTGTTGGTCTCACAAGCCTGCACAAACCGTCAAGCCACCTACACCCACGATCAAATGAGGTTCATACTAACCTGTACAGGCTGGGTCTGGCTTGTCCAAATGGGTGTGTTTGTCAGCCTTTATACCTTACCTTGTTGTATAGCTAGCCTAACATGTTTGGATCTATATTGGGAGAGTAAATTATTATAACTTGTCTGGTATAATAGCAAACATAGAATACGACTTATCATGACCTAATTCAATAGATAAATAAATGGGAGTCTCTGCCGGGATAGCACATAGTTGATTAACCCCATCTGTACCGGCGACATCTCTGACATTTTATTCTAGCTATATTTAGATGATTTTGTGCAGTTTAAGAAGAAGCTGTGGTAGTAAAAATTGTTTAGTGAGATAGTTGCCGATTAGCAATCAGAAATAGTTATCTCAATCTTATTATTACCTCTCCAAAATTTGTTTTCTGCCCACAGCTCACTCAAAGACAACTGCAGAGGCTAAAGTAACTAAACTAAAGGTTTCTAAACACCCCTGATGGTCACACAGGCTTTTAACAATCCCAGAATAGGCTCAAATCGCGTCCTGTGCGTTAAAGGGTTAATATAATTCATGTTCACTAGCTGGTAACTAAATAGGTCACGGGTCAGCCGAAACATATTACTTCTACCCCATCTTTCCCTTCTGACTAAAGATGTCCTAGAATACAGACGCAAGCTTGCAGTTCTGTGCTTCATTTGTATAGCAAACACAATAAATATATCCATTATGTGTATTTGTGATTATTTATCTTTGTATATACATATATATTGCATATGTATTCAGTGGGAATCAGATTGACGAGGTATTTAAAATATATATGTTGAAGATATTGCTGCATCAGGCATAGTCTATACTCTATACCAAAAAAATTTTGTTTTTAAATATGTAAGTCTATATTAATGAGAGGGCCATGAGATGCTTATGTAGGTATTATTGTGGGGTACCTCTAAAGAGCTCAATAATTACTCATATAATATTTTCCTCTATATATGATATACATTTACTTCTGAACGATTCGTATATAATCGGCTTAAAAACGCGGGCATTGAAATTAATAGTTAAGTAGCTTGTGTGTGTGTGTGTATTATGTCGATGTTTGGACTGTGTGTGTTGTTGCATCTGTACGTGGTGTGTGTCTGTGTGTTTGTGTTTAGTATAAGCAATTGTGTGTGCGATAATTAATATATATATATTTTGTGAATGTATGATTTTCGCTATGATTATTTGGTTTGTGTATGCATAATTGTGACTACGTTTGTGTGGGTAAGTGTTATGTGTGCGTGTGTAAATTCCTTGTGTTTTGTGCATCAGTGAATGTATTCAGTTATGGGAAAAATTATGTATATATATATATATATATATATATATATATATATATATATATATATATATATATATATATATATATATATATATATATATATATATATATATATATAACCTTTCGTACCATTAAGAGGTCAATTTTTTTCTTGGCAAGCTATAACGAGCCTTTAATTTTGGAAGAACCGCTATAATGTACACATTCTAAATGTAACCATTTACCATAAGGAAGTGTCTTGAGTGTGTTTGTGTGTTTTTTTTTTAATTGATGGAGGTCTAGGGAGGAAACTAACAAAAGTAAAAACGGTCGCACTCCAATACGGCCACAACCAGTCCCCGAAGCTAAATTTACTCAATTAACCCTTTCAGTATTCCAGGGCGCTTTTTCCGCTTTAATACGGTTAACGTGAGAAGATGTTATTCTGATCTGGAAAGCCCTCTACCAGTCAAAGGGGTAAACACTGTCTCAAACAACCCTCTGACACCCACAATTCCTTTCTAATAAAATATTCTACTGATATCCAGAATAAAATTACGAAACGCGTCCTGGTTTCCTAAAAGTGTTAATAGAAAATTTATGAATAAATAATATGATATATTTATTTCACCTCCAACACCAAACACCTCCCAATGAAATTAATGAAAGCGTGTGACCTTCCAGAGATTTGAACCTGGGTCACCACATACAGATCTTCAACACTCTAACCATTACACCATCAAGACAGTTAAAGGTTAAGTACATGACTACGATTTTATATACATTTATCGAATACTGGGTATCAAATCTGGATATAAACAACGTAATGTAAGCTAACCAGACCCAATGCAACCTAGCATAGCCTAAATTAGATTAACTTAAGCAAACCTAACCTAATGTCACCTAGCATAGCCTAAATTACTTTAACCTAACCAAACCTAAGCTAATGCAACCTAACATAGCCAAGTACTTTAACGTTAACCTAACAAAACCTAACCTAATGCAACCTAGCATAGCCTAAATTACTTTAACCTAACCTAACCTAACCTAATGCAACCTAACATAGCCTAAATTACCTTAATCTACCCAAACCGAACCTAAACCTATCCTCAATACTTTATCCAAGAAAAATACGATTTCTCTTACTCCACCTACTCTCAAATACGGATCAAACAAGAGGAAGGGATGAAATGTAGATTAAACCGGACAATGAACGGAAGAATACGTATCACAATGGCCGTCGAACAGGTGAATACGGATCATATATAAGACGAACGGAAGAAATATTGCCAATATCGGGCCTTGGGGAAAGCTCGCAGAGTGGTCAATAAAACAGGGATACAATGGGAATAGACGAATTTTAGACTCATGGCTCTGCTTCAAAGAGCTAGGTGGTTCAGGACCATCATCAGGGGTGCTGTATGTATGTTTATGTGGAAAAGAAAGAAAGAGTTACACAGACCACACAAACCTTGCGGCGACTACAAGGTGGTCCGGCCTTAATACTACAAAACAGGAACAGTTTATAGAAGAATATTACAGCAAAGTGCAAGAGAGAGAGAGAGAGAGAGAGAGAGAGAGAGAGAGAGAGAGAGAGAGAGAGAGAGAGATTACACTGATTTACATAGACACATTGGCCACATAGACAAAGATACCAGGTACAGATCCCAGGCTACAGACTATCTTAATTAATCCTTTGAACTACCATATATTCTTCCTAAGCTTCATAAAATCGTCTAAATGTAGCTGAAATCAAATAAAGGAGACGTCACCGGTATATAAAGGGTTAACTAATAAATCCCAATACAATCAGCATGGTTCAATCAGTCCACACAGGTTCATTTAATTTGGTTCTCTAACAAAAACTGAAAATTATTCGTGAGCTTCAGTAGCCTTTTGTCAATTCATTGCATCCCACTCACATGTACTATGATTTGTTATTAGTTCTGGAATTTATGGTTATCAATATATACTTTTAAATGTATTTATATGTTCAATGTATGTATGTTAACTTTTATATTATGTATTAGTATGTATTGTTTATTAAATTAACCCTTTCACGCATTTATGACGCAGAGGTTGCCAGATTAGCAATAAGAAATAGAGTTCTCTCACTCTTATAATTACCTCTCCAAAATTAGTTGTCTGACCACAGCTAACTCAAAGACAACTGCAGAGGTTGAAGTAACTAAACTAAAGGTTTCTAAATACCCCTGATGGTAACAAAAGCTTTAAAGTATCCCCAATAGGCTAACAATCGTATCATATGTCGGAGAGGGTTAAGATGAACACATAAGACTGCATGCATTATCAAACCCAACAATCATGTCACACACACACACGCATGCATCTCTCTCTCTCTCTTTATATATATACAGGTATATATATATTTGTATATATATACTGTATATATAATTATATCCTCTTAGCCATTTCATAACTAATCATTAAATGAGAAGAATATATACAAAACAAAAATATATAATATGACAGAAGAGGAGGTACAATATAAACAAGTTGTCCAACCTGTTGAGGATTGGGACGCGTTGTAGCAATATATTATGGATATTATCATATGATTTGGGTGGATGGGACTCGTTAGCCTTGATCGGCAACTCATCTAGGGGAGACAACCTTATACAAATCCGGGTGGATGAGACTCGTCAGCCTTGGTTGGCAACCTGTCTAGGGGAGTAAACCTGATACAAATCCGTACTGCTTACCTAAGGGTAAGGCAGGTTAGTGGATGGATTAGCCGAACACCACTGTAGACAAATAGTGCTAACAAGATACACAGAGGGCCTCGGAGTCGGACGGATCCTAAATTGAGTGGTCAATCCTGTAAGTCCTTCACTAAACTGGCTCGGGTTGTCCCTCTCACAGGGAATAGGTCCGCTTGGGGGCATTCTGTGTATGGCCACCCTCGTAAGGGGAGTAAGGCGTCCGGCAATAGATAGATAGATAGATCATATGATTCTACCTAGGTTAGGAAGAACATTTGTTAGCTAGAGAGTTAATTGAGTTTTTACCCCTTTGATGACTGTATATCGTTCCTAATCTGCATACTATCGTTTGATATAACCAGCATGTTGTGTAGAATTGCGCCCTCAAATACTAAAAGGGTTAACAGTGATTTATTAAAGAAAGCAGTAACCGAATAGTTATAATATAAACATTGTACCCGAATTTGTTGACATTCTAACAGTTGACAATATCTTCTGATGGCCTACACTGTAAAGAGTCGAGGGTGTATTATAGGCTTACAAATGGTATGTCAAATCATTATGTATGCTGAGAGTACTTTGCTTCTCAGTCCTCATTGGTTTATCACTACCATTGTAAATGAGTGTTATCATTGGCACATTTATTACTCATACCCTTTTTAACTCACAGAGAGTGCATCTAACCCTTTTATGATTTGAGGACGCATTTTGCACTTTAATTCTAGCTATCACTATATTCTGTTTCATTTCATCTGAAGGTAAATTGAATTCCTTAGCAGCTTATTTATCGATATGTAATGGGAAAATATGAAACCATTACGTCTCTGCATCATAATATTATTAAGACCAAGTTTCTATAATTAACATCATATTCCATTACAAATTCTTCAAAATAACTGAGAAATCTTGATGGGAAGTTTGCAATTTACCGTCAGTTGAAAATAAACAGGGTATAGACAATTTTGGTGCGGCTCAGGGAGGATGTATAGGAATCAAAGAGGTAAAAACTATCTCCATTAATCCTCTAGCTCCCATGAGTTATTCCGAACTGATTAAATCGTTAAATAATAGCCAGAATAAACTGCTACAACGCTCCATAGTCGTCAAGTGGTTAAAATAGTCTTTAACCCCATCAGTACGGCGATGTCTTCTTTATTTGATCTCGGCTAAATGTTAGACGATTATATGAGGCTTAGGAGAAACATTTAGTAGCTAAAAGGATTACTTGGTTTAGTCTGTAGCCTTTAAGTAGGTAGACGTCTTCCCTAAGCTGAATACAATCGTCTGATGGTTGTCAGAATACGATGAAAAGGATGTCACCGGTACTGAATGGGTTAACATATCTTTAAGGGGGGGTGGTTCACTTTGTGGGCGATTTTTTCATGTATTCATTAGTTTTCTAGTTTCCTCCCTAGACCTCCATCAAATTAAAAAAAAAACATCCATTTTATCCCCCTTCTAGATTAATTTGTAAATTTTTCGGTAGAAAAATGTCCCGGCCGAAGGCCGTTTCTTACAACATTACAGGCTCACTATCGTTCGCCAGGGAAAAAATCGACGCCTAAATAGCACGACAGGTCTAAATATTGACGTAGAAATGGGGCGAAAGGTCTTAAAATCGACTAACTAATGGGGTAAACCTCTTAATATCTGAAAACTAATGGGGCTAAACATGAGGGAGAAAGTGGTCCAGAAAACCGGCCCATGTCCCCTTAATCGCATTCCAATACACGCGACACCACTCATATATACAAACAGCGCCCTCATAAAGTGTCTCCTTCCTTGTATTGTGCTCACTAGAGTTCCCCTTCGAGCCCACTTATTAATAATTCCTTTAGTCCCTTACACCACGATACCCAATACCCTCTCCGACACACAATCTACTATACCCCTTCAGTCCGCCCCTATGCACAGCTACGTTCAATAGTTCTGTGACAAAAGGGGTTTCACACGCACGAAAAAATTTCCTTAATAATATTCTCAACTCTAATCGGACAACCTCTGAAATACAATCTGATGAGAACGATGTCACATATAGTATTTATTATTAATTCGTTGTCAAAATCAGTGCATAATACTATCAAAATGTTGCGAGAAGGAAGCATCAAATCAAAAGTTGACGGAAAAGTTCTTGTTTGCTACTCCTTTTTTCTTTATAGTTTCAACTACAATTTTCTCCATCAATATATGAACACAATATTTATGAATAACGCTAATTACTGTAATGCTTCAGTGTAAATGATGTGTTCACGTGTGCTAAAGAACGATTCTTCTCCTTACTAGAGAGACAATCAAACTGGAATTAGTGAAGGTTAGAAACCCTATAGTAGTAGTGTTATTTTGTAGGGTATCTATAGTCCATTCATCATAGGTAGGCCAGAACTCGTGACCCATAACCTCTGTAACTCAAAAAGGGGTAGAGCAAATGGGTTATTAATGTCTACACATATTCCCTGGCTTACTCGTACCAATTGGTTAAACATATTAGCTCGATTAATCTGGCCATTTAGGAGATATGGAGGTCAACTTAGTGGTCAAGGTTTTTGGCCTAATACTACTGAATATACTATAGTGAAGGCAGGTACAGATTATCGATCGTGCCCGTACATGGCTTTCAGTGACGATGCGGGTGTTTTGAAGAGCCACAATAAAGGATATGAAAACCGACACCCCAGGACGCTTACAGGGAGAGTCACATACGCCTCAGAGCGCCAATTATATTAAGTGGATTTCGTGCATCCCTAATGGTAAGCCCCAGTAGTTTTGACATTTTAAGATGTTCGTTCCATTAGTTTGGCGATTTTAAGACCTTTTAAACCATTTCTTGATTAATATTAGGACCTTTCGTGCCATCTAGGTGCCGGGTTTTTTTTTCTCAGTCGGTCGATAGCGAGCTTGTAATCTTATGGGGAACTGGCCTTCGGCCAGGAGATTATTCTACCGAAATATGTACACATTTATATCGAATGGGGGTGTCAGGATTGTTCTTGTAAGGCTTGATGGCGGTATAGCGAGGAATTTAAAAAACAAATATATAAATAGATAACACTTGTATACCCTATCCCCTTAATAGATAACACTTGTATACCCAACCCCCTTAATAGATAACACTTGTATACCCTATCCCCTTAATAGATAACACTTGTATACCCAACCCCCTTAATAGATAACACTTGTATACCCTACCCCCTTAATAGATAACACTTGTATACCCAACCCCCTTAATAGATAACACTTGTATACCCTACCCCCTTAATAGATAACACTTGTATACCCTACCCCCTTAATAGATAACACTTGTATACCCTACCCCCTTAATAGATAACACTTGTATACCCTACCCCCTTAATAGATACCCCCTTAAAAGGTTTCGGGAGACTCAGGGAATAGCCTGAATTCCATTTTCTCTCCCAGGCCTTGGTAGCTGGATACATATCTTTCTGCCTCACACATCAGGGGTATCAGGAAAACCCTCTTTATATAACATACACATCCAACTTCACGACATTGCCCTACATCGCTATTCTCTATCCATAAAATACTACTCTTCCCACTACATATCATACATGTAACACCATACACTTACCTTATAAATATGGCAGTACAATTGTTAAGAGCAAACCTGGTGGTCCCTCGGATATCCACCCCCGGCAGGGTTGGGTTATTGACACAGGGCCCTCCCGGTCGTCATCATGTGACTGTGTCAAGAGCATTGCAACGTCCCAAAGCTGCTTGTCAGTACAGCTATTTCTTTAGTAATATAAGGGGACTTCACTCTAACATCAATTCTGTACACCAATTTCTTCAAGCAGAATCCCCTACTCTCCTTTTTTTGACAGAGACTCAAGTAACATCCACATCTGACACATCTAGATTTAATTTTCCAGGTTATCAACTGCTCCAAAATTTCAGACCTAAAGGTGGTGTATGTTGCTTCGCAAAATCTGAAATTGCCCTGGAGGAGGTTACTAGTTTCAATTGTCCCTATTTTGATTATTCTATATACAAATTAATTTCTGCTGGTAAATTTAAATACATATGTTGCATCTACCGTTCCCCAAATACTCCTCCAGAGCAAAGTCTTTTTGATTCTCTGTCCTCACAACTCAGTGTCCTCAACTTAAATGCTTCTTCTGAAATCACTGTGTTGGGTGATTTTAATGTCCATAATGTTGAATGGCTCACTCATTCAGCCAGGACTGATGATGCTGGTCTTGAATGTGAGCTATTTGCAGACTCATTTAATCTCATTCAACTAGTCAACCAACCCACCCGTGTACCAGATAATCCTAATCATAATTCCCACCTACTGGACTTATTTTTAACAACCAATTCAGAAAATTATGATGTTACAGTGAGGTCCCCACTTGGATCTTCTGATCACTGTCTGATACAGGCCACCTGTCTATCACCTACCACACCTTCCCACTCTGAACCTGTTTTGGTGACTAAATGGCATTACGATAGGGCAGACTGGGAGGGTCTTCAAGGTTTCTTTATTGATATTCCCTGGACCTCTTTCTTTTCTAATGATGCACACTCCACCTTGAGCCACATACAAGATTTTGTAAAAATTGGAATGGAAACTTTTATTCCTCATCAAAAGTACAGTAAAAGATCTAATTCACCTAAATGGTTTGACCATAATTGTGCTAGAGTAACTGAACAAAAAGCAATAGCCTACAATGCATACACAAGATCAAAAACACATGAAGCCTTTAATTACTTTAGAAACATCAGAAATCATGCCAAAACTGTATTAAACCTAACTAAATCAAACTTTCTCCATAAGCAGGCAAATAAACTTCTAAATAATCCAAATGATAACAAAATATTTTGGTCTACTCTTAACTCATTCAAATCCAACTTCACTACTGCTTCATCCATTCCACCATTAAAATCTCCGACTGGCAATCTTGTAAGTGACCCACGAGGTAAAGCTAACCTTCTTGCAGATATTTTCTCCACCAACTCAACCTTAGATGACATAAATCAAGATGTCCCTGTACTTAATTTTAATTCACCTGAAATTCCCTCACTTAAGATCCACACCAGACATGTCAAAACTATTTTGCAGAATCTCTCAGTAGATAAGGCTCCTGGTCCAGATGAAATTCCTCCAATAGTACTTAAGAATTGCTCCTTGGTGCTCGCTCCTGTATTGGCAAAAATTTTCCGTCTGTGTACTCATACCTCATGCTTCCCAGTACCCTGGAAAGAAGCAAACATCCATCCAGTTCCTAAAAAAGGTGCCTGTTCAGATCCATCAAACTACAGACCAATAGCTATAACTTCCACTCTTGGCAAAGTTTTTGAAATTATATTAAATAATCACATAATTAAGCATCTGGAGAATAATAAATTAATCAGTGATAGGCAATATGGGTTTAGACGATGTCGATCAACTGCAGACATTCTTTGCCTTCTTACGCATCAAATCAACCAAGCTACAGACCAACATGGTGAAACACATACAATAGCACTGGATATATCAAAGGCATTTGATAGAGTCTGGCATCAATCCTTATTGTCGAAGATGTCACACTACGGCCTTGCATCATTAGTTCCACTAATTTCTTCTTATCTTCAACAGAAAAATGTGGGTATGGCCTTTATTCTCAATTTCACTCAATAAATGCTGGTGTTCCCCAGGGATCAGTTTTGGCCCCAACTCTGTTCTTCCTCTCATATCTACCACTCATAATCCAATACATTCTCAGACTCAACACCACAGTTCCTTCACATTTACCAATTCTTTCACCCAACCCGATCTTATAAATTCAAAATTAAACACTGCAATTTCTCTGAACCAGGACCTTTCTAGAATTAATGAATGGGGACAAGAGAATCTAGTTTCCTTTAATGCACAGAAAACCAAGTACATTCAATTTTCTAACCGACAGAATCTCACTGACTCCCATATATTTTTTAATGATGTAAATATTCCCACTTCCCCTAGTATTGACATTCTCGGTGTAACATTAACTACTAACTTGAGCTGGACACATTATGTTAGGAGCATTGCTAAGAATGCCTCTAAAAAACTGGGACTCCTGTACAGAGTTCGAGAATTCTTCACTGACGAGCAGTTGGCCGTAATATATAAAAGTCATGTGCGCTCTCAGATGGATTACTGTTCACCTCTGTGGGGTGGAAGTGGAGTGGTTGCATTGAGGCAGTTGGACAAAATTCAAAATAAAGCTATTAGATTAATCAATAACCCTGCAATCACACAGGACCTTCCTACATTAGCCATACGAAGAAACGTTGCATCCCTTGCATTATTCTACAGATATTTTCACAGCAATTGTTCCGAGGAACTTGCTTCAATTGTGCCGCCTCTCCACATCTTTCCCCGTAGAACTAGGGCAGCTGAGAGCGCCCATGAATTTACACTTTCTCCTCCACAATGCAGAACTTCTGCTTATCAGAATTCATTTATCCCCAGAGCTACTACTCTTTGGAATTCACTTCCCTCGAATTGCTTTCCACAAACTTACAATCAACAAATGTTTAAATCCAGTTGTTACAAACATTTTATGAATGGAGGATGCCTTTAGGCACATGGACCTTTTTGTTTTATCTGTGTTTTTCCTTCCTCCGTTCATTGTCTCTTAAAAAAAAAAAAAAAAAAAAAAGATAACACTTGTATACCCTACCCCCTTAATAGATAACACTTGTATACCCTACCCCCTTAATAGATAACACTTGTATACCCTACCCCCTTAATAGATAACACTTGTATACCCTACCCCCTTAGTAGATAACACTTGTATACCCTACCTCCTTAATATATAACACTTGTATACCCTACCCCCTTAATAGATAACACTTGTATACCCTACCCCCTTAGTAGATAACACTTGTATACCCTACCTCCTTAATATATAACACTTGTATACCCTACCCCCTTAGTAGATAACACTTGTATACCCTACCTCCTTAATATATAACACTTGTATACCCTACCCCCTTAATAGATAACACTTGTATACCCTACCCCCTTAATAGATAACACTTGTATACCCTACCCCCTTAATAGATAACACTTGTATACCCTACCCCCTTAATAGATAACACTTGTATACCCTACCTCCTTAATAGATAACACTTGTATACCCTACCCCCTTAATAGATAACACTTGTATACCCTACCCCCTTAATAAATAACACTTGTATACCATACCTCCTTAATAGATAACACTTGTATACCCTACCCCCTTAATAGATAACACTTGTATACCCTACCCCCTTAACCCCTTCAGACTCATATGACACAGAGGTTGCCAGATTAGCAATAAGAAATTGAGTTTTCTCACTCCTGTAATTACCTCTCCAAAATTAGTTTTCTGCCCACAGCTAACTCAAAGACAACTGCAGAGGTTGAAGTAACTAAACTAAAGGTTTGTAAATATCCCTGATGGTAATAAAGGCTTTAAAGTATCCCCAATAGGCTCAAAATTGCGTCATATGCCTGAGAGGGTTAATAGATAACACTTGTATACCCTACCCCCTTAATAGATAACACTTGTATACCTTACCCACTTAATTCCGAGTACATCAGACAAGAATTGAGGTATAACATTGCCGGGATATTAATCACTGTGACTCTACCTTAAGCCCTTCTGTAACGGCGACGTGTTTTTACTTTTGCTCTAGCTATATTTAAACGAGTTTGTGCAGTTTAAGATAGAACCGTGGTAGTATAAATGGTCAAGTGATGTAGTTCGACGCCTGTTAATTGCTGGAGAACCTTTTGAAACTGAATACAATCATCTACTAATGGCCAGAATATAGTTGAAATGACGGCCACCGCTATATAAGGGGTTAAAACGAGATGAATACCGATACCCCAGGGAAGGTAATGGGGCCCAACGAGGGGGGTGTCGGGTGCTGGGGCAGGGGTGGGGGTGGGGGGAACGGGGATGGCTCTGGGGGGTAAGGGGGCGGGGGGAGCATATTCAGTTACCTTCGGGGATGCCATTGTCAAAGGGGTTCAGATTAATTTCACTCGCTGTTGTTAAGGGGGGTCACCGTTTTTTTTTCTTTCTCTCCTTTTCTCTCTTTCCCTGGCTGTATCCATTCGGCCCCATTCAGCCAACTGTTTTAAGACGTTTATCCCCATCCAGGTGTCGATTTTATCCTGGTGAACGATAGCGAGCCAGCATTGTATGGAGAAATCCGGCTTCGCCGCCGGAGAAATTTTTCTATCGAAAAATGTACAAATTTAGCTAGCTGTCAAAACAAAAATATATATATGCTGGCCCGCTACCGCTCACCAGGAAAATATTGACACCTGGATGGGGGAAAACTTCTTAAAACAGTAGGCTGAATGGGGCCGAATAGATACAAACCAAAGAGAGAGGGAGAGAAAGAGACAAAAAGCGAGGTGGGCCCCTTAAGGTCGCTAGGGGGTTAATAGGGGGAAGTGGTGGGGTGGTGATGGCAAGAATTGATTAGGGTGGTTGAAATGCGAGAGATGGATAAAGAATGACGAGGATGTAAAAGGTGGAGTTGGAATAACAAAAAGAAGAGGATTAAAGAAATGAACAAGTGTCAAGAATAGTTTGTTGATAGGGCAGAGGAGTGGGATAGGTAAGCAGAGGAAACGATATATGAGGAATGGGGAAGATGGTTACATGTAATTAAAACAAATAATTAGTATTTTAAAGGTCTTGTGGTCCAAGCCGGGGAGTTTACAAAAACGCTGTCTACTCTCCTCGTCAATTGCTCTACTGAAGATCTGTTTACTACTTCTGGGGAAAGTTGTTCTAGTTAGAACAGATGTTATATAAATGTGAGACATTTCCACTAATTCTTAGCGTTGAATCATTTCAACTTATAACCATGGTTGCATGTTGTATTCATATTGAGCATAAACATTTTGCTATTTAGCCTAAACTATAACTGTAAAATATCCAAACATACCAAACGGTATGCTAACATACCCTAAATACTTGCAGAAGCTGTTCAAATGTAGGAGATATAACTTGTGAACGATATAATTGTCATTAGACCAGTTAGAAAGGTTAAACTTGGAAGAGAGAGAGAGAGAGAGAGAGAGAGAGAGAGAGAGAGAGAGAGAGAGAGAGAGAGAGAGAGACTGACTATATCCTGGATCGTGGGTTGAGGAGATTGCAGAATAAAACAAAACAAATATATATAAAAACAATAATTGAGAGGGATTAACGAGAGTGGCAACAATGTGCGAGTTAGAGATAGGATGGATGGATGGATGGATGGTGGGGGTGGGAGGGGGGGGGTAGGGGGCTGTGGACGTGTTTCTTTAAGGGGGTAGAGCATATTAATTAATTAGTAGTTTATTTATATATGTATTTATTATTTTTAAGTTTACTCCCTAGACGTCCATCAGGCTTAATAAATTATCCTTAAGATCCCCTTTCGGGACAAATGTGTAAAAAAAAATTTGGTAGAAAAATGTCCCGGCCAAAGGCAATTTCCAACAAAAACACGGGCTCGCTATCGCTCGCCAGTAAAAAACACCTAAATGGCAATGGGAAGAAAGGTCTTGAAATCGACAAGTAATGTGGCGAACGTCTTAAAATCTGAAAACTAATGGGGCAAAATATGAGGAAATTGGGGGGGAGGGGGAGGGTGGGCAGAAAAACCGACCATCTGCTCTTCAGGTATCAGTCACTGGCTGGCCAAGCGGTTAACCCATTCAGTACCAGGGACGTCCTTTTCTTCGTATTCTTACAACTATTAGACGATTCTATTCAGCTTAGAAAGGACCATTAGACAAAATACATCTTCTAACGGTCTCAACCAACCCTTTAAACTACCATAGATCCTTCCTAAGCTGCATCATATCGTCTAAGTATAGCTAGAATACCCCAGTAATCTGTAGGTTGTGCTTTGTACACTCGGATGACATAGTCTCTAGCCCACTCATAAGAACTCCTGGACCCCTTATCTTTTTCTCTATGCAATTATAAGTGCCTGGATATATTTGTGGATAGAACTTGCTTTTCAATATATAGGCTAGTTTTGCAGTTGATGTATACACAATTATATTATCAAATTCGTTTCTAGAGATATACTTCTATAATTAGAAATAGGTCAAATCCACGAATATTTATGAGACTATGGCATGAGAGTGTACATTGGCCAGGCTATGGTCGGCCTGTAGTGTGGCCGGGGTTCAAGTGCGCTCTGGAGCCAGTCGAGTTTAATGGGAGTGAAGGCTTCACCATGGGCCCTGGGTATCACAACCCCAGGAAAGGTCACGGGGACCAAATGAGGGTCAAATCTTCCCAGGCCTCTCGTGGGGCCTGTGGTGCGCCTCGTCATTGTCTGAGCGTCATGTCGTTGGCAGCGGAAGAAAGGCAGTACCGCACGGCGTTGTTCGATGTGGCTGTTTCCTGGATCTAAGCACAATGACAATGAGCAAAACATGTCTGGTTCGGGTTTTGTACACACTTGAAAGAGGTGGAATTTCGCGCATTTTGCGTCTAATGCGGCGTAAAGTTGGTATGACACAGGCTCTAATTATCTTTTGAATTTGGGCTGTAGTTAAATTTGAACTGCCTATTTTCTGGATCACATCACAATGACAATGGGTAAAACATGACTAACTCGGGTTTTGTACACATTTGAATGGGGGAATATTACACGGATTTGATGCCTTACATTTGTGATATCGGGTTTAGTCTTGTGAATATCGACTGTAGATAATTTTATAATTGGTTGTTCTTATATCGAAGGACAAAGCTAACTCTAAAACATGCTTGGTTCAGCCTTTGTATTTATTTGAATGAGTTGGAATAGCACGGATTGTTGTTGTTAAATCAACTTTAAAAAGTTATACAGTTAACCCTTTCAGTACCGGTGACATCCTTTTCTGTCAACAAATATACGGTTCTATTCAGTTTAAGCAGGACGTCTAGCATTTAAAAGGCTACAGACTATTTCAAGTAATCCATTTAGCTAGTATATATCCTTGCTAAGCTTAAGAAATCGTCTAAATGTAGCTGAAATAATAACGAAAATACGTCACCGGTACAGAAGAATTTAATGGAAAAAGGCTGTCGGCAAAGTACTGATTAAATTGATCTTTCTATTGTATAATAACATGGGTACGAAGCTGTAATTCCCCCCTTCCTTGAATTTATAGTCATTCATCATTATTAGGCCAGACATATTTACATCTAACCTCTGGAACTCTAAAATCTCTTCATCAAATGAGCAGGGAATGTCCTCAGCAAGTCCCTGTATGACAGTAGAAATATTATATCTATTACTCTAGTCTGTATATTTCCATCTGACGGTAAATTGCAAGGTTCCAATTTAGATTACCCGATTATTGTTCAGGTATTGTAGCGAAATATGCTGATAGTTATGAAAACCTGGCATTATTTTGATACACACATACATAGGGAGAATACTGGATTGTAGTGGGTACGTATACACACACACACACACACACATACTAGCTGACACATGCACACACCACACATACAAACTGACAAAAAACACACACCACAAATACTAAATGACATACAGTACACATACTGGCACACATACACTACGCCATAGCTGACACACACACACACATACACACACCTCACTGAAAGCTGTTATTTTAGGTGTTTTATCCCGACCGTTCTAAGATTCAAAGCCCTTCCCGTGCGGTTATTTATTTATTGTTATTTTTTATGCTGTCCTCCCTTTGTCGGCAGCCTGAATCCCCAACAGATTATAGAGTGGCCAAGAGATCGGAAAAGGTTCACGGGTGGTCGGTATTTTCGTTCAGCTGTTCGTTCGCCGGCACTACAGCGGTAATAGTTATGTGTTAATTTTGTTGGTCAGTTTAAGGGGCTAGTGCTTGGTTTTTGGGGCTACTTTTTAATTTATTTAATTAATTTTGAGTTTCCTCGTTAGACCTCCATCAAGATTAAACAAAAAAATCCCACCCCCTATACCCCCTTTCAAGATATGTTTGTACATTTTTCGGTAGTAATATTTCCCGGCCGAAGGCCGGTTCCTTCAAAACTTACAGGCTCGCTATCGCTCACCAGGAAAACAATCGACACCTAAACAGCACAAAAGGTCTTAATATTGACAAAGTGGTGGGGTGAAAGGTATTAAAAACGCCAAACTAGTGAACAGACGTCTAAAAATCGCAAACCTAATGAGTCTAAACATGAGGGAGAAGGGGTCCAGAAAAGCGAGTACCTCTTCCTTAAGGCGGTGTTACACGAGCGATTTTTCCGGCATTTTTTCAGGCAATTGTGGTCTGGCATCTTCTGTATTTAAAGTTGTGTATTATTATTATGTTCTCTCCACCAACCAACTCTACTCCTAAAATCGATTAATGAAATTAACAACCACATGTGGCAGTCCGGGGATTCGAACCCAGGATGCTCACACCGAAAATCAACACACTATGCACTGCACCACGAAGACAGTTAAAGATTACTGCACAAACCTACGATTTATTATGCAGTTTCGAATCCTGCATACCAATCTTAGCATGTACAATATATTTCAGTTTTTAAAATCATATAAAGTTAGTCTAATTGTCGATTTCAATGCAACAATAACAACAAATTAGTACGAGAAAAAACCCTGCTCATCGAAAATTGACGGAAAAAGCGCTCGTGTGACACCGGCTTAAAGGTTAGGCTTATTTAGGTAAGGTGTGAGGATAT